>JAJAQA010000022.1:4479848-4627348 GCA_021464565.1 Rutilus rutilus | reverse complement strand
TGAAAAATAACACAGCAGTGAAACTGTGGTCTATGTTTTAAAACCAGCCAAACACACAATATACAGGTTGCACTCAAATTAGACATACTATAGAGGTTTGGATTGGACAAACATTTGGAGCCAGAAGATAAATCAGTAACACTTTACTTGAAGCTTTTATGTATAATGCATTATAAAAATATTGATCATGCATCTTATAATGCATTGTTCTCATGAATAATTGTAACTACAGTTATAATACACTTTTAGAAAGTTATTTATGAAAAGATATAATGCATTACAGCATGCATAAATTAGTCAAGTAAATCTTAATAATGAGATTAAAAAGTCAAAATTAGGACATACTAAGTCATAATTAAGACATAAAACGAATAATTTGGGCATTCAGATATATATCACAATAATGACATTTACATAATTATGACATAATGAGATGAAAAGTTGAAATTATGACATACTATGTCATAATTATGTCATAAATAGTATAATCATCTCAATTATGACTTAATTTCATCATTTCAACTTTTTATGTCATAATTGACATTATAATTTCAACTTTATAAATCTGACTTGATATGTCATAATTTCAACTTTTCATCACATAAAAATGACTTAGTATGACATAATTTCAACTTTTTTATGTCATAATTTCAACTTTTTTATGTCATAATTTCAACTTTTTATGTCAAAATTTACAAAAGTGTGATTTGTTTTTCTCATGTGGCAGAAATGTGGCTTGCATTGTCCAACACTTTTAGTCAAACGCCAAAATATTAAAGTGTGTATAAAGGCAAAAGTCCTCAGGCTCTCCGCATGGCTGAATAAATCCCGCTCCTGACTTTCATCTGACAGTCAGCTTGTCCTCATCTGTCGTCTCTGAGTCCTGGATCGACCCTGCAGGAACACATGTGGATTCCAGAACACCGAAACATCATACTGTCATCATCTACTCACACTCATCGTGTCATCCAAACCACATAAGGAAATACCAATCATAACCATCAGATTAAAAAGTCAGAATTCTGACCTAAATAGTTACAATTGACACGTAAATTCAATTTTTTTTTTCTCATCATTCTCATAATTATGATTTAGTATGTCATAATTTAAAAAAACAACAAAAAACATTTAGACTATTTATCTCTAATTTTATGTCATAATTTTGATTTTTTTATGTCATAATTTTGATTTTTTTATGTCATAATTTTGACTTTTTATGTAAATTTTGACTTTTAATTGCAAAACTAGGACTTTTTGACTGTCGTAATTTTTACTTTTTGTCATAATTTCGACTTTTATTCTCAATCTCAACTTTTATGTCATAATTTTGACTTTTTCTGTTATGATAAAAAAAATTATCTCATAATTTTGATTTATTTCAAAATTAGGATTTAGTGTCATAATTTTTACGTTTGTCGTAATTTTTACTTTTATTCTCATAATTTCAACTTTTTATCTCATCATTTTGACTATCTAATTTTTTTTTTACTTTCCATCCATCCATCTTCTTCCGCTTATCCGGGGCCGGGTCGCGGGGGCAGCAGTCTAAGCAGGGATGCCCAGACTTCCCTCTCCCTAGACACTTCCTCCAGCTCTTCCGGGGGGACACCGAGGCGTTCCCAGGCCAGCCGGGAGACATAGTCCCTCCAGCGTGTCCTAGGTCTTCCCCGGGGTCTCCTCCCGGTGGGACATGCCCGGAACACCTTCCCGGGAAGGCGTCCAGGAGGCATCCGGAAAAGATGCCCGAGCCACCTCAACTGACCCCTCTCGATGTGGAGGAGCAGCGGCTCTACTCTGAGCTCCTCCCGAGTGACCGAGCTTCTCACCCTATCTCTAAGGGATCGCCCAGCCACCCTGCGGAGAAAGCTCATTTCGGCCGCTTGTATCCGGGATCTTGTCCTTTCGGTCATGACCCACAGCTCATGACCATAGGTGAGAGTAGGAACGTAGATTGACCGGTAAATCGAGAGCTTCGCCTTGCGGCTCAGCTCCTTCTTCACCGCGACAGACCGGTACAGGGACCGCATTACTGCAGAAGCTGCACCGATCCGTCTGTCAATCTCCCGTTCCATCCTTCCCTCACTCGTGAACAAGAGCCCAAGATACTTGAACTCCTCCACTTGAGGCAGGAGCTCTCCACCAACCTGAAGTGGGCAAGCCACCCTTTTCCGACTGAGAACCATGGCCTCGGATTTGGAGGTGCTGATTCTCATCCCAGCCGCTTCACACTCGGCAGCAAACCGTCCCAGTGCATGCTGAAGGTCCTGGTCTGATGGGGCCAGCACGACAACATCATCCGCAAAGAGCAGAGATGAAATCGTGTGGTCCCCAAACCTGACCCCCTCCGGCCCCTGACTGCGCCTAGAAATTCTGTCCATAAAAATTATGAACAGAACCGGCGACAAAGGGCAGCCCTGCCGGAGTCCAACATGCACCGGGAACAAGTCTGACTTACTGCCGGCAATGCGAACCAAGCTCCTGCTCCGGTCGTACAGGGACCGGGTAGCCCTTAGCAAAGGGCCCCGAACCCCATACTCCCAGAGCACCCTCCACAAGATGCTGCGAGGGACACAGTCGAATGCCTTCTCCAAATCCACAAAACACATGTGGACTGGTTGGGCAAACTCCCATGAACCCTCCAGCACCCTGTAGAGGGTATAGAGCTGGTCCAGTGTTCCACGACCGGGACGAAAACCACACTGTTCCTCCTGAATCCGAGGTTCTACTATCGGCTGGATTCTCCTCTCCAGTACCCTGGAATAGACTTTCCCGGGGAGGCTGAGAAGTGTGATCCCCCTATAGTTGGAGCACACCCTCCGATCCCCGGAAAGTTTTTTTTTACTTTCTCTGTTATAATTTTTTTTAATTTCAACTTTTATTCTCATAATTTCGACTTTTTATCTCAGTCTCTACTTTTATGTCATAATTTTGACTTTTTATGTTATAATTTCAATTTTTTATCTCATAACTTTGACTTATTTCAAAATTAGGACTCAGTGTCGTAATGTTCACTTTTGTCAAAAGTTTTACTTTTATTCTCATAATTTCAACTTTTTATCTCATAATCTAAATTTTTATGTAATAATTTCAACTTTTTTCTCATAATTAAAATTTTTTATCTCAAAATTTTGATTTATTTCAAAATTAGGACTTAGTGTCGTAATTTTTACTTTTATCATAATTTCTACTTTCTCATAATTTCTATTTTTTATCTCATAATCTCAATTTTGACTATCTATTTTTTTACTTTCTCTGTCATAATTTTGAATTTTGTCATAATTTCGATTTTTTATCTCAATCTCAATTTTTATGTCATAATTAAAAAATGTATTCTCATAATTTCAACTTTTTATCTCGTAATCTCAATTTTTATTTCAATTTTTTTCTCATAATTTCAATTTTTTATCTCATCATTTTGACAATCTAAATATTTTTTGACTTTCTCTGTCATAATTATGAATTTTATGTCATAATTTCGACTTTTTTCATATTTCTCACTTAGTATGTTGTTATGATTAATTATTTGTTCTCATGTTGCAGAAAAGGGCTTCCATACAAACCTGTGTGGAACAGACTCAAATTTACAGTAAGTCGTTAATATTTGATTATGTTGTTTGTTAATGCTGTCAGATCTTCTTTTCATGGTGTTATAATGAAGAAAACAGGAGCTGTGAGATTCTTCATAGGAGCGTGAGTAAAACAGGTTCAGAAGAGTGAGTAAATGATGACAGAATGATGGTTTTATGTGAGTTGGACTGTGTTGGCCGGGATCCAGTAAATCTCCTCCACCTTTCTAACACAAACTCTGTTTATTATACTGAGGTGGATCCAGAGAAAAGACACAAAACACAGAGATCAGATTCTCTCCGGATTGATATTTCACAACCACCGCAGCTTTTTAATCATAGAAATATATATAAAGCTGTGAGTTTGTGTGTGAAAGCCAGAGCTTCGGGTCAAAGTTCGGTCAGTTTGTTTGTTCCACAATAATAAGACTATTGTATTGGCAGGTTAAAACAACATAAAGGCTTTGTGATATTAAATATATAAAACAATGCTTCTGAGAGGTTTCTAATCCACCGCTGTGCAGTTTATAGGAGATCTTGTGGCGGTTTTAGGGTTGATGGTAAAGTTTGTTATTATGCAACATAACTAAAACTTGTTTTACTTGAACCATCTTAATCATAAAGTCTAGACGTATTAATGTGGATTTTTAACGGTGACTATGAAGAAACACTTCTGTTTTACTGCAGATTCTTTAAACTGAAACTAGAACTGAGTTTCTTGCACTTGTTAAATCCCCGGTGAATATCAGCGTAATGTTTTGTGTCTCTTTCTCCTGATAAAACTTTAATGAGATTTAATATCAGCTGTGGAAATAAAGAGCAGTGAATCCCAGTCGAGGAACTGTCTAATGAGCTCAAGTATTGATCCAGCCCATAAAATGATAGACAGCACACACACACACATATATATATATATACTGTATATTCAGTGTTTTCACTGGCAGAATGTCTCTGTGAAGTAACAGATCCTCTATTAGAGTTGAGTTTCTTCAGGGAAAGGTGATTTACAGTGTGAATGACAGGTAAAGACTTTTATGAACACAGTGATCTGATCCAGGGCAGAGATTAGAGCGCTCGCTGTTACACACATCTGCTTTCTATAAAGTCCTGCAGTGAACATATAGAAGAGTGTTTCTGTTGAAAGCCTTCGTCCTCTCACACAGACACTCTCTAACGTTATATTTATAATATAGAAAACGAGATTCGGCCCAGCTGACAAAAATATGTTGTAAGAACGTTTGGCTAACGTTCCCATTAGCACAGTTTGCTCTATAAATGTTTTTGATGAGAATGTTAAGTGAACATTCCATTTCATCATTTCTTCAAGCATTATAGAATGTTACTTTTGAATGTTCTCGGAACATTCCGAATCACGGTTACATTTAAAAAACACTGTAGGATGATGTCCAACTGTCAGCTGTTACTTTTGAATGTTCTCGGAACATTCTAAAACAAGTTGTAACATTTAAAATCCACTGGTAACACTTTACAATAAGGTTCATTCGTTAACAACCTTATATAACATGAACTAATGAACAAAACTTCATACATTATTAAAATCAAAGGTTATGTTTGTTAGCATTAGTTAATGCACTGTGAACTACCATGAACAATAAACGGCTGTATTTTAAACAAACATTAATAAATACTGTAACAAATGTATTGCTCGTGGTTAGTTCATGTTAGTTAATACATTAACTGATGCTAACTAATGAACCTTATTGTAAAGTGTTACCAAACCGTTAGACGAACATCCAACTAAAACCTTTCAGTAAAAAGTTCCATGAATGATGTATAAATAATGTTTTTGTGCTAATTTTTGGAAATAAATATGTGACTGAAATGCTTGTATTGAACTATTTCATATTCTACCAATGATGAATGAGCTATATGTTAAGTTTTGTGATCACTACAATATATTAAGGGTGTAATAATCCCCTCATGTCATGATTCGATACATATCACGATCTGAACTCACGATACGATATTATTGCGATACTCGAGACATATGATAAAAGGCTAACAAAAAATTAACTGTTGATTAAAATGCTAAATTTTCTATTACACTGTGTGTGTAAATGAATAGGCTCGGACTTGGAAACCCAAAGCACAGACAATAGAGACACCAGAATAACAATATTCATGATTTTCACAATTATTTTAGATGAATATAACTCTTTCACTGACTAGATATATTTAAAATAATGTCGGACACTTTTTACTGGTAACATCAGACATTCGGCATTATCAGGACACACTAATATTCCCCCATTGCATTATTATACATTATATTCAACATTAATATAGTTTAATGTAGAACTGACACTAAAACTCTGAAAACTTGAATTTTTTTTATTTACACAACACTCTCCATGACACATACTGTAGCATTTTAGTATTGCGATATATTGTGACGTGATATTTTGTTACACCCCTAATAATGTTGTTGAATTTATGCTGAAAAACTGAAACTGAAACTGAAACTCACATTTCTTTGCAAAAACTCATTCTGGCCGATGTGATATTGTGTAATCCAGTTGAACCCCATTCAGTTAGTCAGAGGAAATCTGCATTGTTCACTGTCTGGATTTCACAAACTGGTGTCGGTTCTCTGAGAAACACAGTGTGAGATGACAGAGGATCACACTTCATTCCCGGAGGATCAGATCTGTGTGTTCACACTTTATCTGTGAGATGTTTCCCGAAGAGACTTTCATCCTGATCTCAGGACAGTCACATAGAGTTCAATAGAATAGAGTAGAAGTGAGGGGAATGCATTCAGACATTATTTGGTATCACTTTAAAATAAGCTTCATTAGTTAACTAGACAGCATTTATTAATCTCTGTTAATGTTCATTTCAACATTTACTAATACTTTATTAAAATCTTGTTAGCATTAGTTAATGCACTGTGAACAAACAATGAACAGCTGCATTTTTATTAACTAACATTAACAAAGATGAATAAATACTGTAAAAAAAATGTATTGCTCATTGTTAGTTCATGTTAGTGAATACATTAGCTGATGAACCTTATTGTGAAGTGTTATCGATTATTTCAGCACATGTAGTAAATGCTGTTAAACTCTGTTCTGCGAGTGTGTGTGTGTGTGTGTGTGTGTGTGTGTGTGTGTGTGTGTGTGTGTGTGTGTGTGTGTGTTTGTCGTTCTCTGCGGTGTTTTATTGGATCTATAAAGTCTAATGTGGCCGGAGTGCTGAAATATCCCAACACTGCATGAAACACATTTATGACGAGGAAAACATCTCCAGCGCCAGGGAATCTCTCGCACTCCTTCTGTGGACCTGCTGGGATTCTTTCACTTTTCTCTCCTTTATTAGTTATTTTTCTGACATTCGTTTTTTTGTTGTTGCATTATTTTCATGACAATTAAGCAAATTACCTGACTCTCATTACTGTTATGCAAAAAATACAAATATAAAATTATATATATTACTATAATGCAAAAATTAAATCTAGCCTATTTAAAAAAAAAAAAAAAAACATTTTATAGACAGATGTGGTTTTATATATACATAGGCTACAGACAGACAGACAGACAGACAGACAGACAGATAGATAGACAGACAGACAGACAGACAGACAGATAGATAGATAGATAGATAGATAGATAGACAGACAGACAGACAGACAGACAGACAGACAGACAGACAGACAGATAGATAGGTAGACAGACAGACAGAAAGACAGACAGACAGATAGACAGATAGATAGATAGATAGATAGACAGACAGATAGATAGATAGATAGATAGATAGACAGACAGACAGATAGGTAGATAGACAGACAGACAGACAGATAGATAGATAGATAGATAGATAGATAGATAGGTAGACAGACAGACAGACAGACAGACAGACAGACAGACAGATAGACAGATAGATAGATAGATAGATAGATAGATAGATAGATAGACAGACAGACAGACAGACAGACAGATAGATAGATAGATAGATAGACAGACAGACAGAAAGACAGACAGATAGATAGATAGATAGATAGATAGACAGACAGACAGACAGACAGACAGATAGATAGATAGATAGATAGATAGACAGACAGACAGACAGACAGACAGATAGACAGATAGATAGATAGATAGATAGATTGATAGACAGACAGACAGACAGACAGACAGACAGACAGATAGATAGATAGATAGATAGATAGATAGGTAGACAGACAGACAGAAAGACAGACAGACAGATAGACAGATAGATAGATAGATAGATAGATAGACAGACAGACAGACAGACAGATAGATAGATAGATAGATAGACAGACAGACAGAAAGACAGACAGACAGATAGACAGATAGATAGATAGATAGATAGATAGATAGACAGACAGATAGATAGATAGATAGATAGATAGATAGATAGATATCGTTCTCAATGTATATTACATAACACACATCATCAGTATTATGACAGTCATTATCATAGAGTTAATACTCTCCCACTCGCGCGCGCCCCCGCCTCTCACTGCGCGTTCACGTCACCGCACAGTGATTATCGGTCACGGGGACGCGCTTCCACGACCGCGCGCGCTCCTACTGATCAAGTGACATTCATGACCGCGCGGCGTCTCCACTGGCGTTAAACCTCAACGCGAGCGTTCAAAGGGATTCAGAAGCAAAGCGAGCATTGACTGTGGCGTGTGTTCAGTGACAGCAGGAGCGGGCAAATGCAGACACACGGACGCGGGCGTCAGTAGAGATACAACGCGCAGGTAAGACGCGACGCGACGCGAAACACGTTTGACGCAGAAATGTGCTTCGGTTGTGTTTTCTGTCTCGATTCTGAATGTGTTTTCATGCCCTGGTTCAGATTGTTGGGTTTGTCTTTGTTTAGTTGGAGCTGTGAGTCTCGAGACTGCATTCATATGAGCGATGCAATAAACATGCGTGCAATGACACTAATGAATGAGTGCATTCTGAAATAATCACGTTTCATGTATTTAATGCATGCGAATATGTCGACATAAAATCAGCAGACATAATCAATAAGCTCAAAACCTTGAGAGCTGACTACATAGACAGCATCATGGCAATCAATTAGTATCAAAATCGAGTGTGCTGTTTACTAGTCAGTATCTATGGGCCTTATGCTCTTAACATCTAGTGATATTTCTATATAGACCGCTTTTTTTTTGGCATCATAGAAAGCTGTCAATCCCAGTGCAGTAATGCAGGAGATGTTTACATGAAAGCAATATTGCATGTTTAACTTCATTGTCTTTTATATGCAACTAAATGCTTTGCATTAGTGTGAATGTCAGTCTACTAGACACACCTGTGTCTCAAAACCAAGTGTGCTGTCTAAGACATCATTTTAGACCTCATATTTTCAAAATCTAGTGGGCTGTTTAGCTTGACAGCATTTATGAGCATTATACCCTTAAAATCTACATGGACAGCATCTTAGGCATCATAGAAAGCTGCCTGTATAGTTAGTTCCCTAGCTAGACAGCATTTATGAGCATTATACCCTTAAAATCAAGTAAGCTTTCTATCTAGACAGCATTTTGAGCATCATAGTATCAAAAACCCAGTAAGCCGCCTATCTAGAAGTCATTTTGGCACCTCATAGGATAAAAATCTAGTGGGTTGTTGAGACAGCATTTATGAGCATTATACCCTTAAAATCTACATGGACAGCATCTTTGGCATCATAGAAAGCTGCCTTTATAGTTAGTTCCCTAGCTAGACAGCATTTATGAGCATTATACCCTTAAAATCAAGTAAGCTTGAGCATCATAGTATCAAAAACCCAGTAAGCTGCCTATCTAGAAGTCATTTTGGCACCTCATAGTATACAAATCAAGTGGGCCGTTTAGCATTTATGAGCATTATACCCTTAAAATCTAGTGAGCAGCAGTCTACATAGTGTCCGCTTTGAAACCTATTGTAGTATGTTGCCTACTTAGACTGCCTGGATTTGTTTAGCTAGACAGCATTTATGGGCATTACACTCTTAAAATCTACATAGACAGCATTTTAGGCACCATAGAAAGCTGCCTGGATGATTAGTTCCCCCGTTAGACAGCATTCTGAGCATAATAGGGAGCTTACTAGGTTTTTGAGACTATCTAGTCATCATTTTAAAACCCCATGGTTCAAAATCTAGTGTAGCTAGACGGTATGAGTATTATACTCTTAAAATCTAGTGAGCTGTCTACATAGAGATCATTTATGTGCATTATACTCTTGCAACCTACATAGACAGCATTTTAGACATCATAGAAAGCTGCCTGGATAGTGAACTCCCTAGCTAGACAGCATTAAGAGCATCATCGTCTAAAAACCTTGTTAGACATCATTTTGGACCTGTTTACCTAGACAGCATTTATGGCCATTAAACTCTAGTGATAGCCTGAAAACACAGTGTGCTGCCTACTTAGACAGCACTATAGTCACCATAGAGAACTGCCTACATAGTGAGCAGCGTTCATAAATGATTTCCGGTCATCAAATGCTGATCATGTTGCTGGCACTATGACACACTTGTTCAGTGTTTTCCTGGGAAAAGTTGAGTGTTTTGGATCATGTCGACTAACTAGACGTCATCTTGATGATTTGGCATTGTCCCGACACAAATATAATCCATGTTCAGTGAGTTAAAGATCTTTAGGAGCCGAAGCGATGGGGGTGTCGAGCTGTGAGCTCTTCATAACTCAAATCCATTAAAGCCGATATGGATTATTGTTTCATAACGGCGGTGGCCTGGTTGTAGGAGGGTTTTATTTGCGTTGAATTTTGCTGGAAATGCAAAGCATCATGGGGGAGCTGGTAGTCATTCTCTAGTAGAACCGGTTTTAATGTGTGTGTGTGACGGTTGACAAATGAAGAAGTGTATGAGTGCTCACTTCCAGTTAGCCTGATTTGAATGATTGGGATATGAACGTGGTCTCACCTCAGATGACTCCTGATGAGAACGCGTCACTTTTCCTGCAATGCATCATGGGAAAACTTGCGTTATTATTGGTGCATTAATTCATAGGGATGCACCGATATGAACATTTTGGCCGATAACCGATAATTCTTTATGTTTGAAAGCCGATAACCGATATATTGGCCGATAAATCTAAATCAAATTTTTTATATAATTTTTGAGAGCCTGATTACAAAAACAAAAGTCTCATGTTTATGTGTGTGTGTGTGTGTGTGTGTGTGTGTGTGTGTGTTCATGACTTCTGTTCAGATCAACACTGACGCCGGGCTTTGATTCGCTCTCTGTGGAATGAAATGATGCAACAAACTAACACACTCAGATTATGATCATAAGCACTTCTGCACGCCGGCCGTATGCTGTATACTGTATATCAGTTATGTTATATTACGGTAATGATGTATATCCCAGCAGTGGAATGAATGAATATGAAATGACTATATTCTGTAATCATGCAGTAATTCCTGTTATTAGACGATCTGGAGAGTAAACGGCTTTATAATGAGAGACTGCATTTCATTATTGGGTTTAATTGAATGGAAACGACTTTCTCACTAAAATTACAAGAAAAAAAAAGTCCATCCGTCCGTAATTGATCTATTTATGAATCCCAAAATAGGCCTCAGTCTCTTTTTTTTTTTCTTTTTTTTTTTCTAAAAAATAATTCTGATATTTAAAAATACATTATTTATTATTATACAATATTATTTGTTTGTGCATTTTTTTGTGTATTTATTTATTTGTTTGTGTATTTATCTATCTATCATCAGAATTATTTATCAGAATTATTTTATCATGAATAAAACACAAGAAGTACATATAAAATTAAATAATGTCTATATTATACACTGTATGCCTATTTTTGGCATTTTCAGATGAAATGTGATGTTAAGATTCAGATTGTGTCGTGAACTGAAGACTCGAGCACATATGAGCTCCACACTGTCCCTGAACACACCGTGAGGAAGATGATCAGAGGATCCCGGCTCTTCATCAGCTCTATTAGTTGATTAGCAGCTGAAACGCTTCTTCCAGCTTTGATAGGCCTCGTCGGATGAGTGTGTGTTTAACTGTGTCTGGGTCAGGAGTGTGTGAGTGTGTGTGTGTGTGAGTGTGACGACGTCCTCGTGCTAAGCTGGCGTTTGAGGGATTGAGAAAAGCGCTATAGAAATGTAACAAATTATTATTATTATTTTATAATGATTAAAGTATCTCTCAAGACACACACTCAGGAGACACACACACACTGCTGTATGTTAGTAACGTGTCATTAGGGTTTCTGATCAGTAGTTTCCTCATGGAAGCTCTCGAACTGTCGGCTCTGCTCAATATCTAGTGATATTTCATATATTTATGTATTTTATAAGCACTTTCAGGCATTATAGACAGTGTTGGGATGCTCTCTTCCCTGAGTAGGCAACAGACATCAGGGCCATTCGTCACACACACACACACACACACACACACACACACACACACACACACACACACACACACACACACACACACGGACGGACGGACGGTCACTGCGACGTCTTTCATTAACCTTGAATCGCCTGGCTGCTTGAATCCAACCCAGTTTCCCAAAAGCCTGATGAAATATTCTCATATGTGAAATTTAATGTGGAAAAATATACACAATTAAAATGTTTTAATCAAGTCAAGTCACCTTTATTTATATAGCACTTTTTACACACACATATATATATACACATTTTTATTTATTTATTTATTTTATTAAATATAATGAAATATACTTTTATTTTATTTTATTAAATATAATATAATAAAATAAAACAAAATATAATATAATATAATAAAATATAATAATATATACATTTTATTATATTTAATAAAATAAAATAAAATATGTATTATATTTAATAAAGTTTTTGTATTTTATTATTATCTATATTCTTTTTTTAATTGTATTTTATTATTTGTATTTATTTAGACAGGACTTTAAAGTGTGCAGGAGAAGGAAGCACATATCTCAGAGTGGTTTGGTTCTCGCTCAGTTACACTGGGTGTGTGTGTGTGTGTTCCTGAGTGTGTGTTCCTGTGAGGTTCTTCAGCGCAGGTGTTGTTCATATGCAGATGAGCTGGTGCAGGTGAAGAGAAGAGGAGAAGTGGAGGAGACGGCATCAAACGCTTCCCGACTCCCACACTTCTCCATCTGTGATGTTCAGATCAAAGACATTACACAACTATACGCTCCTCATTAGCCTGTGCTTTCAGCTGTCCCCGTTACTGTACACCGACGCAGGACAGAGCTGTGTGTGTGTGTGTGTGTGTGAACGCTGTCCCCGTTCTTCATTACTGTACACCGACGCAGGACAGAGCTGTGTGTGTGTGTGTGTGTGTGTGTGTGTGTGTGTGTGTGTGTGTGTGTGTGAACGCTGTCCCCGTTCTTCATTACTGTACACCGACGCAGGACAGAGCTGTGTGTGTGTGTGTGTGTGTGTGTGTGTGTGTGAACGCTGTCCCCGTTCTTCATTACTGTACACCGACGCAGGACAGAGCTGTGTGTGTGTGTGTGTGTGTGTGTGTGTGAACGCTGTCCCCGTTCTTCATTACTGTACACCGACGCAGGACAGAGCTGTGTGTGTGTGTGTGTGTGTGTGTGTGTGAACGCTGTCCCCGTTCTTCATTACTGTACACCGACGCAGGACAGAGCTGTGTGTGTGTGTGTGTGTGTGAACGCTGTCCCCGTTCTTCATTACTGTACACCGACGCAGGACAGAGCTGTGTGTGTGTGTGTGTGTGTGTGAGTGTGAACGTGGCGTTAAGATCCAGTCCAGTGCCGATCATTCAGTGAAAGATTCAAACAGGTGAACCGATTCAAAAGAGTCGAATCACTGCCATGAATCAGTGTTATACTGTTTGTTTATTCTAAAGTAATGATTTCGTTTGGCCTTTGGAACGCGGACAGAATCACGGAATCCAGTCATAAAGTTGGAATTTACAGTATAATGCGGAATATCGCGGAATCTGGCAAATGTTGGATGAGTAAATCAAAAGTAGTGCTTCATGAAATTACTTTTTAAAAGATTAATTAAATTTAACGTTTTATATCTTCATTTGATTACCACCATTTATTTTATAGTAAATTTGTATTAAATCATAAATCCAGAAAAATGCAAACATTCATTTCATAAATTATCATATATTTCATACTATTATTATAAAAAATTTTTTAAAATAAATTATAGAAATTACACTTTTTGATGATTAAAATGTAATTAAACAATTGAAATGGAATTGGTGATTTAAAAGGGCCCTAAAATTTTTATTTCTGTTAAAATTGTAAAATAATTGTTTATAAATTGCATAAGTTCATAATTTCAATAAATTAAACGTGTATCAATTAGAAAAAAATTTATTTGACCATTTAAAAGGAATACAGAAAAAAAATTAAACAGGGAAAACAATGGAACAGAAAAATTTAAGTGGGAAAAATGGAATTTAGGAAAAAAATAAAAGGGCCCTTAATGTCATTTTTGTTAATCTTTTAATAAATTGTTGTTAAATTGTATACGTTCAATGATTTCAATTAATTACACATCCATTTTGATTACTGAAATTTAATTTGACCATTGAAATGGAATACAGAAAAAAAATTAAACAGGAAAAGAATGGAATACAGAAAAATGTAAGTGGAAAAAATGGAATTTGAGGAAAAAATAAGTGATTCTATAGGGCGTTAAAATGTAATTTTTAATGATTTTAATTCATTAGACATGCTATTTGATTACTAAAATTTCATTTTGACCATTAAAATGGAATTTGGATGTCATTGGGTCCCTAATCACTGCATACCGTCTACAGTCGCACGCTATTCCCAGCAGAACGAGGGAATGTTCCGGAATGCCGCACGTCATCTTCTGCTGAGATATGAAGTGACACATCATATGAGACATGGTTGTAAAAGCACGGACAGCCTCGATCCCAAGGCCATCAGAGAACATTCCCATCGCATTAAACCCTGAGCGTGAAAAACCTCCTGATCCAAGAACAACATTCACACACACTCACTCGCATATCGAGGTTAGAATCTCTTCTGAAACTCACATTTTGTCCCAGTATACTTTTATATTGTCTTTTTCACATATTTTAATCATTATAAATTGGGTGTCATTCATAATCTGAAACCTCAAAATTTTAAATTTGACATTGCTTTACCATAAACACGGTACTTTAAACTTTTTTTAACAGGCTCCTCCCCCTTGTGGGCGGAGTCAGGTTTCAAATTATACAAAATTTACTGCACTATTTCATAATCAAAACTTTTTCTAATATTGACAAAACGCATATCGTCGGAAAGGTCTGAGTCTCAAGGTTCTGTATCTGGTGACTGTTTTGTGATAGAAGTGATATTGTGACAGAGATATATTAATTTGTGACTGGAGAAGGGTAGGGTTATATGGGTGTCCCCCGGTGGATAGTTTTGGTACTGCGCCGAAACAAAATCTCACCGGAACCTTTATTTTTGTGATAACCGTTTCAAATTTGGAACACAACTTTGTTGAACATTTAGCTTTGATTTTGTAGCAACTTTAGTGTGCTAATTATTTAGTAAATATATATTTTGTATAAAATAGAAACTTTTAGCTCAATACATTACAAGAACCTCAGGCTGTAAAACATTCTATTTGGAATCTTTATTTGATGTGGAATGTTTTCAGATGATAAATCCAGATCAGTGTATTTTGATTGACAGGTGATTATACAGTAGCCGGTGAAGAGCACGGATGCTGTGAGTGGATTTCAGTCGGGATGATGTGAGGATTGTGTGCGTTTTTTCTGGAAGATTGTAGATTATTTTGGAAGTATATCTGGCGTTTGGACGAGATGATGCTGTTAGAGGAGGATTTGTGTGTGTGTGTGTGTGTGTGTTCATGTTACTGATGATCAGTTGTGTTTTAGAGGAAGTTTCATCAGTCTTCTGCTGTATTTGGTTGTGTAATGTTTCATAAAGTTAAGTTTCTTTTCTCAAAATAGAGTAAATCACCTTTTGAAAGTAATGTGATGCTTCAAATAATAATTTTATCAATTACATCGTTACACCAGTAGGTGGCGACAAGTGACTGTTAAAAAATGTATTTGTCATTGAATCATTCATTCAAGAGATTCGTTCAAAAATGTTGATTCATCCTGTAACGAAACCCGTGAAATCTTCGTGTGAGTTATTGAATCATGTATTTTCGGGAATATTGTAGATTAGTTTGAAAGTATGTTTGGCGTTTGGGCGAGATGAGGATTTGTGTGTGTGTGTTCATGTTACTGATGATCAGTTGTGTTTTAGAGGAAGTTTCATCAGTCTTCTAGTGTATTGGATTGTGTAATGTTTCATAAAGTTGAGTTTCATTTCTTCCCTATGACGTGTTCTTCAGGGATGAAAAATTATCATGTCTTTTTAAACCCGTTTTTTTCCCAGGTAATCTGTTCCTTTAAAAGCTCTTGTTTCCTGATTGCGATGCAGAATTCGTCAGATTAATAACCAGTATGGATCTGTTATCTGATCGTCACCGCTTCTCTTCCTCGTGTTGAACTGAATAATCATATGAATATTGTTGAAATCATTTTTATGACGTGTGTGTGTGTGTGTGTGTGTGTGTGTGTGTGTGTGTGTTTCCTCGTGAGATTCCTGCCTCAGTGGCGGCCCATCATGCCCTGGGGCAAATCCTCACTTATGGTTGTGCTAATGTGTGTGTGTGAGTGTGTGTGTTTTAACCCTAATGACTGCATCCTTTAGAGTTAAATGGAGTGTGTGTAATTCAGTTCACTGATAGTCCCTGGCTTTCTGAAGAGGGCTGATATAATGGCACTTCATGTTCATTTCCCACCAGATTAAACTGAATTCATGTTGGAATATAATCTGTCTGAGATTGCAGACACGAGCTCGAGGTTGTTTTACCCGCCTGAAGGAAACCGCACTTTTTTGTCAATTTAGCGTTGGATTTTATTTAAGGATGAAGCAGTTTCCCTCAAATAAATTTCCACAAATAAATTTTATTCAGAGAGTGTGTCCGTTTGCCAGATTACTGCGATTGGTTGCTTTGTGGTTGTTGTGGATTTAGTTTTTAGGGCATTGCCAGATGGTTGCTAGGGTGCTTTGAGTGGTTGCTAGGTGGTCGGGTCAAAGTTTGGAAAAATATTTAAACTCTATACGTTTACTTTCAATTGCATTTAAAGCAAGATCAATTCTGAACCACTGTTGTTTAGAGCTGCACGATTAATCTTTCAGTAGCGCGTTTCCATTACCCTTCAAATTGCGCAAATTGAAATTGCGAATTGAAAATACGCCCAATGGAAACGCGTCAATTTCACAAAAAACTCCCATTTATCACAAAAAAGTTTTCCCGCTCGCATGAGGAGGTTTTTCAGGCAACTCAAAAAAAAAAATATTTCGCAAAACTGCAATGGAAACAGTTTTTGCGCATTTACAGTCACCTGACGTGATGACGCGGTGTGTTTGGACAGAATACGAGACAGAGCTCTTTATTAAATTCATAAAAGACAAAATAATTACAGGAATAATGGATTCTAAACCTCAAATAAATGCCACAATCAAGACCTCGAAGCAGATCTGAGGGAGAAACACCCAGAAACTCCTCATATGTGCCGCTCACAAGTATAATAAGGGTCATTCCTTATCATTAATGCTTGGATAACACACACACATCTCCTTCCATTAATAATAATGGCCAGTGCAGTGGCTGGGATATACATAATCCTACCAACGTCCGTTGGCATGGTTTTTGGATTTACTTATTGCGAGAAGAAGTTTTAGTCGCATAACATCGGTTAATGGAAACGCCGTCATTTCGCAATAGTTTTTTGTCGACATTTAGAAAAAAATCGCAAAAGTTTTGCGCAAATCTGTAATGGAAACGCGCCTTGTGTTACAATAGTTCAGATTATTACAGACAAACTGGGATAAAAGGTTATAGTTGAGATAAACACTGATGTCGAAGCTAGCAATCAAAATTTGAAAGTAATGTGATGCTTCATATAATGATAGGGTTGATTACATCGTTGCACCAGTAGGTGGCGACAAGTGACTGTAATAAATATATTTGTCATTGAATCATTCATTCAAAAGATTCGTTAAAAAAAATTTAAATGCTGATTTATCCAGTAATAAAAATATTGACGTTGAAATTCAAATTAATTAAATGTTTTTGTCTATTCAGAATCATAGGAGAATCATGATTTCTATTTTTAACAAAAAAATAATAATAATTAATCTCAGTTCATCCAGAATTGTGCAGCTCTAATGTTGTTGTTGTTGTTGTTGTTGTTGTTGTTGTTGTTTAATAAAACCGTAAGAATAGTTTTCGGTTATTAAAATAAAAAATAAAATAAAAATATATATCAATATTAGATGAAAAACTTAAACAACAACAACAAAAAAAGAAAATTAGGTGTTGCTTTGGAAACTAACTTCAAGTTGAAATGCTCAAATTACTAAAACTGGAATAAAAATCAATTAAAACTAAATGAAAATGAATAAAAATTGGGGCCAAACCTTGTCGTCCTTCACATCTTCTCTTCTGCAGAACAATGTCTCCTTTATGGGATTGTTTCTAGTGACGTGTGCGTTATTCCCGGGATCAGACGCTTCTGAGAGATGAAGGGCATTGTGGTTTCTGTGTTTTATAAATAGATTCGACTGACCTACATTATTGTTTTTTTATTCATTATTGGATATTGACTTGTTGAGTGAGAACGCAGCCGGTGTAGACTGTTTTTATTTCCCTGTTATCCGGCAGGAGATGTGATCCTGACGTGCATCATGGGAGTATTAGTGGGGTTTTGTTTAGGCAAGCATCACTGTTACTATATCTCTGTAGACCGTTAATGAGAAGCACTTTTATAAATAAAATAAAAAATGCATCAGCGAGTCAAAGTTCCTGTTTTACATAATTAAACCTGTTTAGCATAAAGGCCAGTGTGTAAAACATCATGGTAAATTATTCTTGTTGTTGATCATTTTACACCTGCAGATTATAATAAATATAATATAATTAATTTTTTTATAAATTTTTTTTTATATAATTTATTTATTAATTAGTAGTTTAATAATTATCATTTAATTATTAAAATTGTATAATTCTTTATTTTAAATCTCTCTCTCTCTCTATGTATATATATATATATATATATATATATATATATATATATATATATATATATATATATATATATATATAATTTTTTTTATATAATACACATTTAAAATAAAAATAAAAATAAAATATAAAATTTAAATAATTATTTATATATCATTTTATTTATATTTATTTATTACACTGAAAAAAATTATTTGTTGAATTTAATCAATGTTTTATGGTAAGTGGTTAGTTCAACTTAATGCATTTGGTTAAATGTAGCTAAAATCAATTGTGTGCAACCACTTACCATAATTTGTTTTATTAAATTCAACGAATAATTTTTTTCAGTGTATAATAAATTACATTTATATTGTTATTATATAAAATTTTTGTATTTATTTCTTTTTGGAAGAAAACATCTATTGTATGGTAAATAGTCTAAAAATGTATAGATGAAAGTATATATATTTTTGTTTATTGGTGTGTTATTGTTAGTGTTGTTGTTGTTGTTGTTGTTGTTTGTTGTCTTCCTGGTAATCGAACCGAGATGCTCATAGATGATGATTTTCAGAAGTCCTGTATGACGGTGAAATGTGATGAGCTGCAGATCCTCTGATATACGACACCACAGATCATCTGAGGACAGCAGGCATGAAATCGAATGCGTTAGTGGGAGAGAAATGAAACAGAGAAAAAAAATGAATCTTCCATGTTTGATTATCTAGTACAGACTCTTTAAAAAGGCTCCAGTTGGAGGCAAAGAGGAATTTTACAGCCTGAAGCAACAGAATAACCTCTTTAAAGTTGACATGAACTTGAAAATGACTCTTTCTTCCCACTACACACTTTTCTCCTCCTTTTTTTCACATCCTGTTCTACTCAGAGAAAAATCACAACCCATTTTACAGCCATTATGTGATATTTCTCTCTCTAATTCTTCAGAAGATCAACTATATCCTGGTGTTTTAAAGAAGCCAGAAACCAAAACACTGATCTGAAGAACCTAGCGATGGACGATATGAACATTTTGGCCAAAACTGATCACCGATAATTCATTATTTTTGAATGCCGATAACCGATATATTGGTCGATAAATCCAAATCCAAATTTTTATATAATTTTTGAGAGCCTGATTACAAAAACAAAAGTCTCACCATTAAAAGCCACGTCTCAAACACACAATTATAATGTTCTCATGATAATTTTATGTAGCCGATATAACAGACTTGCTGCACATGTTGCGCTGAACTGTATTTTCCCTCTTCGAAGTGATTTCAATCATATTTCAAGCAATTCAAAACCATCATGTTGAACAGTGCGCATCTGAAGTGTCTCAGCTGAAGGAAATAATACATTATTAATCAGCTTTAATATATTAAAGAATAAGAAAATTTGGCCGATACCGATAACATTAAAATGTAACATATATATCGGCCGATACCGATAACATTTAAACTGACCATATATCGGCCGATACCGATAACATTAAAACTGACCATATATCGGCCGATACCGATAACATTTAAACTGACCATATATCGGCCGATATGATAACATTAAAACTGACCATATATCGGCCGATACCGATACCATTAAAATGTAACATATATCGGCCGATACCGATAACATTAAAACTGACCATATATCGGCCGATACCGATACCATTAAAATGTAACATATATCGGCCGATACCGATAACATTAAAACTGACCATATATCGGCCGATACCGTTAACATTAAAACTGACCATATATCAGCCGATACCGATAAAATGAAAACTGACCATATATCGGCCGATACCGTTAACATTAAAACTGACCATATATCAGCCGATACCGATAACATTTAAACTGACCATATATTGGCCGATACAGATAAAATTAAAACTGAACATATATAACATTGAAACTGAACATATATAACATTAAAACTGAACACTGAACATATATAACATTAAAACTGAACATATATCGTCCGATACCGATAACATTAAAACTGAACATATATAACATTAAAACTGAACATATATAACATTAAAACTGAACGTATATAACATTAAAACTGAACGTATATAACATTAAAACTGAACGTATATAACATTAAAACTGAATGTATATTACATTAAAACTGAACGTATATCGGCCGATACCGATTACATTAAAACTGACCATATATCGGCCGATACCGATAAAATGAAAACTGAACATATATCGGCCGATACACATAAAATTAAAACTGAACATATATAACATTAAAACTGAACATATATAACATTAAAACTGAATGTATATAACATTAAAACTGAACGTATATAACATTAAAACTGAACGTATATAACATTAAAACTGAACGTATATCGGCCGATACCGATTACATTAAAACTGAACGTATATCGGCCGATACCGATAAAATGAAAACTGAACATATATCGGCCGATACAGATAAAATTATAAAATTAAAACTGAACATATATAACATTAAAACTGAACGTATATAACATTAAAACTGAACGTATATCGGCCGATACCGATAAAATTTAAACTGAACATATATCGTCCGATACCGATAACATTAAAACTGAACATATATAACATTCAAACTGAACGTATATAACATTAAAACTGAACGTATATCGGCCGATACCGATTACATTAAAACTGAGAATATAACGGCCGATACCGATATGGTGGCCGATATATCATGCATCCCTTCAAAAAAACATACACTGTAGAAACTGAAGATCCCTGAACAAGCAAACAGAAAAGTAAAAGTTCCTGTGAAAGAAAGAATTCCTGCTTTAATGCATGAACTGAAATAACGTGAAGTGTGTTGTAAGATAAAGTTTATATTCAGCTGAAAGGAAGAAAACAGCGATCCAGTGACCGACTGAAGCTCTGATTGTCGTTTGGATGCAGAAGTGAAACTCTTCAGAGGATGTGAAACTGTTTTCTGCTCGTTCTCGGAAGATGATCAAGCGTCAGAGAGATCTCTGCAGTTTAAGGGAGGACAGTGTCCTCAAAAAAAACCATAAACTACAATTAAACCATTTCATTAAAACCAAACAAACTTGTCGAGCACAGTGTGTTTTGTCTGCTGCCGAGAGCAAGAAACAACTGAAATTCAGGAGAGATTTAGAACTATAAAAACAAGCCTGTTGAGTTCCTGAGAACATGATGTGAACACATTAAAAACCAATGGTCACATGTCCATCTTAATAGTCATGTTGGTAGTTTTCACACTGGTAAGTTGGTTGATTTCAAGTCATTCCCTGACATTTAGGATGATAACAGATACGGTTTGTTGTCTTGTCGTCTTCTCGAGAATAGCTTTGGGATTTCTCTCTGTTGTTTAAAGACAATAAAGCGTTGGTTCAGAGTTCAGAAGTCTGGTTTGGTGGCATTCTTCATGTTTCTGTCCGGCGATCTCAACGTTTATGAGCTCAGGAGAGCGTCGGCCTGAGTCTCTCTGAGCGCATGCGCGTGTGTGTGCGTGTGTATGCAGAAGCAGATTTCTGGAGTGTGTGTGAGTCTCATGAAATCTGTCACCATAACAAGGTGAGAGATTTTTTTTTTTTATTAAAACAGGCTTTATTTTTTAACTTATATTCATTTTTCATTTATATTTTTTATTTTATTTAGTTATTTCTATTTATTTTATATTTATAATATTTACTTATATTATTTATTTCTTTATTTATATTTACTTATTTATTTTATATACTAATTTACTTATGTTCATTATTATTATTATATTTTTTGGTAAATGTATTTTTTTAGTAAATGTTTTACTTTTATTCTTTATTTTTATTTATATTATTGACTCATTTTATATACTTATATTCATTATTTATATCTTTATTGTTATTTTATTTACTTTATTTATTTTATTTATTTACTTATTAAATGTTTTACTTGTAGTCTTTATTTAGTTATTTAGTTATTTATATACACTTTATTTTCTTATTTATTTTATATATTTATTTACATGTATTCTTTATTTATTTTTTACTTATTTATATACTTATTTACTTATATTCATTATTTATTTGTCATATAAAATGTTATATTATGCTACTTATTTATATTAATTTACTTATTATATATTATATGTTTACATTTGTATTTAACATATATATATAAATAAATATATATATATATATATATATAAATAAATATATAAATATAAATAATATATTATATAATAATATAATATAATATATAATATATTAATAAATAATAATATATTTTTTTTATATATATATATATATATATATATATATATATATATATATATATATATATATATATATATATATATATATATATATATATATATATATATATATATATAAATGATTAATTTATAAGTTTATTTATTTATGGGGGGATGACTTGAGATTCAGGCTTTGCTCGCGCTGCTCTTCTCCACACGGCTTCATTAGTTTGATCCAGACGAGAGCAGACTCCTCCTTTAGCGGTTCATCCAAACACAAAGCGTTGTGCCGCTTCACGTTTGGCTTCATTCAGAGCGAGAGCGAAGCGTCTTCAACATGAAGTCTGCAGGCCGTTGTCAGGGTTCATCTCTGAAACACGACAGTCACTGGAAGTGGATCTGAACGTCTGTCTGTCTCTGTTTGAACTTCTGACTGTTCATTGACCGGGAAATGTTTCTTATTGTATGACAAAGATGGTATTTAATTTCACATTCATTCATGACCAGCATGTCCAGATCAAACACTAAAAACAACAACAACAAAAAAAACATTATTATTATTATACTATATACTATACATTATGATTGCAATTTAAATTATATACAATTTTTATTTTCATTTTACAATAAGACTAATAATAATATAATATTTGTATATTTGTAATTTCACACTACAAAAATAATGATCCTAAATTATTTTTGTCTTTATTTTGAGGTAAAATATGACTTGTTCATGTTCTTGGCTTTTGTTTTAACACCAGCACATACAGCTTGTAAATTGGATTCCTCTGAGATTTCATATTTCATTTGTGTCACGCGTGATATTTCATAAGTCCTTCCTCTTCTCTAACTGTCAGAAAACTTCCTCCTGTGAAGCAAATCCACCTCATGTTTCTCTCACTTACTAAACCAAAGAATATTAAAGCGATAGTTCACTTTGAAATTAATTTTTGATATGTTTTAGCTTACCTCAAGGGCATCCAAGATGTAGGTGTCTTTGTTTCCGCAGTAGTTTCAATTTTGATATTTTTAGGTCAAACCGTTCTTGTCTGTCAGTCATATAATGCATGTCGATGGTCACTGTCTCAGAACACAAGCACAGAGTCCAAATTAAAACAATTCCCCATCATAAGTACACATTGATGGCCTAAGACACGAAACGAGCGGTTTGTGTGAGAAAACGAACAGTATTTATATCGTTGTTATCTCTGTCGCCTTCGCTACTGCAGTTCATTGGAACGAAACCGTAGCCAAGGCGACATCTATGTATATATCTATACCCGCCCGCGCCGTCAGATCATTTGGACGTGTGCTGTGTTCAAGAGATAACAACGATATAAATACTGTTCGTTTTCTCACACAAACCGCTCGTTTCATGTCTTAGGCCATCAATGTGTACTTATGATGGGGAATTGTTTTAATTTGGACTCTGTGCTTGTGTTTTGAGACAGTGACCATAGACCTGCATTATATGACTGACAGACAAGAACGGTTTGACCTAAAAATATCAAAATTGAAACTACTGCGGAAACAAAGACACCTACATCTTGGATGCCCTTGAGGTAAGCTAAAACATATCAAAAATTAATTTCAAAGTGAACTATCCCTTTAATAGTCTATATCAGCTACCTATGTTTTTTTTTTATAATTGCTTTTAATAATGTAAATGTAATATGAAATTGCAAATGGAGTTGGAAATGCCTTTTTTACTCTTTCTGGAGGATGTTTAGTGTTCTTCAGTGAGGGTCTGAAGTCTTAAGAGTGTTTCATTGGTTAAATTGGAGGAATAGAGCTTGGGATTGGCTGAGGCTGTAATGACGTCGTCCAATCAGGAGGAATAGAGCTTGGGATTGGCTGAGGCTATAATGATGTCGTCCAATCAGGAGGAATAGAGCTTGGGATAGGCTGAGGCTATAATGACGTCGTCCAATCAGGAGGAATAGAGCTTGGGATTGGCTGAGGCTATAATGACGTCGTCCAATCAGGAGGAATAGAGCTTGGGATAGGCTGAGGCTATAATGACGTCGTCCAATCAGGAGGAATAGAGCTTGGGATTGGCTGAGGCTGTAATGACGTCGTCCAATCAGGAGGAATAGAGCTTGGGATTGGCTGAGGCTATAATGATGTCGTCCAATCAGGAGGAATAGAGCTTGGGATAGGCTGAGGCTATAATGACGTCGTCCAATCAGGAGGAATAGAGCTTGGGATTGGCTGAGGCTATAATGACGTCGTCCAATCAGGAGGAATAGAGCTTGGGATAGGCTGAGGCTATAATGACGTCGTCCAATCAGGCGGAATAGAGCTTGGGATTGGCTGAGGCTGTAATGACGTCGTCCAATCAGGAGGAATAGAGCTTGGGATAGGCTGAGGCTGTAATGACGTCGTCCAATCAGGAGGAATAGAGCTTGGGATTGGCTGAGGCTATAATGACGTCGTCCAATCAGGAGGAATAGAGCTTGGGATTGGCTGAGGCTGTAATGATGTCGTCCAATCAGGAGGAATAGAGCTTGGGATTGGCTGAGGCTGTAATGATGTCGTCCAATCAGGAGGAATAGAGCTTGGGATAGGCTGAGGCTATAATGACGTCGTCCAATCAGGAGGAATAGAGCTTGGGATTGGCTGAGGCTATAATGACGTCGTCCAATCACTGATCTATGCATGTCAGTGTTGAAAGGCAATAAAGTATGATGAATCAATCGACCTCTTAGTGCACTAAATATAGTACACTACTTTTGCATTGAATCCATTCCATGTATTCTTTGCTAATAGCCCAGAATGCATTGCACTGCACTGGCACGTGTCTAATTGGCACAAAGAAAGAAGATTTGTTCCTGTATTAGCAGCCGTGTCAAACGAGCTAAAGCAGAACATGGTTTGTAGAATCTTAATTAGAGCGGCTGAATCTATTAACCGCAGGAACCATGAGGACGAATGATGAACATATAAATTACAGATCAATGTGAAGCGTTACATTTATATCCGCAGCTGCGCTGAACTCATTACTGAATTATTGAACGCCTCCTTTTCTTGATCCTGTATCTGAGCGTTAGATTATCATCTATCGTGCTGATGTCACTTTAATCTGATTTATGTCACTGTAGTTTTTAAGGTTATGGTATAATATAGTTGTATGTATTAATGTAGCATGGTACAGTATTTATAGGGCACTGCAATAGTGCATACTCAGAAATAAGTGATTATAAAGGCATGATCTGTTTCAAAGGACTGCAGTATCACACTGCTGTGGTGTTTACTAAGAAAACATTTATTCAACACACTATTGAACTAACGGGCGTTACTGTAAAATCATCATGAGGGAGGAAGTCATTAAAGCAGAATTGTTCATGCAAATTCAAGCGCTTCACTATTTTCTCTGTATGTCATGCATCAGTTCAGCCCCATAATTCAACACTGGTGGCTTTAATGCTGGATATTACTGAGATCTCTGCACGTCTTGTGTTTCGCTGCACGGGGAGCGTCTGGACTCCTCGTCTCTCCTGAGATCTGGCGTGTGCATTTCCCGTTAGTGTCGTCTAATGGCCTGAGTTATTCTGCCGTTATTGATCTGTTCAGATCTGTTTCTCTGAGCGCGACAGCAGGGCTTGATGCTGGATTCTAGTTTCAGTCTTTTGTCCTCACAGGTCTGATGAGACTGGTTAGGACACTGGTGACGATTAGCTCCGGTCTGAACACATCCTTAATGCACAACTGATTTAAATCTTCGCAGGCAGCAGAAATACTGCTTTTCATGTGATATACGCGCATACAATTTAAAAAATCTATATTGTTTATTTTATTACATATAATCTAATTAGATTTTTATTTATTATATAAAATTATTTATAAAAAAATCTATATTATAATAATTATATAAAAAAAAAAAATATATATATATATATATATATATATATATTTTTTTTTTAAATAAATTTAATTTAATTTAATTTAATTTTACTTTATTTTATTTTATGCATTCTGGGTTTGCATTTCAGTGAAGTAAAATTAAGATTTAATTATGATCACAATTTGCTCCTGCTATTAATCTTTGATTAATCACCACCAACTCAAAATTGATACGCAGAAAGTTCCCACTATTTCAACAGTGTGGATATTAATCTGAATTTATTTGTAAAACACGGATAAAAACCCATCGGTTGAACAATATGCTGTACAATGACTCGATGATGTCCTAAAGTCAGCATGAAACTGAAGTTGTGTTTCTCCTCTATTGTGTCGTATATCCGAGTGAAACGCTTCTGGAACAAATGTGGGCGGGGCTTGATTTTGTCTGTGGGAAATTGATTGGATGGTTGTGGTTTGCTATTGGCTGATCTCATGTGAGTGACAGGTTATAGCTCCGCCCTTGTCATCAGAGAAGAGAAGAGATGCTGCTTATTCTGATGCAAGATTACCAGCAATTTAACTGAATTAAACTGAATTTGACTGTATCGAGTGCTGACGAACAGGCGTTTCGTTTCCAGTGTGCATTGTAAGCGGTCGACCAATCACAACAGAGTGGTCCATCTGACCAATCAGGCTCTCAGAAAGGCGGGGTTTAGAGAGACTGAATTTTCAAACAAAGCGTTTCAGACACTGAGAGAAGAGCTGATGCTGCAGTGTGTATTATAAGAACGGTAGTGTTTTCACCTTTGACTGCATGTGAACCTGTTGTAGGAGAAACCAAAACCAGGTTAGCAACCTTTAAAACAGCGTTACAGGGGAACTTTACAGAACACTTCACGCCAACAATCTTCTAAATAAGGAGAAATGCCTTGCATGATTGCATAATTCTTTTAAGTTTAATGGATCATTTACATTTTTTTCTAGTGATAAAGTATATAATATATATATAATGTGAGCGTGTGTGTGTGTGTGTGTGTGTATATATACATGTATATATTTATATATATTACAGGAAGTTTAACCCAGCACAAACAACATCTGCATCCTCTGACTGCATTAGAGCAGATGTGTGTGTGTGTGTGTGTGTTTCAGTCCATATGAAAATTGTTGTTCTTTTCCCCTCTTTGTCCATATGATCCTCTCTCTCTCTCTCTCTCTCTCTCTCTCTCTCTCTCTCTCTCTCTCTCTCTCTCTCTCTCTCTCTCTCTCTCCCTGTCTCTCTCTCTCTCTCTCTCTCCCTGTCTCTCTCTCTCTCTCTCTCTCTCTCTCTCTCTCTCCCTGTCTCTCTCTCTCTCTCCCCCCCCCCTCTCTCTCTCTCTCTCTCTCTCTCCCTCTCTCTCTCTCCCCCTCTCTCTCTCTCTCTCTCGTTTCAGGAAATAACAGGCTCTCTCTCTCCCCTCCCCCTCGTTGCATTTCCTCCACCCCCTCTCCTCCGCCACAGCTGCCAAACCCCACACACACACACACACACACACATACACACACACACACACGCGTCTGGAGTCTGGGACAGCAGCAGAAAGGGCTCAGTCTCCAGGAAGGATCTGAATGCAGGGTTTAGATGCGTGTTCTTCCTCTCTATGGTGTGTTTTGTCCCGTGTGTCTCTGACTCTTCGGGATTGGGGATTCGGGATCTTCACCTTATAAGGATCAATCCCAGACGCGCAGGATCTCCTGCGTGTGTGTTTGCGTGTTCAGGAATGCCAGCGTTGGAAGGCTGGAGGGTTGAGTGGATCCTGAGACCTCGAGGAGACCATGAGACGTCTCACTGTAGCTTCTCCTGGAGTTAAACGCACAGTTTCTGTCCATGCCTGTCGTTACTCTACAGGTCAAAGGGTAAGAGTCCGCGTTATCATCCTGACACTCCTGAAGCCTCAGTATTCCTGAGCATCTTCTGAACGCATGTTCATTCAGCCACAGATCTGTCTTATGCTGGATCGCGGTGTGAAACTCCACTGGCTAGATTGTGGTTACGGGAGCGAGAACTGTCAGATTACTGAGCTTGTGAATGACGTTTCTCAGAGGTTTGGCGTTCGTGGAGTGTGTCGCACATGCAGTGGTCAAGTAATGGAGATTTATGTGCTTTATGATCATGTGACGCTGATTTATTTTGTCTTATGTGGGATTTTACAATGCTTGATTGCTCTCGTAAAACTGAAGACTATCATTTGAAAGTATTTGCTACTTGCATTATGATATTTGTACGTTTTTGACAGATGCAACATGGAAAGACTGTGTGTGTGTGTGTGTGTGTGTGTGTGTGTGTATATATATATTCGTTTTCAGTTTCTTCTTCATGTTGGTATACTCTTGTCGTTTTTGTAATATTGCTAGTTAGGTGTAAATAATGTTTATTTTAGTATTAGTTTTTATTTATTTCCAGGTAGTAATTTTTTGTGCTTTACCTCAAACCTATTTACATGGTAAACTAGTTATTTGGCAATTTTTGTTTAAATTTTTTCATCAAATATTTTATTTGCAGTTTTATTTAAATTAACAAAAATGTTTTTCAGGTTAAGTTAGTTTTCTTTAGTTTTATTGTTTCCATTTTAATTTTAGTGCTTCAACTCAAACTTATTTCAGTTTATTGCCAAGGCATCATTTTTTATTTTTCTATCTATTTTTCAGTTTTTCATCAAATCATTTTTTGTAAAAAACTTTAAATTATTTTTTATTTTTTATTTTATTTTATTTTATTTTATTTAAATCATCATTTTTTTTATTTAGTTCAAGTTTTTCATCAAATAATTATTTTATTTTATTTTATTTTATTTTATTTTATTTTATTTTAGCAAATCAAATTTCAATTGAGGACAAATAGACAATAATTGACGTGTACATTTTTTTTTTTTGCAAAAGTTGAATTACAAGTTTGCTGCAAATTTATGACATTCTGACTCAGAGTAAAGTTGCATGGCATATATCTTTCTCTAAAGCGTGATGTCCTGTACTTTGAGTACCCTCAGTAGTAAGCAGGGAATAGTGATGCTCACTTTCACATGGGATTCTCCCAGTGTTTCCACTCTTCGTCTGTTTGATTCACAGTTTGAGGCGTTTGTCTTTATCCTGGGATGTGTTGAGATGAACTGCTCATCGGCGGATTGAGGATGTGATCGTCTCTTATCAGGTTTAGAAAGCAAAAGCATTCTAATAATTAACCAGAGGAAGGTTATCCTCTCTCATACTTCTCATTCGTGACCTCTCTGTCCTTCATAAAGGCTGTGTGTCTGCGAGCTGATCCTTGTTTCAACAGTCTCTCCACTCCCGCACTTCAGAGAAGTTCACTATTGTAGTGACGAATGAGCAGTTCCCGCCCTTCCTGGTCACCTGACGTGCGCTTGGTGTTCAAGGTGCTCTGTGTTTGCATTGTTTCTCGTTCTGAGGCTGTTTAACCTGTCGAGGCCTGAGCAAATATGCCCCTTCAGCTGACCTCTGACCCCTGACCCCTGACCCCAATCCTTCTCTCCAGCCGCCAGCTGAGAGAATTATGTCATGTGTTATAACGCTTATCAGCAGCCAATCAGGAGCAGCTGATGTGGAAACTGACAGGATGATTGTGTCATTATGGATTCTTCAAGAACCTGAGGTGGTTTTGGGATGACATCATCAACTGACTGAACCTGCTCTGTCTATCCATCTATCCATCTGTCCGTCTATCCGTCTATCTATCTGTCTATCTATCCATCTGTCCATCTGTCCATCTATCCGTCTATCTATCTGTCTATCTGTCTGTCTATCTATCTGTCTATCTATCTATCTATCTATCTATCTATCTATCTGTCTATCTATCTATCTATCTATCTATCTGTCTATCTATCTATCTATCTATCTATCTATCTATCTATCTATCTATCTGTCTATCTATCTATCTATCTATCTATCTATCTATCTATCTATCTATCTATCTATCTATCTATCTATCTATCTATCTATCTGTCTGTCTGTCTGTCTGTCTGTCTGTCTATCTGTCTATCTGTCTATCTATCTATCTATCTATCTATCTATCTATCTATCTATCTATCTGTCTATCTGTCTGTCTATCCGTCTATCTATCTGTCTATCTGTCTGTCTATCTATCTGTCTATCTATCTATCTATCTATCTATCTGTCTATCTATCTGTCTATCCGTCTATCTATCTGTCTATCTGTCTGTCTATCTATCTGTCTATCTATCTATCTATCTGTCTATCTATCTATCTGTCTATCTGTCTATCTGTCTATCTATCTGTCTGTCTGTCTGTCTGTCTATCCATCTGTCCATCTATCCATCTATCTATCCGTCTGTCTATCCGTCTGTCTATCCGTCTATCTATCCGTCTATCTATCCGTCTGTCTATCCGTCTATCTATCCGTCTGTCTATCCGTCTATCTATCTGTCTGTCTATCCGTCTGTCTATCCGTCTGTCTATCCGTCTGTCTATCTATCTATCTATCTAGTAACTTTCAATTACTTTCAATTACTTGCAAGTAATGTATTTGCAAGTAATTGAAAGTACTTAAGTCAGTAATTGTAAGTAATTGTAAATAAAGATATTTAATTGAATATCATTAACTATGTATTTAATTAAATGTATGTATACGTGCAAAATGTATTTGTTAGGACTGTCAAAGTTCACTTGCATCTTAAATATGTTTAACAATATTTTCTAGCAAAATTACATAATTATTTTCTATCTATCTATATATTTCTGTCTAAAGATGGTCAGAAATCATGAGATTAATTTTATATTCTGCTGACAGCCCTATTTTTATTTGAAAACGTTCACTAAATGTACTAAAAACCAAATGTTTTATATTATTAAACCATAAAAAAATCACAAACAATATATATATATAAATAGTTTCCAGACAATATTTGACAAATTGTTTCATGACAAAATGAAAACTAAATATTTAATAAAAAAAATAAAAAAAAATCTTGATCATTTTTATTATATATCTCGCAGTATAAATAATATAGATAAATATAATATAAAAACATTATATATATATATATATATATATATATATATATACAGCATATATATTACATATTACATGCGTATATATATGTGTGTGTGTAATATATATATATATTTCCTCTTTCCTCTTTCAGTTCCTGTTGTGTTCTTGTATGTTCGGTTCCTGTCCAATAAGCCATACTCATAGTTAAGTCTTTCATTTGTCTCTATTAAGAAAAGCTTCCCGCTGACGGCACTGACAGTCCAGAACGATCCCGGGAAAACTGTGAGGAATGCCGAAACACATGAACGTGTCTGTTATCCTCTCTCTCTCTCTCTCTCTCTCTCTCTCTCTCTCTCTCTCTCTCTCTCTCTCTCTCTCTCTCTCTCTCTCTCTCTCTCTCTCTCTCTCTCTCTCTCTCTCTCTCTCTCTCTCTCTCTCTCTCTCTCTCTCTCCTGCAGCTCATTACGGCCTGTCAATCATCTTTATTGGTGAAGGGGAAATATTCCTCCTGTCAGCGTCAGAGACCTGAGGCATCATGGGATAGGGAGATTCTCCAGTGTTTGTGGTGTCTGTGAGTTTAAGGAGGATTTGTATTTAATGAAAGACAGAAGTGTGTTAATAGAGCAGACGTGATGTCACTCAACACACGGTCGATCTGTACACTATATATACACACATACAGTCAAACATCATTCAGACACCAGATATCATTTTTGATATTGTTTTACTAGTGTGATCAGGACACTATAGTTCATTTATGTAAGTGAGGAGAGCAAAATAAAGTAAACTGTGACATATTATACCCAATAATTCTTCATACAGAGACTACCAGTAACATTTGGGGACCATAAATGATCCAGACACTTTGAGCTGATCATGTTTTGCTGAAGTGTGTTTTCTTTAATTGCTAATGCTCTTTTTACACACAGACTGAACACAATGAAGCATTGCTTGGTCACTGGTTGAGCTAAACTGGTATTATCTAATTGTGTAGTTAAATTTAACAGCTGACAGATATTCAACATAATTCATGTGTGAGACAGTCTAACAGAAGGACGGACAAAACCAGTCAAATATCAACTGAGTTCTGCTCATATTTTATTACCGTTTTCTAAACTATAGCGAATAAACTGATAATGTGAGAAATGTTGAAGGTGTGTGAACACGTGTGTGTGTGTGTGACTGTGAGTGCTCTACATTGGCCGCCTCATGCACTGGATATTGTTGACACAAATGTTGGGTAAAGCAATGCATTTCTAATTGATAGTCATGGATAGATTTGCTCTTTTTCCACACAGGTTGTTGCATTGCATTGTGGGACTGCATTGTCTGAGGGAAGCTCACCCAGATCTGTAGCGTACGGCTTCTGGAGAGCCTTTGCTCTGTTTTCTCTCATTCAATGGAAACAAGTATCTTGGAGATTCTCCAGAAGTCCCACAGAAGAGTTCGGGGCGACATGATTGAGCAAATGATGATTTGTAGATTAACTTTCCTGAAAGCAGCTGCGCTAACACACACACACACACACACACACACACACACACACACACACACACACACACACACACACACACACACACACACACACACACACACACACACACACACACACACACACACACACACACACACACACACACACACACACACACACACACACACACACACACACAGATGAACAGAAGCGTTCATGCTCTCAGAGGACGAGCTTCTCCTGCAGACAAAAGCCAGGGTGTGTGTGTGTGTGTGTGTGTGTGTGTGTGTGTGTCTGCACACCTGGAAGAGCTGGACGCGGGCCAGAAACCTCAGGAAATGAGACGGGATGAATTGAGAAGAGTTGAATGACAGATAGAGAGCATTGTGTCGTCAGGAACGACAGCCCATGACACTTTACAGGGTTGCTTCTCATTTCCAGTGCCTTTGTAAACACACACACACACCTCTGAAATACCAGCGCTTTCATAACAGGCACAGAAGGTGTGTGTTACGCCCACGTCTGCATGTTTAAAATGGCATCAACAAACCTAGAAACCCTTGCTGGACATTTATATACCGTAAGATTGTAGTCTTGAGTTTATGGAAGTTTATGTTCATGAATTCAGACAGTGGGATATTATTTATATACTCTTAGTGTATTTTTTATGTCTTTACAATTACAACATATATTATTATTATTATTATTATTATTATTATTATTATTATTTATTTATTTATTTTTTGAAAATTTTTAATGTAATTTATTTGATATTTTAATAGAATATAATAAATGTTATTTTATATTATAATAAAATATTACTATATTATATTATATTATAATAAAACAAAGTACTTTATTTTGTTATATTATATTTTATTATAATAATCAAATCAAATATTTGATTTTATATTCTATTTTTTTGTAATAAAATAATATATTAAAATAAAACCTATATTATATTATAAGAAAATAAAGTAAATATATTTATTTATATACTTTTATAGTATTTTTATGTTTTGACTTACTGTTTATTTTCATATTTTCAGTTTTCATTTTAATTCAAGTTTTATAAATTGAATTTTGTTTGTCATTTGTATTAGTTTTTGATTTTTAAATATTTCTATATATTATTAATTTATTTTTACAGTTTTAGTTATTTTACATCAACTTTCATTTGCCAAGGCAACATTTCCCATGTTCATTTAAGTTTAAGCTGTTAAACTTTAAAAAAGTTTAACCCACGTCTGAATGTTTAAAACAACATCTATAAAACTGTATTTAACTTTGCATTTATAGACCATCATCCTGTGTGAGTTCTGGATGCTGATAGAAACCGTGTGATAAAATACAGTTTAATGAGCACAAATGACACATTTCCCCTTATTTTGCACAATATTTACTTCATTTTTGAAAATACAAAAAACTTGCATTATTCGTTGCATTAAAATGACCAAATATCATTGGATCCCGAGTCTCTACTGTAAATCTGTGCGAGTCTAAAGCTGAAATATGTGTGTGTGTTGTCGTGCATCTGTCTGTAAGCTGGAATGTGTGTGTGCTGTAAACCAGATCATGGTAAGATAAACACACTTCACACAGTTGCTGTTGCCAGTCAGTGTTGTTCAGTGCTGGCGTTCACACACTCCGCTCTCGCTGGATGGATGATGTTCTCAAGATAACTCATTTATGCTCTTTAAATGTTTTCCAAACATGCCCAAGTCTGTGGGAATGAAATCTTGTTTTCGTAATGAGTAAAATGCTCTTTTTATGAAGGAGTTTTTAGCAAAAGTTAAAAAGCTAAAGTTTTTCAAGAAATCAGAATTAAAGTCCCGTGTGGCCAATGAGAAGCTGTATACGTCTCTCAGTCTGGAGTTTGTGTTCATGAATTCAGAATAGTGTTATTTTAGTGGGAAATTATTTATGTACTGTTAGATTCTTTTTTTTATATGTTTTGAATTACCATTTATTTGTATATATATATATAAAAAAAAGATTTGTGCTTTAATAATTTTTATTCTTATTTTTTTTATATTTCTTTTCAGTTTAATATAGTTATACTTCCATTTGAGTAATTTTAGTACTTTAAACTTATTAATTTCAATTAGTTGCAAAGGCAACATTTTCATTTAATATTATTTTATTTTTTAGTTTAATTTTAGTTAAAGTTTTAGAAATTATGTTTTGTGCTTTTGTCAGTTTTCTATTTTAAAAAAAAAAATTTTTATTTAGGTTTAATTTATTTTTATTTCAGTTTTAGTCATTTTAGTATTTCAACTTATTTATTTCCTTTAGTTGCCAAACAACATTTCTAATTTTCATTTAAGTTTAAGTTTTTCATAATTATTATTATTATTATTATGTTTTTGTTAATTGCCAAGGCATATTTTAAAAAGTTTTGTTTTATTTTATTTTATTTTATTTTATTTTATTTTATTTTATTTTATTTTATGTTTTGTTAATTGCCAAGGCAGATTTTATTTTATTTTATTTTTTTGTAAATGTAAGATTTATTTTATTTTATTTTTTGTTAATTGTCAAGGCATATTATTATTATTTTATTTTATTTTATTTTAATTGTCAAGGCATATTATTATTATTTTTTTATTAAGTTTTATTTTATTTTATCTTATATTTTGTTAATTGCCAGGGCACATTTTATTTAAATAAAAAAAATAAGTTTTAGTTACAATACCAGCACTGCCTGTCCAGGGCGTTCCCGCAGGTGTCTGACGGTGTGCGTCTCTCCGCAGGTGGGATGCCGTGAATGCGGCGCGTGACTCTGGCGTTGGCGTTGCGTCTCGAGCCGATGGAAACTGCTGCCCCATCATGAGCTGCCATGACGCCGGAGGGCGTCGCCGCTACGAGGACTCGGAGTTCACGCTGCGCGTGTATCCCGGAGCGCTATCCGAGGGCACCATCTACTGCCCCGTCACGGCCCGAAAGGTCACGTCGGCGGCCGAGGTCATCGAGCTGCTAATCGAGCGACTGCAGCTGGACCGCGCGCGGCTCTACGTGCTCGCCGAGGTCAAGGAGTTCGGCGGGGAGGAATGGATCCTGAATCCGTGCGATTGTCCGGTTCAGCGTATGATGCTATGGCCGCGAATGGCGTTGGAGAACCGGCTAGGCGGCGAGGATTACCGGTTCCTCTTGCGGGAGAAGAACCTTGACGGATCCATCCATTACGGGAACCTTCAGATGTGGTTGCGTGTGACGGAGGAGCGTAGACGTATGGTGGAGCGCGGTTTCCTCCCGCAACCCCCCGCGGGACAGTACGTGGCCGACCTCTGCGCTCTCCCGGATCTAAACGAGCGAACTTTGCTCGAGAACCTTCGCGGACGCTTTCGGCAGGAGAAGATTTACACGTACGTCGGCGGGATTCTGATCGTCGTCAATCCCTTCAAGTTCCTGCCCGTTTACAATCCCAAATACGTCAAAATGTACGATAACCATCAGCTGGGGAAGCTGGAGCCGCACATCTACGCGGTGGCGGACGCGGCGTATCACGCGATGCTCCAGAGGAAGAAGAACCAGTGCATCGTGATCTCTGGAGAAAGCGGATCGGGAAAGACTCAGAGCACCAACTTCTTGATCCATCACTTGACGGCGCTCAGCCAGAAGGGCTTCGCTAGCGGCGTCGAGCAGATCATCCTCGGAGCCGGACCTGTTCTGGAGGTAAGGGGCACTTTAATGTTCAGTAGTGCTGGGCGGTATACCGGCTCATACCGAATACTGGTGTTTATTTTTCTTATGATATGAATTTTTAAAGGGGTGGTTCAGGATTTTGGACATCGGACCTCATTTCCAAGTTAGCCTTGGTGTTATTTATCAGTGGAGACAGTTTTCAACATTTTTCACCCAGTCCTTCCAGGTGCGTAGTTCGCCGGTGCTAGGCTAGCGCGAGTCAACGGTATCTGCTAGCCTGCCATTAAAAACAGCTTTACCCACTCCACAGTACACCAAAAGCAAATAAATGATAACGCCAGACTATCGATGTAAATGTCTGTTGAGAGAATAATGTTAGAAATCAAACTACTCTTTCATCTCAGTGATCGCATTACATTTGCAGGAACTAGTTTCTAGAGGAAACAATCCAGCCGTCTCCATTGAGCTTGTGTCGTGTGAAGCCGTCTCCTCGTCATCTCTGACTTATAACAGGAAACAGAACAACGTCTGAAAGCTGCTCTGTGACGGGGTGTACAGCAAACAAGCTAAACAACCCAGAGATACGGTTCTATAAACTGTCGAACACATAAAACAGTGTTTAAGGACACAGAAGATGAAACCATTCATTTCTACAGTGAACAAATAGTGTTATTTTAAATTTAGGCCTAATTATTAATTTCTGAACCTGAATACTACTGTTAGACTTTGTAACTTTGTTATTTAGTATAAATATATGAGTATAAGTTAAGTAGATTATTATTAAAATAAAATAAAATGCATTCAAATCTATTTCAAAATAGCAACTAAGTTGTGTTTTTTTTATTATACCAGTAAAGCAGTACATAATTTATATATATATGTGTGTGTGTATATATAAATTTTTTTTATTATATATATATATATATATATATATATATATATATATTACAAAACGTTACAATTTTAAATTTTTAAAAAAAAAATCTAATATTTTTGAGTGACTCAAACAAATGATTGAATTAAAAGAAAAATACATTAAAGGAACACTCCACCGTTTTTTGAAATAGGGCTTATTCACCTCCTTTCATACATTTAGATAGGTGGGCAAATGCATTTTTGTCTCAGTGCATGCGTTGTTTTAGTTTGACAGGGTCGGCGCTAGCTTAGCTTAGCACAATGAATGGAATCCTTTGTTGCCAGCTAGCATGGCCTGAGTAAAAGTGATCTAAAAAAATAAATAAACCCCACCTAATTACTTCTTGTGGCCTGCGTATTCACAACGAGTACAAATAGCGATGCTGATTAACACTAGGCGATTTCCTAGGCAGATATTAACTTGGGACTATATTAGGGGGAAGCACAGGCGAATCACTGCTGCTTAGGCGAAGCACTGCTACTTGGGCGCAGAGATATCACGCAACACATGAAATGTCAACATACCGGCGTGAATAGTAGCTGGCTATTTTTCCTACAGTACATGAATGGCAATGAACATGGCTAATTTTGTGAGAGACGAAGAGGGTGACTTCTCAGACAGTCAAGAGCCAGAGCCAGAACCATACCTGAGTTTTCAGAAGAGGAGCTGCGTGCTTTGGAAATAGAATGACAGGAGGAGGAGGTTGCGATCGCTCAACAGCCTGAGGACGTGAGGATGAGAGCTAACATGAACTGGTGGTGTGAATCTGGGGGAATATGCCAATCTATCCCGACTGAAATAGTGTCTGTGCTGTAGAGAGTGGGACAAGTTTCTGCCATCCATCGATGACCAGGCTCAGCGCGTCAGATCAAGATGAGCGTGCCGGCAGTTGTGTCACAGCTAACGTTACCGAGGATTTCACGGCGTTGATCCATTCTGCAGTAACTTTTACTCTATTTTTTTCCCCGGTGTGATAAAGTGAACTGGAAAAAAAGCCCCACGCCGAATGGACCAAATGGACAACTGTCCACAGAGTAAGTGATTATTTTAAACATGACGCATGTATAGATCGAAAAGTAAATGTGGATATGAGCAGGCTTCACTCAATGTGTACACTTGTCAATTTTAAGAGTGCTGGCCTAGATAATTATAATACATGAAGTGGGAGAGAGGCCGCACTATGCTTAAATATATTTTTATTTTTATTTGCACAGATGCGTTTCTGAAGAAGGCACGCGGCGAAACGCGTCTGAGCAAATAAAAATAAAAATATATTTAAGCATAGTGCGGCCTCTCTAGATGTATAGATCGACCCATATTATACCTGTATTCACATTCACATATTAGACCACATATTCACATTTCATGTGTTGCGTGATATCTCTGTGCCCAAGTAGCAGTGCTTCGCCTAAGCAGCAGTGATTCGCCTGTGCTTCCCCCTAATATAGTCCCAAGTTAATATCTGCCTAGGAAATCGCCTAGTGTTAATCAGCATCGCTATTTGTACTCGTTGTGAATACGCAGGCCACAAGAAGTAATTAGGTGGGGTTTATTTATTTTTTTTGATCACTTTTACTCAGGCCATGCTAGCTGGCAACAAAGGATTCCATTCATTGTGCTAAGCTAAGCTAGCGCCGACCCTGTCAAACTAAAACAATGCATGCACTGAGACAAAAATGCATTTGCCCACCTATCTAAATGTAGGAAAGAAGGTGAATAAGCCCTATTTCAAAAAACGGTGGAGTGTTCCTTTAAATTTAAATTAGTTTGAATCAAAATATTGCATAAAAACATGTGAAAGTTACATTTTCCTAAAGTTTTTCCAGTGAAATCCTCACAAACGTGAATATTCAGTGCATCTACTGTCTGATATTCTAGAAGCTGCTGCGTGCCTGAAGTGCTCGTGCAAGTGTCTCTTCTTTGGCTGATTTGCACAGAAAGTGTGTTTTCTTGTGTCACCCTGAAACCCGACTCTCCCGCTGATCCACCAAACGTCTGGTGGAGGTTCTCTTCTCTTCTCTGGTGTCGTGGCTCTCTCTCTCTCTCTCTCTCTCCAGGCCTGAGGCTGATAATGAGACTCTATCATCGGCCTCACTCTGATTACGGCACTTTCTCACACTCAGACTCGTGTACTGTATGTGAACACACAGAGAGCCGGCGAATGAGCATCTCTGAACCCAGCGCCGCGGGTCTGAACCTAACGCTGGTGTGTGATTGGGCTAGGGGTGTCTAAAACACGCGTTCTTTGCTCAAGTGTGTGTTGGATCCTGGCGTTTGGAAAGAGTGAGAACGAGTGTTTATGCACCGCGTCTCTTCCATCATGGAAATAGAAACATTCGCTCTTCCTGCAGTTATGACAAATATTCCTGCACACAGATGGGAACAGTTCTGTTTGTGTTTGTGATGTCACTCAGTACGGTTATGGAGTGTGTGTGTGTGTGTTTGAGTGTATGGGTGTGTGACTGTGTTTGTGTGTGTGAGTGAGTCTGTGTGTGTGTTTGAGTGATTGAGTGTATGGGTGTGTGACTGTGTGTGAGTGAGTCTGCGTGAGTGAGTGAGTGTGTGAGTGAGTGTGTGAGTGAGTGTGTGAGTGAGCGAGTGAGTGAGTGAGTGAGTGAGTGAGTGAGTGAGTGAGTGAGTGAGTGAGTGAGTGAGTGAGTGAGTGAGTGAGTGAGTGAGTGAGTGAGCGAGTAAGGGTGTGTGACTGTGTTTGTGTGTGTGAGTGAGTCTGCATGTGATTGTGTGAGTGTGTGTGTGATATTTTAACACGTACCAGACGGACGTTCTTCGTCTAGTCAATAGCGGATTGTATTTGTTGGACACGCATGTCAACAGTGACAATCTCAGATTTAACACAGATACGGTGTGTTTTTGCTCACACACATTATATTATACATCACATGTACACTAACTAGTGTGAGTTTAGTGTGTAATAGCCATATTTCTGACCATGTGACCATCATAGTTTCTGTCAAAATGCCAGTTACTGCAGCAAAAGCAAGTGTAGTATCAGTGTTATTTCAGTGTGTGTGTGTCAAGTCAAGTGTATTTGTATAGCGCTTTTCACAATACAGATTGTATCAAAGCAGCTTCACAGTATTAAATTAAAATAATACAACAAGGTTTGTTTCTAGTGGAATTTATTGATTGATAAAATCAAATTTAATATCCCCAGAATATCCCCAACTGAGCAAGCCAAAGGCAACAGTGGCAAGGAACCGAAAAACTCCATCAGGTGACCTAATGGAGAAAAAAAAACCTTGGGAGAACCCAGGCTCAAACCTGTGTGTGTGTGTGTGTGTAGTTCCACTCTGATTATTTCTCCAGGAACTAGAAAGCAGCTGATGATGTCATCATTATTACACTGACTAATTAGTGTGTTCATTTACTCTCTCCGAGTGTTTCTGATGATGGGTCGACCTGACGCGCGCGCTGACATTTCACGCATGAGAGAACACACACACACACACACACACACACACACACACACACACACACACACACACACACACACACACACACACACACACACACACACACACACACACACACACCCTCCCTCATTCACTCTCTCACACACACACACACACACACACTCTCTCACACACACACACTCTCTCTCTCACACACACACACACACACACACACAGTGGCTAAGCGTTTGCATCTGCATTTGTATATTAATATAAGTAAATAAATAAAAATGAGATATAATTAAATAATTTAAAATGTTATTAATAAATAATAAAAACTAGATTTAATAAATAAATAAATGAATAAAAATAAAGTATATATAAATAAATAATACAACATTTTATTAAAATTACATTAAACTATAACTTTAGATTACAATAAATAAAGTAACTAAATAAAAATAGTTATAAATAAACTATTAATACAAAATATGACTAAAATTAATAAAAATTTGATTTAATTAAATAAATTACAAAGATTAAATAATACATACACGGTACTACAAATAAAATGTATTATTATTATTATTATTATTATTATTATTACTATACTAAGTATAAAAAACAATGCACCTTAATAGAAGCTAAATATTTAAAAAATAATACTTTAAATATATAGTATATAGTAAACCAAATTAATTTAGTATAAACCGGGTCTTAAAACATGAAAAAATCTAGATTTTCGGCATCTAAAAGATGAGAAAAGAAGAACATGAACATGTGTGAATCTAAACGAGGATTTCACATCATCATAATGAGACATGACATCATCAGCCTGCACTGCATCATGTGACGGATTTAATTTCACTGATCATTAAGGATGTGTAATCGGAGATCAGCTTTTTCAGGAATCGCCTGTGATTCACTAAAAGAATCGGTTCATAAGAGTCACTCTGAATCGTTTGCTTCTTGTGTGTTTGTTCTTTCTCCTCACATTAGTTTATATGGTAGACAGTTGCTTATTATCATTTAAAGAGACATGCACCTGATTATCATTTAAAGAGACATGCACCTGATTATCATTTAAAGAGACATGCACCTGATTATCATTTAAAGAGACATGCACCTGATTATCATATGCACCTAATTATCATTTAAAGAGACATGCACCTGATTATCATTTAAAGAGACATGCACCTGATTATCATTTAAAGAGACATGCACCGAAACGGGTCGATGTGAACAGAGCTGATTTTGAGGAGGTAAAAGGGTGTTGTTTTATACAACCATTGAGGAATTTTAACCAAAATATGTTACAAATTTTACATGAAGACCCTAAAGAATCACACCAACTTGTGGAAAATGGGCATCCGATGACCCCTTTAAAGCGAAGCTAGTATCTGAAAGCATCATTAAACGAGCTGAAATGTTTAATAAACGAACACGCACGGCTCGGGGAATGTGCAGACGTTTATAAATGAAGTTTATTATGAGAGTCCTCTTATCTTATCAGCCTGTGTGACGGCTGGTTGTTGTTGACACGGTTAGGCTCATGCAGAATGGATGATATCTTGCTAACACTGTTTCGGGTTATCTTTTGGACATGCTGCATGGTAATATTGGGCTATTTCTTTGGGATAACAGGGTATAGTGCCATGGAAGTGTCAGAGTAGGTATATTCTCTACCGTTACCAATATTTAAGAGGCTGTTACTGGGTGTTTGTCCTTCGTTTCTGCTAGATTTCTGCTCTTCTTCTGCTCTCTAGATTAGAGTATTTATTCTTTTAATCAGTGCATAGTAATCGATGATAATGCATTTCCAACTTCCATATTATTATTGTTAATTTTAACTTATGTTCATATTTTTATATAATTATATTGATTACTTTTTTTATGTATATATTTTTTAAATATATCTTTTTTTAATGAAAAACCATTTTAGTAAATTACTGGGTCACTACTTCATTTCAAATTTCAAATCAATATTTTTCATAATATTTTTCATAATCTTATTATGTTATTCAAATATATTACATTTATATTATAATGTATTATAATTTATTTATTTTAGATCACTTTTAAATATTTGTAATACTTAATATAAAAAAAAGTTTAAAAAAAGCTGATGTGTGTGTGTGTGTGTGTGTGTGTGTGTTCATCAGGACCGCTGATGGTTGTAATCCAGACATCACAGTGTTAACGGGCCCTCAGGGTCCCCTATAGGAAGCCTATGGAGATAGAGAGTGCTTTAACTGGTTAACCGGCCTAACTCGACACTCTTATGCTGGAGAGAATCATAACTGAGAAATCATAACCTCTGAGCCATAAAACATCTGACTATATCACGTCCAGTTCGGCATCTTGTGTCTGACGCTGGTGGATGTTGACATCTCTGGTCCGTGTGTGTGTGTGTGTGTGTGTGTGTGTGTGTGCGTGTGCGTTTGCTTGTGCAAGCCCGTCACTACAGGTCAGCTTCCCACTGCTGCAGTGCCGGCGTGTCTCAGGCTCGTGTCCTGATGTTTGATGGGTTGAAATGTCCTTTCAGACGTTGTAAAGCTTGTCTTGACCCTGTTGTCCCTGAAGACACACCCACACACCCACACACCCACACACCAACACACTAACACACACTCACACACACCAGTCTGAGGACATTTGAAGAAGACCCTGGAGGAATTGAACACCTCAGAAACACTGAAACACAGAACAGGACTTGACTGAACCTGAACTCTGTAATCTAGTGTTAGATAACACACGTTCCTCTTCACGCTTCCCTCTGAAGAACATCTGTTATCTCTCTCTCACACACACACACACACACACACACACACACACACACACACACACACACACACACACACACACACACACACACACACACACACACACACACTCTCTCTCTCTCTCTCTCTCTCTCTCTCTCTCTCTCTCTCTCTCTCTCACACACACACACACACACACACACACACACACACACACACACACACACACACACACACACACACACACACACACACACACACACACACACACACACACACACACACACACACACTCTCTCTCTCTTTCTCTCTCTCTCACACACACTCTCTCACTCTCTCTCTCACACACACACACACACTCACTCACTCACTCACTCACTCACTCACTCACTCACTCACTCACTCACTCACTCACACTCTCACTTTTTCTCTCTCTCACACACACACACACACACACACACACACACACACTGCCTGCGTCCCGCTGTGCCTCTCACTGCAGCGCAAACATCATCAACCCAGCAAAAGCTTAACCTTCTCTATTTGACAGCAGTTAAAACAGTATAACATGGACTGAACATTTAAAGCTGTTTCTCACTGAAAATCTTTGCCAGAATCACAGCCAACATATTTAGCCACTTATTTGCTCTTAATATTCAGAGCCGTGGACCAATGAGAGTCCACAGTGGGCGGAGCTAGAGTAGAGTCATCACTGTTGTGCCGCTTCTGCTGGACATGATGATGTGCGGATATGACTGATATGAATATATGTGTGTCAGTTTCCCTCTGTTCCTCTGGTCTTCAGGGAATCTCGAGTGTGTGATTGAGTTTCATCCGCAGAGCAGCACAGATGACATCAGAATTCTAGATGATCTTACAAATTGCTGCGATTGTATGTCATCGTCATCATCTGACCACATCTGCTGTACTCACACACACACACACACACACACACACACACACACACACACTCTCTCTCTCTCTCTCTCTCTCTCTCTCTCTCTCTCTCTCTCTCTCTCTCTCTCTCACACACACACACTCACACAGACACACTCACACACTCTCTCTCTCTCTCTCACTCACACACTCACTCACACACACACACACACACACACACACACACACACACACACACACACACTGACACACACTCGCTCACTCACTCACTCGCTCACTCACTCACATTTAAATGTCTATAATTGCCATCAGGGCAGTGTTCTGTTAGACTGATCTGAGGCCTGTGTTGAGCGTGGTCTGATCCCGGATCAGTGTAAAGGTCGACTCTGGCCTGCGGGGTTTAAAGAGACACTGATCCTGTGTGTGTGTGTGTGACTCCACTGATCTTTAGTCTTCCGCTATAGTTGTTTAGTTAGGTGGAGACCGTGAGTGTCATGAGTTACACTGCCTCAGGATACCGACTGTTAACAACAGAATAAACATCACACTAGTGTTCAGAGTGTGTTCGGAGAGAGTGTGTGTTCGGAGAGAGTGTGTGTTCGGAGAGAGTGTGTTCAGAGAGAGTGTGTGTTCAGAGTGTGTTCAGAGAGTGTGTGTTCAGAGTGTGTTCAGAGAGTGTGTGTTCAGAGTGAGTGTGTTCAGAGTGAGTGTGTTCAGAGTGAGTGTGTTCAGAGAGAGTGTGTGTTCAGAGTGAGTGTGTTCAGAGAGAGTGTGTGTTCAGAGAGAGTGTGTGTTCAGAGAGAGTGTGTGTTCAGAGTGAGTGTGTGTTCAGAGTGAGTGTGTTCAGAGTGAGTGTGTCCGGAGAGTGTGTGTTCAGAGAGAGTGTGTGTTCAGAGTGAGTGTGTTCAGAGAGAGTGTGTTCTCAGAGTGAGTGTGTTCAGAGAGAGTGTGTGTTCGGAGTGAGTGTGTTCGGAGTGAGTGTGTCCGGAGAGAGTGTGTTCAGAGTGAGTGTGTTCAGAGTGAGTGTGTCCGGAGAGAGTGTGTTCAGAGAGAGTGTGTGTTCAGAGTGAGTGTGTTCGGAGTGAGTGTGTCCGGAGAGAGTGTGTTCAGAGAGAGTGTGTGTTCAGAGTGAGTGTGTTCGGAGTGAGTGTGTCCGGAGAGAGTGTGTTCAGAGAGAGAGTGTGTTCAGAGTGAGTGTGTCCGGAGAGAGTGTGTTCAGAGAGAGTGTGTGTTCAGAGTGAGTGTGTCCGGAGAGTGTGTGTTCAGAGAGAGTGTGTGTCCGGAGAGAGTGTGTGTTCGGAGAGAGTGTGTTCGGAGAGAGTGTGTGTTCAGAGTGAGTGTGTTCAGAGAGAGTGTGTGTTCAGAGAGAGTGTGTGTTCAGAGTGAGTGTGTTCAGAGTGAGTGTGTTCAGAGTGAGTGTGTTCAGAGTGAGTGTGTTCAGAGTGAGTGTGTTCAGAGTGAGTGTGTTCAGAGTGAGTGTGTTCAGAGTGAGTGTGTTCAGAGTGAGTGTGTTCAGAGAGAGTGTGTGTTCAGAGTGAGTGTGTTCAGAGAGTGTGTGTTCAGAGAGAGTGTGTGTTCAGAGTGAGTGTGTTCAGAGAGAGTGTGTGTTCAGAGAGAGAGAGTGTGTTCAGAGTGAGTGTGTTCAGAGAGTGTGTTCCGAGAGAGTGTGTTCAGAGAGAGTGTGTTCAGAGAGAGTGTGTGTTCAGAGTGTGTTCAGAGTGAGTGTGTTCAGAGTGAGTGTGTCCGGAGAGTGTGTGTCCGGAGAGTGTGTGTTCAGAGAGAGTGTGTGTTCAGAGAGTGAGTGTGTTCAGAGTGAGTGTGTTCAGAGTGAGTGTGTTCAGAGTGAGTGTGTTCAGAGTGAGTGTGTTCAGAGTGAGTGTGTTCAGAGTGAGTGTGTTCAGAGTGAGTGTGTTCAGAGTGAGTGTGTTCAGAGTGAGTGTGTTCAGAGTGAGTGTGTTCAGAGAGAGTGTGTTCAGAGAGAGTGTGTGTTCAGAGTGAGTGTGTACAGAGAGAGTGTGTGTTCAGAGTGAGTGTGTTCAGAGAGAGTGTGTTCTCAGAGTGAGTGTGTTCAGAGTGAGTGTGTTCAGAGAGAGTGTGTGTTCAGAGTGAGTGTGTCTGGAGAGAGTGTGTTCAGAGAGAGTGTGTGTTCAGAGTGAGTGTGTCCGGAGAGAGTGTGTTCAGAGTGAGTGTGTTCAGAGAGAGTGTGTTCTCAGAGTGAGTGTGTTCAGAGTGAGTGTGTTCAGAGTGAGTGTGTTCAGAGAGAGTGTGTGTTCAGAGTGAGTGTGTCCAGAGAGAGTGTGTTCAGAGAGAGTGTGTGTTCAGAGTGAGTGTGTCCGGACTCCGGAGAGAGTGTGTTCAGAGTGAGTGTGTGTTCGGAGTGAGTGTGTTCGGAGAGTGTGTGTTCGGAGAGAGTGTGTTCAGAGTGAGTGTGTCTGGAGAGAGTGTGTTCAGAGTGAGTGTGTTCAGAGTGAGTGTGTCCAGAGAGAGTGTGTTCAGAGAGAGTGTGTGTTCGGAGTGAGTGTGTTCAGAGAGTGTGTGTTCAGAGTGAGTGTGTCCGGAGAGAGTGTGTTCAGAGTGAGTGTGTTCAGAGTGAGTGTGTCTGGAGAGAGTGTGTTCAGAGAGAGTGTGTTCAGAGAGAGTGTGTTCAGAGTGAGTGTGTTCAGAGTGAGTGTGTCCAGAGAGAGTGTGTTCAGAGTGAGTGTGTGTTCGGAGTGAGTGTGTTCAGAGAGTGTGTGTTCAGAGAGAGTGTGTCCGGAGAGAGTGTGTCCGGAGAGAGTGTGTCCGGAGTGAGTGTGTCCGGAGAGAGTGTGTCCGGAGAGAGTGTGTTCAGAGAGAGTGTGTGTTCAGAGTGAGTGTGTTCAGAGTGAGTGTGTCCGGAGAGAGTGTGTTCAGAGAGAGTGTGTGTTCGGAGTGAGTGTGTTCAGAGAGTGTGTGTTCGGAGAGAGTGTGTCCGGAGAGAGTGTGTCCGGAGAGAGTGTGTTCAGAGTGAGTGTGTTCAGAGAGAGTGTGTGTTCGGAGAGAGTGTGTGTCCGGAGAGAGTGTGTGTTCAGAGAGAGTGTGTCCGGAGAGAGTGTGTCCGGAGAGAGTGTGTTCGGAGTGAGTGTGTCCGGAGAGAGTGTGTTCAGAGAGAGAGTGTGTTCAGAGTGAGTGTGTTCGGAGAGAGTGTGTGTTCGGAGAGAGTGTGTGTTCGGAGAGAGTGTGTGTTCAGAGAGAGTGTGTCCGGAGAGAGTGTGTCCGGAGAGAGTGTGTCCGGAGAGAGTGTGTCCGGAGTGAGTGTGTTCGGAGTGAGTGTGTCCGGAGAGAGTGTGTTCAGAGAGAGTGTGTGTTCAGAGTGAGTGTGTCCGGAGAGAGTGTGTTCAGAGTGAGTGTGTTCAGAGAGTGACTGTGTTCAGAGAGAGTGTGTTCAGAGAGAGTGTGTTCAGAGAGAGTGTGTTCAGAGAGAGTGTGTTCAGAGAGAGTGTGTTCAGAGAGAGTGTGTTCAGAGAGAGTGTGTATATATATATAATCTAATAATATTAAATAATAAATAATAAATAATAGATGAGTTGAGGGAAAGAGGCTAATAAAGGTCCTGTCGAGGGACGTGTAGAAACGGCGTGACCCTTGACCTTTGACTCTGAAGCGTGTCAGTAATTAACCAGTCGTCATCCGTCCTCTCGCTTACCCAGAATCCTCCCTGTCCCGCAGCGAGGGTGTGAAACTGTGTGTGAAGGGCCTTGAGGTGTGTGTGTGTGTGTGTGTGTGTGTGTGTGTGTGTGTGTGTGTGTGTGTGTCGTCTCGTTCTGCTGTGAGGTTATGAAGCGTAACCCGTTCTCCGCGTGATCCAGACGCTTCCAGATGTCGGTCTGAGGAATATGTGCATGTTTTTCTCCACTATAGTTGTGTTTTTGTCCTTTAATGTGTGTTTGTTCTTTCCTCCTCAGGCTTTTGGAAACGCTAAAACAGCCCATAATAATAACTCCAGCCGCTTCGGCAAGTTTATCCAAGTCAACTACCAGGAGAGCGGGACCGTCAGGGGGTGAGCGCTTCTCTCCGCAACACGTCCTGTTAAACACTGTGGGAACATGGGAACATTTTAAACTAGTTAAAACTTCTTAAACGAATAAAAAAATGTTAATTCATTTTAAGTGTTTTTATTTTTTAATTTTAAATAATATTTACATTTACTAATAAATTTTTTTCATGTATTTCAAATGTAATAGTTTTTATTATTAAATATTTTAATATTTCAGTAATATTAAAATATTACTTAAATATGTTTTATAATAAACTTCAAATTATCTAATTTCTTTTTGAATTACTTTAAATTCATTTTTAATATGTATTTATTTTAAAATATATTTATATTTTAAATTATTAAAAAAAATGTTTTAACTAATAACATTTTAACTGTATTTTAAATATAATAATATATCTATATGTATAATATATTTATATTTCAATTTCAACATACATATATTTATTTTCATATTTTTTATATTATTTAACTATATTGTATAATATTGTAAATATATTTCTAAATATATATAAATTTTTTAAATATTTTTTATTTTGTATTATTTACAATTTATTTTTAAATATGTATTTATTTTTTTATATTTTATAAATATTTTTGAACTACATTTTAAATATATTTTAAATATTTGTAATGATATTTAGATTTTTTTATGCATCTAAAATATTATTTAATAACTCATTATTAATTCGCAGCTAGTGGACTGTACCGTTTGCGGTCTGAATAGGGCAGTTCTGCGAAGGACATGAAATGTAAAGTGATTGATTTAAAGTGAAACCCAAATAGACTCGTAGAGCTTAAACATCCACATAACACTCAAACATGGGGTGAAATAGTCCATTTGAATTGGATTAAACTACTTTTTAGTGGCACATTTCAGTACTGAATGAATACAGTCTTATAAGAAGACATTTAACTCCAAATAATATGGAGATCGTGAATCCCACCACAAAGCCTGCAGGTTAATTAAATAAAGATATGTGCTGCTCTTTGTCCATCCATGATGTTTCTGTGTGGTGAATATATGTGTATGATACAATTTCAGAGCTTATGTGGAGAAGTATCTCCTGGAGAAATCCCGTCTGGTTTATCAGGAGCACAACGAGAGGTACGAAGACCAGATGATGGAAAACCATTGGTTTGCCGTTATTATTTAAAGCACATTAATATGATTGTCGTGGTCTCTCGCAGGAACTATCATGTGTTTTACTACCTGCTGGCCGGAGCGAGTGAAGAAGAAAGAAAGTCATTTCATCTTCTCAAACCAGAGGAGTATCATTACCTCAACCAGGTACAGACCATAATCGCAGTGATGACGCGTCTGTCTTTGTTCGTTACGACGTTTCTACAGTAGAAAAACATCCTCTAAGCTCATTTTCTGCCCCGTAATCCCTGGCAACACACAGAGCTGGAGGATGCTGAGGCTGTTGCCGGGTGCCGCTGTTGCCATGGTGACAGTCGTCAGCATCCGTATCCGAGGGAACAGAATGCTGGTCGCGTGCAGAAGCCCTCTTATGACTCCAGTCTATTCACACACGCACGCGCACGCACACACACTCTCACACACACAAATAATTGTGCTAGCAGCTCAGAGGATGTGACACGCCATACAACTTCCTGTTTCAGCACGTAATGCCTGGAGTATTTGTGTAATATTGAGCATAAATATTTCTAGAAGGAAATCTCATTGTGTGTGTGAGGATCTACTGTAAGTGTGTGTGTTTCATCTGAAGAGTCTTTACTGGGGGTGTAAAAACATTCATTTAGTGTTCGGCCAGTGAGGACAACAGTTCTAGAAAGTTGATATAGTGCTGAAATATATTATATCATTTAATGAATTTTAAATTTGATAAATAATATGTAGACAAAATATTTCACAATTATTTAATGTATTTTATATATTTATTCAAAATTCTGATTAAATACAATTTAGTAACAAATAATATATACAATTTTTTTTTAATTACTATTATTAGTTTTTCAATATATTTAAACTTGTACGTATTTTAAACAATTTTTTTAGCCAAAATTCTGAAGAAATATATATTATATTATATAATAAAATAATACAATTTAAAGATACTTATACTTATTTCTCTATAATAATACTTTACACATTTTCAAATGTACTATATTTTATTATAAAAACTATATGAATTAATTAATTAATTTAATTAAATTAATTATCAAACCATATTTACTGTTGACTGATTAATTTTCCTGGTTTACAGTCACACGATACTGTTAGAAAACACAACTGTTGTTTTAGCATTCCAACTCAAACTATTACGCAGTGGCAGCTTTCTTTACAAGAAATGACACTTGGTTTGATATTTTATCTAATGGTGTGTGTGTGAGAGTGTGTGTGAGCGAGTGTGAGCGGGTGTGTGAGGGTGTGTGAGGGTGTGTGAGAGCGGGTGTGAGCGAGAGTGTGAGCGGGTGTGTGAGAGCGGGTGTGAGGGTGTGTGAGAGTGTGTGTGAGCGAGAGTGTGAGCGGGTGTGTGAGGGTGTGTGAGAGCGAGAGTGTGAGCGGGTGTGTGAGAGCGGGTGTGAGGGTGTGTGAGAGTGTGTGTGAGCGAGAGTGTGAGCGGGTGTGTGAGGGTGTGTGAGAGCGGGTGTGAGCGAGAGTGTGAGCGGGTGTGTGAGAGCGGGTGTGAGGGTGTGTGAGAGTGTGTGTGAGCGAGAGTGTGAGCGGGTGTGTGAGGGTGTGTGAGAGCGGGTGTGAGCGAGAGTGTGAGCGGGTGTGTGAGAGCGGGTGTGAGGGTGTGTGAGAGTGTGTGTGAGCGAGAGTGTGAGCGAGGGTGTGTGAGGGCGAGAGTGTGAGCGAGAGTGTGAGCGGGTGTGAGCGAGGGTGTGTGAGTGAGGGTGTGTGAGGGCGAGAGTGTGAGCGGGTGTGAGAGTGTGTGAGGGCGAGAGTGTGAGCGAGGGTGTGTGAGCGAGGGTGTGTGAGCGAGGGTGTGTGAGCGAGGGTGTGTGAGCGAGGGTGTGTGAGGGCGAGAGTGTGAGCGAGAGTGAGGGTGTGTGAGGGCGAGAGTGTGAGCGGGTGTGTGAGGGTGTGTGAGCGAGGGTGTGTGATCGAGTTTGTGTGAGCGAGGGTGAGTGAGCGAGGGTGAGTGAGGGTGTGTGAGGGCGAGAGTGTGAGCGAGAGTGTGAGGGTGTGTGAGCGAGGGTGTGTGAGCGAGGGTGTGTGAGCGAGGGTGTGTGAGCGAGGGTGTGTGAGCGAGGGTGAGTGAGCGAGGGTGTGTGAGGGCGAGAGTGTGAGCGAGAGTGAGGGTGTGTGAGGGCGAGAGTGTGAGCGGGTGTGTGAGGGTGTGTGAGCGAGGGTGTGTGATCGAGGGTGTGTGATCGAGGGTGTGTGAGCGAGGGTGTGTGAGCGAGGGTGTGTGAGCGAGGGTGTGTGATCGAGGGTGTGTGATCGAGGGTGTGTGAGCGAGGGTGTGTGAGCGAGGGTGTGTGAGGGCGAGAGTGTGAGCGAGAGTGAGGGTGTGTGAGGGCGAGAGTGTGAGCGGGTGTGTGAGGGTGTGTGAGCGAGGGTGTGTGATCGAGGGTGTGTGAGCGAGGGTGAGTGAGCGAGGGTGAGTGAGGGTGTGTGAGGGCGAGAGTGTGAGCGAGAGTGTGAGGGTGTGAGGGCGAGAGTGTGAGCGAGTGTGTGAGGGTGTGTGAGGGTGTGTGAGGGTGTGTGAGGGTGTGTGAGGGTGTGTGAGGGTGTGTGAGGGCGAGAGTGTGAGCGAGAGTGTGAGCGGGTGTGTGAGGGTGTGTGAGGGCGAGAGTGTGAGCGAGAGTGTGTGAGCGAGGGTGTGTGAGCGAGGGTGTGTGAGCGAGGGTGTGTGAGCGAGGGTGTGTGAGCGAGGGTGTGTGAGCGAGGGTGTGTGAGGGTGTGTGAGAGCGGGTGTGAGGGTGTGTGAGGGTGTGTGAGGGCGAGAGTGTGAGCGAGAGTGTGAGCGAGAGTGTGAGCGGGTGTGAGCGGGTGTGTGAGGGTGAGAGCGAGAGTGTGTGAGAGTGAGAACGTGTGTGTGTGTGTACTTGTGCGTGTGTGTGTGTGAGACAGATGATCCTGTCTGCAGCTCATAATCGTCTGTCTATCTTCCAGATAACAAAGACAGTCCACAGACAGCACTGGGGAAATTACTATGAGACTGAGCTGGTCAGTATCGTGTGTGTGTGTGTGTTAGTTCACATCTTCTGTTCTGTGTGTGTGTTCTGGGTAAACGACTGAACCTGATTAGCAGCGCTTGATGAAGACAGTCACTTAATTTATTAGTCGACACACAGAGAATTGAGTGTGTGGTAAATCAGTTTAACGGCGGCTCTGTTCCAGAATCTAGTGCACTCCCTATCTGGTGCACTCCCTATCTGCTGCGCTCCCTATCTAGTGCACTCCCTATCTGGTGCACTCCCTATCTGGTGCACTCCCTATCTGGTGCGCTCCCTATCTAGTGCACTCCCTATCTGGTGCGCTCCCTATCTAGTGCGCTCCCTATCTGCTGCGCTCCCTATCTAGTGCACTCCCTATCTAGACAACATTACAAGACATCACATGTGATCCATTCAGCAGTATTGCATACATTTGTCACAATCCCATAATGCACTGCAGCACAAATCCACCCCAGATGGAGAAGTGAGAGAAATGTTGATTATTAATATACCAAATTGAATGCAGAACTGCTAAGATCAACAGACTTTAGAATAGAGTATATAACCTGTAGTTTTTATACTGAGTTCAAACTCTCTCACAGCGAGGAGACGCGTGAACCATCAAACATATAACGCAATGCATGAAGTGATAAAGCATAACTGTAGATAAGAGAGGATTATGAGGATATAGACAGCATGTAGACACTGGGTTCTGGAGCAGAACAGGCTTAGTATACGAGTGTGTGTTTGTCTTCAGTGTTTCTGCTGCTGGTGTGTGTGTGTGTGTGTGTTTCATTGGTCTGCTGCTTGGCTTCAGGACGTCACTCCTGATTCTCTGACACGCTGATGTTTGTTGCTGCCACTGTTCTCTTGACTCTGTTGTAAGCCTTCAGGTTGCTCAATTTAAGATTAATTAATTTTTCCTGGAAGTGTTTCATATATTTAATGGGTTTTATAGATGCTTGTCTGCTTGTCTGCACAGATCTGGATTTTAGCAAAAACCTTTTAAGTTTAATTAATTTGCTGCTTTAATCTTTTAAATATATTTTTTATTAATTTCTTTTCTCTTTTTTCCTTTATTATTTTATTTATTACTTATTACTATATATATATGTATGTGTGTGTGTGTGTGTGTATGTGTATATATATATAAAATATTAGTATTATTAGTATTATTATTAAATTTCTTTTTATTTTATTTTTACATTTTCTTATTATAATTTTTTTTGTGTGTATTTTTTCATTTTGTATTTTATTTGACTTTTATTTTATTTTATTTTATTTTATTTTATTTTATTTTATTTTTTATTTTATTTTATTTTTATTGTATTTTGTTTCTTTCTTTCTTCCTTTCTCTTTATTTTTTCATTTGACTATATTTCATTTATAGTTTTTATTTTATTTTACTATTTTACATTGTTTAATTTTAAATAATTAATGAACAATATTTTCATATTTCTATTTTATTAATTTTGTATTGTTTTATTTTTGTCGTGTGAAACCGTATTGTTTCCTCTTTGTCCTGCTTGCTCTCCGCCCACTGAAGCCACAAACGCTTGTTTAAAGTATTTGTGTTCATCATCAGAGCCGAAAGCAGACACTGGCGCTTCCTCTTGATCCTCCGATTGGTTTGAATGGGTCTGAACTGGATCAACACTGAACACCTGAAACAGATTCTGAGACTATAAACGGGCCAGAAATCCCGAGATCCGGGAAATAGACACAAAACACACCATTAATGATCCAATCCATCATTTTTTTTAACAATAACTATGTTTTTCTTTTTCTTTTATTATTTTACTTTATTTTTATTGTATTTTAATATTTGATATTGTTTAATTTAACACACCAACACGATTATCAATGATCCAGTCGCTAAAACCAGAGATGTGTGAATCATCATTGGTTATTATTAGGGTCAACAGGAAGTCCTGTCTCTCTGACCGCATCACTTCCTCTGCACACTTCTGTTTCTGAGCTGCGGCTTACCTCTCACGCTTTTCAAATGTCTTCATTTAATGCTTGTTGTTATGATGTGATGACTGATGGAGGTGTGTGTGTTGTGTTTGGCGCAGGACTGCTTCGCTGTGGAGGGTGAAGACCTGAAGCATGACTTCGAGAGACTCCAGCTGGCCATGGAGATGGTGGGCTTCCTTCCCGCCACCAGGAAACTGTGAGTTTGAAAACCGGCTCTTATATTTTATAAGGGGCTTTGGAGTTGATTGCTCTGTCAAATCTCTCACTGTTGTCAGTTTTCTTTCCTTTATTGTGATGACTCATTCAAAGATGTTTTCGGCAGAATCTTTTCTTTACTGTCTGCAATCCTTCACCTGGGGAATATCCGCTACAAGAAGAAGACGTACCGAGACGACTCCATCGATATCTGCAACCCGGAGGTGCTTCCCATCGTCTCTGAGCTGCTGGAGGTGAGCCCTACTGAGGCATGACCAATCAGAGGCCATTCTCTATTAATGTCCACTTCATGTTGACTTAACATCAGATATTTATTTTATTTTATTTTATTTTATTTTATTTTATTTTATTTTATTTTATTTTATTTTATTTTATTTTATTTTATTTTATTTTATTTTATTTTATTTTATTTAAATGTTTTGATAAATTTTGTTTGTTTTTAATTAATTATTTGTATTATTTAATTTAATGCTTTATATTTTATTTCATTTTATTATTATTATTATTATTATTATTATTATTTTATTTTTTTATTCTGCCGTCTGTTGATGGTCTTCCAACACCTTCCTGTTTAAACACACACCGTTGCAATAACACATTTGATTTACTCTGGCTGCACATTTAATTTAATTTTATTTTATTTTATTTTATTTTATTTTATTTTATTTTATTTTATTTTATTTTATTTTATTTTATTTTATTTTATTTTATTTTATTTTTAATTTAATTGTAATTTAATTGTAATTTAATTGTAATTTAATTTAATTAAAATTTATTTAAATGTATTTAAATTTATTTAAATTAAATTAAATTTTCTTTTTTTCTTTTCTTTTCTCTTATTATTATTTTTTTTTTTAACATTTTTTTTAAACATTTTTTATCTATTCTGCCATCTGTTGATGGTCGTCCAACACCTTCCTGTTTAAACACACACCGTTGCAATAACACGTTTGATGCACGAGCCTTTGTACTTTATGAGCTTTAGTTTCCTTGTTTGTATTTTCTTCTTACAATGTTTTAGTTTATAATAATATTGGTGGAAAGGGTTTTGCCCACCGCAGAAAACACACCATTACACACAAAGTACTCAAACACTTTTTTATGAGAGTTTTCACAGACAAAATGTGGTTTTATATGCATTCAAGGCTTATATAAGGAAACACTTGCACGCTTAGACATGGTGAGACACTTGCACGCTGGGTGCTATGGGCTGGGTTCCTGGTTCAGTCCTAAGGAAATGTGAAATGGTTAGACTGTGGAATCGACTTGTTAATCTGCCTGAAAATAGAGTAACAAAAAAAGTTTTTCTCTGGAGTAAGAGTAAGTCCCCCTGGGCTGTAGAGCTTCAGACTGTTTTTGCAGATGTACAACTCCAGTATGTATTCTGTAATTATTTGCCTTGTAGCGTCAATAACATCAGATCAAATTTGATGTCAAATTTTAAACATAAATGGCTGATTGGGATTATGGCAAAGCCAAAGCTAAGGACTTACTTTCAAATTAAAGATGTATATGAAACAGAGTTGTATGTAAAGGCAAACTTGACAAGAAACCAACGATCTTTGGTGGCTCAGCTGCGAACTGGCATCCTTCCCTTGGCCTTAGAAACTGGCAGGTTCACTCAAACGCCTGAAGAGGACAGACTCTGTAGACTGTGTGAGTTAGGAGAGGTTGAAAATGAAACTCATTTTGTGTTATATTGTCCACGTTACGATGATTTTAGAAATGTATTATTTGGTGAATTGTTTGTTAAAAAGCCTGAAATGTTCTGGATTAGTGATGACGACAAGATGAAATGGTTGTTTAATTTTAATGTGTTTAGATTGGCTACTTATGTTTGTAAAGCCTGGATGCGGCGGCAGACTTGTTTATTTAAATAAGTTCATGCTGTGCCTACTGTCTTACAACTGGTTTTTCTTTATCTTTTTGTTGGTGATATTGGTGTCTTACAAGCCCATTAGGGCTGGGCATACAGTCGTATGCAAGACACAATAATAAAAACTATTCATTCATTCATTCATTCATAGACAAGCAAACGTGTCTGTTTTTCATGAAATTTCCCAGTGTTTATGCTGTACATCCCAACAGTTTATTCACATGGTGTCCAAACACAGACTGATTAGCAGAGTAAAGCCTTAGTTTTTGAGTAGCTGTCCTGAAATGTGCAGATCTCATGGTTTGTGTTTGTGTTTGATGCCCAGGTGAAGGAGGAGATGCTTTTCGAGGCTCTGACGACACGCAAGACGGTGACGGTGGGAGAGAGACTGATTGTGCCGTACAAACTAGCTGAGGTGAGACTAAAGACACACTTCAACACACCCCTGAACTCACACACACCTTCTGCACGATGCTCAAGAAACCTGGATAATGCTGATGTGACCGAGAACGGTCGTCTTTTTACGGAGTATTATAAAATCTTGACTTTTGTTTAAAGTTGTTGTGTTTTCATGTGCAATGGATGAATCTCTTCATGCTTTACACACACACACACACACACACACACACACACACACACACACACACACACACACACACACACACACACACACACACACACACACACACACACACACACACACACACACACACACACACTATCTCTCTGTCTCATCTCACTTTCTCTTGTGGTCTTATTTTACTCCTGAAGACTGCACGTTTCCTCCTCAGACTGTATGTGTGTGTGTGTGTGTGTGTGTGTGTGTGTGTGTCTCTGTGTTTGTGTGTTTATAACTCAATGGTTTATCTGAAAACCCCAGTGCTTCAAACAAACACACACACACACCTTTCCTGTAATATTTTGCGTTTCTCCTCCACCATTTCTGAGTGTGTAATCATAAATGTTAAAGTGTTGTAAATAATGAATCATGCTGGGGGTGTTTTATATAATGTTTCATCCCTCCTCCAGAATTAGGCTAAAAATAAAACAACAAATCAATAATGCAGGAGTTACTTCTGCAACACTGGGCATGAGGTTGTGTTATATTATGAAGACAGTAAACCTTAGGATTCAACGTCCTTGAGTCTCTGAACAGCCAATCAGCTTCGCTGTGTCCCAGCATGCCCTGCGACACGAGGCCCGTTTCTCGTTTAGCTTCTCTTACAGGACGTCAGAGAGAGTGGGGAGAGAGTTTTATGTGTTTTGGCTCGTGCAGGTTCAATAAGCAGCGTTTTTGGCAGCTTTCATCTGCAGCTTTATGGGCTTCACACATGCTGAAGGAGATTTGTGCACCGCTGGATGTTTAAATCATCTGCCAGAGAGACTCAGAGAGACTCAGAGAGACTCAGAGAGACTCAGAGAGACTCCGACTCAGAGATTTAGAGATACTGACACTCAGAGAGACTCAGAGAGACTCAGAGAGACTCAGAGAGACTCAGAGAGACTCAGAGATTTAGAGAGACTGAGACTCAGAGAGACACAGAGAGACTGAGACTCAGACTCAGAGAGACTCAGAGAGACTCAGAGAGACTCAGAGAGACTCAGAGAGACTCAGAGAGACTCAGAGAGACTCAGAGATTTAGAGAGACTGAGACTCAGAGAGACACAGAGAGACTGAGACTCAGACTCAGAGAGACTCAGATTTAGAGAGACTCAGAGAGATTCAGACTCAGAGAGACTCCGAGAGACTCCGAGAGACTCCGAGAGACTCCGAGAGACTCCGACTCAGAGAGACTCAGATTTAGAGAGACTCCGAGAGACTTAGACTCCGACAGACTCAGAGAGACTCCGACAGACTCCTACAGACTCAGAAAGACTCCTACAGACTCAGAGAGACTCCGACAGACTCAGAGAGACTCCGACAGACTCAGAGAGACTCCGACAGACTCCTACAGACTCAGAGAGACTCCGACAGACTCCTACAGACTCAGAGAGACTCCGACAGACTCAGAGAGACTCCGACAGACTCCTACAGACTCAGAGAGACTCCGACAGACTCAGAGAGACTCCGACAGACTCAGAGAGACTCCGACAGACTCAGAGAGACTCCGACAGACTCAGAGAGACTCCGACAGACTCAGAGAGACTCCGACAGACTCAGAGAGACTCCGACAGACTCAGAGAGACTTATTTTATTGTTCTTATTTGACCTTTATTTTTCCTTAAACGTCGGGTCTCAGCACTGCAGTTGTTCACGCTGGACTCTGTAGATGGACAAACATCATTCTCTTCAGATGTGTGATGTGTGATGTCCAGTGGAGGGTCTGAGACAGTAGTGCTCATGTTGCGGGTGTCTGACGCTCATGTGTGTGTGTGTGCAGGCGGGGACGGTGAGGGACTCCATGGCCAAGTCTCTGTACGGCGCTCTGTTCGACTGGATCGTCTTCCGGACCAATCACGCGCTGCTCTACAACAAAGACCTGGAGGACTCGGCCAAGGTACACACACACACACACGACTACTTATATTTATGTATATATAAATACACACACATGCATGTATAAATTTAAGAAAAAATGTGTTATCTATATATCAAATATTTATATTTTTATATAATATAAATTATATATATATATATATATATATATATATATATATATATATATATATATATATATATATATTCAAATATTTATTAAATGTATGCATATAATAAATAAATAATTATACACAGTACACACACATTATGTAAACACAAACTTTTGTTTTAAAAGTTCTATAGCACTAATATGTGTGTGTGTGTGTGTGTGTTCATTTGTTTACTCGTATAGATATTTTCATCCATTTTCTGATAGTTTACTGGCTAATTGCCGTTCTCTAGCCTTTCATAAGCCGTCCTGAAAGTGATAATGTGGTAAACTGGCGCGTGACGTGATGCTACATCATGTTCCCAGTTCTCCCGCTGATATATGTGTGGTCCTGATCACGGGTGTCGGTGTTTCAGATCCTGTCCATCGGGGTGTTGGACATCTTCGGCTTCGAGGACTACGAGAACAACAGCTTCGAGCAGTTCTGCATCAACTTCGCCAACGAGACGCTGCAGCATTACTTCAACCAGCACATCTTCAAACTCGAGCAGGTAAAGCAGCCTCGTCTCTGACTCTGAGCTTCCAGATCTGCACCTCACTGTGATCATGACTGATGTTTGCTGAGGCGCAAGTCATTATTAATACACTTCATAGCGTTCCTGAAGGATCTTAATGCGGATTCAGCTTTGAATAGAGCGAGATTTTGCTTTGTTCTTTGAGTATAAAGCAGTAGTTCATACAAAGAAGTGAACTTTTCTGTCAACTACTCTTAAACATCAATTTGTTTGTTCAAGCATTCAGTTTAGTTTTATTACGGTCTAAACTCTGATATTTATCACTGCATTTGAGTAGTCAGATTTTGGCCTCGTGTTTGATGTTATGAAATTTATCCCTATTAATATTTGACTATATTACAGTAAAAAAGAAAGTTGGTCATGTGACAGTGAGAGTTGATCATGTGACGTTGACTCTCTCAGGAGGAGTATCGGTCGGAGGGCATCAGCTGGCACATGATCGAGTACATCGACAACACGGCCTGCATTAACCTCATCAGTAAGAAGCCCACGGCGCTGCTCCACCTGCTGGACGAAGAGTGCAAGTGCGTCTCAGCCACACTACACAACACACACCATATCTGTGACCCTGGACCACAAAACCAGTCAAGGGTCTTTTTTAGTTTTTTATTGAGATTTACACATCATCTGAATTACATTATAAGCTTTCCATCGATGTATGGTTTGTTAGGATAGGACAATATAAAACTATTTGAAAATCTGGAATCTAAAAATCGAAACATTGAGAAAATCTCCTTTAAAGTTGTCCATTTATGTTTGCGATTGTGCTGCATTCACTCACAGAAATACATGTTTTATATATTTACGGTAGGAAATGTACTAAATATCTTCATGGAACATGATCTTTACTTAATATCCTAATGATTTTTGGCATAAAAGAAAAATCGATAATTTTGACCCATACAGTGTATTGTTGGCTATTGCCACACATATACCCGTGCGACATGTGACTGGTGACGTGATCCAGGGTCACATGTGACTCATTGCAGTTTTGCAGTTATCATATAATGGAGACATTATCATATTATGTTATCATAAAAAATGATCATAATTAATGACTTCAAATAATGTGTATTTCATCAGGGATTAATGGGAGTTGATGTTGGTTTGTAGTTTTCCGCAGGCGTCTAATCAGACTCTGCTGGACAAGTTCAAGCGTCAGCACGAGGGCAGCGCGTTCATCGAGTTCCCTGCCGTCATGGAGCCGGCGTTCATCATCCGCCACTACGCCGGGAAGGTCAAGTACGGCGTCAAGGTCAGGATCTGCGTCTCAGAGGATCAAACCCGGTGTCTGCCACAGGATTAAATATAAAATAAACTTTTTATCTCTCAAGTCTTACTTTTAATCTTTCAATTGCGAGTTTATATCTTTCAATTCTGAGAAAAAAGTCAGAATTGCGATATAAAAATAGTCAGAATTGCTCTCAGAATCGTGAGATATAAACGCGCAATTACATTTTTTTATTCTGTGGTGGAAACAAGCTTCTGTGTGTGTGTGTGTGTGTGTGTGTGTGAGATTAAGTAGTAAGCATTTGCATATGTTTGTACACACACGCACACACCACTTCCAGTGACCTAATTCTGGGATTTAATCTGATTGGTTGGATTGGCCCCTCGGCTACGAGTGTATCTGGAGCACATGTTTGGCAGAGAGGGTTAAATCTCCACGCTACACACACACACACACACACACACACACACACACACACACACACACACACATACTGTGTTTAAAGTGTTCACTGAAAGTGTTTTCAGCAGATGCGACAGTATCAGTGTTGATTATGAGAACAGCTGCTTATTTTTTATTTATTAATTTATAATTATATTTATATTATATTTATATGTATTATTTATACAGTTATATTAATTATATAATTTTGAAGTATTCTTGTATATTTTCCGTTAAAATTAAAATTTTAGTGTTTTTTTTTTGGTCATTTGTGACATTATTTGTCTATATAGTTTTTATACATTTTAGTACAGCAGTTAAAGCTAAATTTAATATGTTGTCTTGGCAAGTAACAAAAAAAAAATTTTATTTTATTATATTTTATTATCAAGTTACAAAAATGCTTTTTTTATTTATTTGTTTTACTTATAGTTACCTATAATAACCCCTAGTTTATTAGCATGCTAATCTGACTATTTTACAGTATGCATGATAAATATGAAATGGAAAAATACACTTTCCCTTAAAAAACAGTTTTTATCCGATAGCTGTACAAACTCTTAACGCCACAGATCATAAATGCGTATGTTATATGTGGAATAAGGGATTTGCGCAATAAAATTTGGCATATATCCATATTCATTTACATTGCACTTTCTTTCCCTTTTTTTCTCTATTGTACATATTATTATCATTTTTTTTAGCATTGTTTACATTTACATTCTGTACCATTTGTTTACATTAGTTTATATTTATGTTTATATTTAAATATTGAATGTCATTTACATTTACACTTATGCATTTTGCTGACGCTTTTATCCAAAGCGACTTGCACTGCATTTCAAGGTCCACATTTACATTCTCATCAGTTCTTGCTCTCCCTGGGCATTGAACCCATGACCTCTGCGTTGCAAGCGCTAGCGCTCCACTGTTAGAGCTCCAGGAAAGCTGTAGTCGTCATGAAGCTGAGAGATGTGAGTGTTTGTCCCGCAGGATTTCCGAGAGAAGAACACGGACCACATGCGTCCTGATATCGTGGCTCTGCTGAAGAGCAGCCGTAACGCGCTCGTGTGCGGCCTCATGGGACTCGACCCGGTGGCCACCTTCAGATGGGCCGTGATCCGCGCCTTTTTCCGAGCGCTCGTCGCCTTCCGGGAGTCTGGGACACGGCACACGGAGAAGAGGACGACCAGCGGTGAGTGACAGCACTTACAGTCACACACACATGTGTTCACACACCTTCAACATTCAAATGCTCATTCTGAAATATTGAAACATGCATGATTATATAGTCCTGAACTGTTGGTTTGTGGAGTTGCTTGTGTGTTTGCAAACGGCTCCCCGATGGTTTATCAGACGCATTTGTGAACATGTGCTTTATTTTATTAAAGTGTTTGTTGTTGCAGAAACTCAGAGTCGATTAGTGAGAACAACATCTGTAGATGACACTTCTGAAACATTCATGAGTGACTCGCGGCTGATGCGCTTCAATGCATTTGCTTACTCTCTCTCCTCTCTCTCCTCTCTCTCTTCTCTCTCTTCTCTCTCTCTCTCTCTCTCTCTCTCTCTCTCCCCCCTCCCCCCCCAGGTTCTGATGGTCCAGTTCAGAATCAGAAAAGTGTGGACAGCTTCAGTTTCCTTCATCACCCTGTTCACCAGCGGAGCCTTGAGATCCTGCAGCGCTGCAAAGACGACAGATACAGTGAGACAATCCCCTTTCAGCAGGAGAACAGTGATCAAACCAGGCTTTACACTGAGAGCCCAACCACGCCCCCATCCATTGACCACGCCCACAACCATGCCCCATCCATTGACCACGCCCACAACCATGCCCCATCCATTGACCACGCCCACAACCCACCATTAACCATGCCCCAACCATGCCCCATTCATTGACCACGCCCCCAACCACAACCCACCCATTAACCACGCCCCATCCATTGACCACGCCCACAACCATGCCCCATCCATTGACCACGCCCACTAACCACGCCCCAACCATGCCCCATCCATTGACCACGCCCCCAACCACAACCCACCCATTAGCCACGCCCCACCCATTGACCACGCCCCAACCACGCCCCCACCCATAGTCACGCCTCCCCAGACCACGCCCCCGCCCTCTTTTCTGAAAACTAAAATATGGTCACCCTACATCAACATGTTCTGAGTGTTCTGCTAATCGTTCTGTTAATGCTAGTAATAACGAGCGGATTGTTTTTGTGTGTCTCGCTCTCTTTATTTTGGGTTTTAAATGTGTTGAATTTGTATTTTGTTTGATGTCAGCTGTTGAATTTTGTTTTAGGCTAAGCAAATTTGGCTATTTATATGAGTAGGAAAAATGATTTTGAACTAAATTTGGACACATTTTTTTCAAACATGGTGCAAGCAAGAATATAGATTGATTTTGCTTATTATAAGCATGTGGATGATCTAATCACTCTTGAAGGTATTTGGTGTTGCAGTGAGGCGTTGTGCTCTGTGTTTGAAAGTGATTTGGTTTTTGCACATTTCTTGTGAGTTAGGGTTGCTCTTAAAGGGATAGTTCACTTTGAAATAAAATTTTGATATGTTTTAGCTTACCTCAAGGGCATCCAAGATGTAGGTGTCTTTGTTTCCGCAGTAGTTTCAATTTTGATATTTTTAGGTCAAACCGTTCTTGTCTGTCAGTCATATAATGCAGGTCGATGGTCACTGGCTCAAAACACAAGCACAGAGTCCAAATTAAAACAATTCCCCATCGTCCAAATGAAACAATTCCCCATCATAAGTACACATTGATGGCCTAAGACACGAAACGAGCGGTTTGTGTGAGAAAACGAACAGTATTTATATCGTTGTTATCTCTTGAACACAGCACACGTCCAAATGATCTGACGGCGCGGGCGGGTATAGATATATACATAGATGTCACCTTGGCTACGGTTTCGTTCCAATGAACTGCAGTAGCCAAGGTGACATCTATGTATATATCTATACCCGCCCGCGCCGTCAGATCATTTGGACGTGTGCTGTGTTCAAGAGATAACAACGATATAAATACTGTTTGTTTTCTCACACAAACCGCTCGTTTCGTGTCTTAGGCCATCAATGTGTACTTACGATGGGGAATTGTTTCATTTGGACGATGGGGAATTGTTTTAATTTGGACTCTGTGCTTGTGTTTTGAGACAGTGACCGTAGACCTGCATTATATGACTGACAGACAAGAACGGTTTGACCTAAAAATATCAAAATTGAAACTACTGCGGAAACAAAGACACCTACATCTTGGATGCCCTTGAGGTAAGCTAAAACATATCAAAAATTAATTTCAAAGTGAACTATCCCTTTAATATTAATGCAATATGCATATTGTAGTTTAAATATACTGTGAAATGTATTTGTACATCACTCTCAATCTCTCTCTCTCTCTCTCTCTCCCTCTATCTCTCCCTCTCTCTCTCTCTCTCTCTCTCTCTCCCTCCCTCCCTCCCTCCCTCCCTCTCTCTCTCTCTCTCCCTCTCTCCCTCCCTCCCTCCCTCCCTCCCTCCCTCTCTCTCTCTCTCTCTCTCTCTCTCTCTCTCGTGATTGACAGATTCGTGTATCAGCAGAAGGAGTCCGCGGACGCCACTGTCGGACCTGCAGGGCTCAAACACACTCGGTCAGAAACTATCCAGGTACGGCAGCCCGGAGGGGCCAGAAAACACTGCGGATTAAATCAGGATTCACGAACTTCCTGTCAATAAAACACCACTATTTGTGTTTTTTTTTACCACAATAATTTTTTTTTTTTTATTAATTAATCAATTCATTCATACATTCATGCAATTTATTAGAAATAAAATTAATTAATTTAAAAATATTAAGTAAGGAATAATTATTTAAAAAATATGTACAGTTTAAATGTATAAAATATTATAATTAGATTATAATTATATAATATAAGTAAACAGGTAAACAAACAAAACGCCACAATTTGTTTTTGTTATATTATAGATAAATTTGTACCAAGTTAAATCAAATTTTACCACATTAAAATAAACATTATTAAAATATTATTTATTTACTTCGCAAAAATACAATTTTTATTTGTTTAAAAGTCGATGTAATGCGCAACTATTATTGGCTTATTGAATTTATAAAATGGCAGTATGATAAAATACAGTTAGGTCAAATAATTATTAATAATTATAGTACATTTAATGCGTATTAAAACAATTATTAATAAAAAATGAAATATGAAATTATTTATTCAAAAATTATAATTTTTTAATATACAAAATATAACGTTTTTACATACAAAAATCTAAACTAATTATCTAAAAATATAAAGTTTTAAATGTCCATCCATCCATCTATAGGAGAGTTTTTTCCACACATCAGTCATTCAGTTTGTGTGTGTGTGTGTGTGTGTGTGTGTGTGTGTGTGTGTGTGTGTGTGTGTGTGTGTCTCTCAGGGACTGTGGCGTTCGAGGCTCGAGGTCCTCGTTCTCCTCTCACGACGAGGAGGGGATCTTCGTGAACACTGTGAACAACAAGCTTCTGGAGCGAGCGCAGGGAATCCTGATGTGAGTACCAACAGCCATCAGTTCCTCCGACTCATGTTCACTCGCTCTCACACACTCTCTCTTTCCTGAAGGCGAAACAAGAACTACAAGACGAAGCCCAGCCTCCCGAAGGTAAGCGTCCCGCTCTCGCTTTATTCAGTTCAAGTCACATTTATTTGTATAGCGCTTTTCACAACACACATCGTTTCAAAGCAGCTTTACAGAAAATCCACATTACAATTTACAGTGATCTGTTATCAGAGGATACTGTCTAAGTTATGCATTTCAGAAATGTACAAAATCACAGTTAGCGAAAAATGTATTAATTTAAACAATGTAATGATTTAATGCAGAAACAATGAGCTCATAGAAGTCATGAATACTTGTTTGTTAACAAATGATTATGACATTTAGAAAAATGTAGCATTGGTGCATGTTCATTCAGAGTTATTTAAAGGGACATATAAGCGAAACCCAGTAATAAAGTCTTTCTCTGCAAGCATGCCAAAAAATAAGCTGTCAATAATCAATGTTGATTCAATTCAGCTCAATAAAAGTGTCAATGTTGCGAAGTTCATCAATTATGAAACTAATTCAATCCAGTTAATTCCGGCCCTGTTCTGAATGGAGGAGGAGCAGAAGCTCATTTGCATTTAAAGAGACACACACACAAAAAATAGCTTGTTTTTGCTCACACCCAAAAAGGGGCAAATTTGACAAGCGATAATAAATGATCCGTGGGGTTTTTGAGCCGAGATTTCACAGACACATTCAGTGGACACCACAGATTTATAGGACATCTTGTGAAAAAGGGCCATAATATATCACCTTTAAAGGCAGTTATCTTATGTAGCATAGACAGTATGTAACGCACAGTTGACCGTATTTGACTTGACGGAGGTTGTGTTGTGTGTTCAGCACCTGCTGGATGTGAAGTCACTGAAGTATCTGAGCTGTCTGACGCTTCACGACCGCATAACCAAATCACTCCTGCACCTGCACAAGAAGAAGAAGCCGCCCAGCATCAGCGCTCAGTTCAACGTGAGGATTTGTGTTTTTTTATTATTTTTATTATGCTTCAACACAAACAAACAAGGTACATTATCAAATCTCTGATGTTCAACGATGTTGGACGTGAGCATCCGACTCGTTTAACACTTCCTCATCTGCATTGGGTCAGCACTGAAACACAGTCTTGTGTTTGTGATGCAGGTTTCTCTCAACAAGCTGATGGAGACGCTGGGACAGTCCGAGCCGTACTTCGTTAAATGCATCCGGTCTAATGCAGAAAAGGTAGATTATAGATTATGTGTCTTATTTCTGTCTCTGCATCGCTAGATTTAGATGCGCGGTTTGATTAGCATCATTGTTTCGTAGCTTCCTCTACGCTTCAACGACGCGCTGGTGTTGAGACAGCTGAGATACACTGGGATGCTGGAGACCGTGAGGATTCGGCAGTCTGGATACAGCGTCAAGTACAGCTTTCAGGTGAGAAAACTCTATTCAACACACGCGCGTGTCAAGTCAGCAAAATTCATCAGTTAAACAGAAAACAGTGATTCAGTTCAATTCAATGGTGATATAATTCAGTCCAATAACAGTGTCAGTGTTGGAACAAATTCAAGTGTAATGTTGATTCAGGCCAGTTCAATAACAGTCAATGTTGCAAAGTTCAATTATGAAACAAATTAAATTCAGTTTAATGTTTTTGCAATTTAGTTCAATAACAGTCGATGTTGCACAGTTCATCAATTATGAAAGAAATTCAATTGAGCTCAATGTTGATTTAATTCAGTTCAGTAACATTCAATGTTTGCAAAGTTCATCAATTATGAAACAAATTCAGTTCAGTTCAAAAACAGTCAATGATGCAAATTTCATTAATTATGAAACAAATTCAATTCAGTTCAACTTTAATTCATATCAGTTTAACAACAGTTGATGTTGCTAAGTTCAATTATGAAAGAAATTAAATTCAGCTCAATGTTGATATAATTCAGTTCAATAAGAGTCAATGTTGTAAAGTTCAATTATGAAACAAATTTAATTCAGTTCAATGTTGATTCAGTTCAATACCAGAGTCAATGTCGCAAAGTTCATCAATTATGAAACCAATTCAGTTCAGTTCAATGTTGATTCAGTTCAGTTCAATAAGTCAATGTTGCAAAGTTCATCAATAATGAAATTCAATTCAGTTCAGTTCAATGTTGATTCAGTTCAGTTCAATAAGTCAATGTTGCAAAGTTCATCAATAATGAAATTCAATTCAGTTCAGTTCAATGTTGATTCAGTTCAGTTCAATAAGTCAATGTTGCAAAGTTCATCAATAATGAAATTCAATTCAGTTCAGTTCAATGTTGATTCAGTTCAGTTCAATAAGTCAATGTTGCAAAGTTCATCAATAATGAAATTCAATTTAGCTCAATGTTGATTTAATTCAGTTTAATATCAGTGTCAATGTTGCAGATTTCATCAATTATGAAACAAATTCAATTCAGTTCCTTTTGATTCAATTCACTTCAATAACAGCATCAATATTGCAGATTTCATCCATTATGAAACAAATTCAATTCAGTACTATAACAGTCGATGTTGCAAAGTTCATCAATTATGAAACAAATTCAATTGAGCTCAATGTTGATTTAATTCAGTTCAGTAACATTCAATGTTTGCAAAGTTCATCAATTATGAAACAAATTCAGTTCAGTTCAAAAACAGTCAATGATGCAAATTTCATTAATTATGAAACAAATTCAATTCAGTTCAACTTTAATTCATATCAGTTTAACAACAGTTGATGTTGCTAAGTTCAATTATGAAAGAAATTCAATTCAGCTCAATGTTGATTTAATTCAGTTCAATAAGAGTCAATGTTGTAAAGTTCAATTATGAAACAAATTTAATTCAGCTCAATGTTGATTCGGTTCAATAACAGTGTCAATGTTGCAAAGTTCATCAATTATGAAACAAATTCAAATGAGTTCAGTGTTGATTCAGTTCAGAGTCAGTGTTGAAAAGTTAATCAATTATAAAACAAATTCAATTCAGTTTAATGTTAATTCAATTCAGTTCAATAACAGCGTCAATGTTGCAGATTTCATTAATTATGAAACAAATTCAATTCAGTTCAATATTGATTCAGTTCAATAACAGAGTCAGTGTTGCAAAGTTCATCAATTATGAAACCAATTCAATTCAGTTCAATGTTGATTCAGTTCAGTTCAATAACAGTCAATGTTGCAAAGTTCATCAATAATGAAATTCAATTTAGCTCAATGTTGATTTAATTCAGTTTAATATCAGTGTCAATGTTGCAGATTTCATCAATTATGAAACAAATTCAATTCAGTTCCTTTTGATTCAATTCAGTTCAAAAACGCTACTGATGTTGCACAGTTTGTCAATTTATGAAAGAAATATGATTCAGCTGTAAGACAGTAGTCTCATTATCCAGTTCAGGTTTTTGTCAGTGCAGTGGAATTGATCATATTTCTGAATGTTCCGTGTGGATCGCTTTACGGAGCTTGTCTTGTGTGTCTCTTCAGGATTTTGCTCATCATTTCCACGTGCTTTTACCCGCTGGATTTCACGGCTCTCAGTCGGCCATCAGACAGTTCCTGCAGAGCGCAGACCTCGAGCCCGATGGGTATCAAGTGGGCAGAAACATGGTAACAAACACATCCCTATAGACCCTTTCTGTGCTGACATCACCATTACGTCACAGCGTTAGCTGGAGGAAAAACAAAGGGAAAACTGGAGGCGGCCATTACAAACCAGAACAGATTCGCTACATGAGCTTCAAATATCATTTTGTTGTGGTGTTGGGTGTCAGAATCCAGTCAATGTTGCAAAGTTCAATTATGAAACAAATTAAATTCAGTTTAATGTTTTTACGATTCAGTTCAATAACAGTCAGTGTTTCACAGTTCAACAATTATGAAAGAAATTCAATTCAGTTCAACAGTCGAAGTTGCAAAGTTCATCAATTATGAAAGAAATTTAATTCAGCTCAATGTTGATTTAATTCAGTTCAATAACAGCGTCAATATTGCAGATTTCATCAATTATGAAAGAAATTCAATTCAGTTCAAAAACAATGTTGCAAAGTTCATCAATTATGAAACAAATTTATATCAGTTTAACAACAGTCGAAGTTGCAAAGTTCATCAATTATGAAAGAAATTCAATTCAGCTCAATGTTGATTCAATTCAGTTCAATAACAGTGTCAATGTTGCAAATATTTATCGACCGAGTACAGGCTTTAATTAGAAATTTTATCGGATGATGTTTTCTAAACTATTGTGATTATTTGTGAATCATCTGTGATTTTATACGTTGTTGTGACTGATTGTGACTAGACTTTTTGAAGAACCTGGTAAGAAAGAATAATCAAATACATAAAGTTCAAAAATGTATATTTCTAGAAAATGTCACTCGTTACGATCGTCTTCTGGCCTCGGCGCCGGTTAGGCAGAACTGCTGGGCCACACAAGTCGTGTACGTGACCATTCAGTATAGTTATATTAGGGTTCGGACGAGGTGCTTAAAATGCTTCAAGTATTTGAATTTGACTTTTAAGAAATGTAAGTCCTGGAAAACCCTTGAAAACAGCCATATTTATGAAAAGGTACTTGAAAAGCGCTTGAATTATTGAAAGACAAAATATGTGAAATTAGTGTTTAATTTGATCTTTAATCTTTTCACACAAAATTAACACCGCAGCTCGTCTGATACAGATATAAGGCCATTTCGCATGGCTATGAGTGTGATATTGCTCATATAAATATCCAAGTATATGATACATCTTTAATTTTTCAGGTCAATCATATATTCATGGGAGAAAAAATCAGTTTGAATAAGGAAAGCGATATCTTTGTCATAGTGTCCTTTCAGTGGTTAAACTTTCCACAGTCATTGCATCTGCTGCACTTTATTTGTAGCGTTTAGTTATCTATTTACCTTTTTTAGAATTTGAGTATAATTCTACACATAAGTTCAATGTCCACATAAGCTCCGCCCACAAAAAACGTCACAGAGTCACAAAAAGGTGTGTATTCACACCGCAGGTCCTACCGCCACTGACCCGAGCGAGTGTGTGTTCCTGCAGGTGTTTCTGCGAGAGCATCTGCGTCAGAAGCTTCAGGACGAGCTTCATCAGGAGGTGTTGAGGAGGATCGTGTGTTTGCAGAGACGCTTCAGGACGAAGCAGGAGAGAAAACTCTTCAGCCGGCAGAGACGAGCCGCTCGCCTCATTCAGGTATATCTTATAGGAATATATCTCTGCAGTTATCCATGAGAGAAAGTGCCTCAGGTGCTGTGTTTACATTGATGAATCTGGACATAGTGTTTACATGAACGCTAATCAAGTCCTTGGGTTGATGTGTGTGTGTGTGTGTATATATATATATATATATATATATATATATATATATATATATATATATATATAAAAACAACTAGTCAAAAATATATACGTTTTTTATTTATTTTTTATTATAAATTATATATAAATTATGATAAAAATCATATATATATTATATTATTTTTATATATGATTTTTAAATGGGTTACTACATATACACATTCTTTAAAAATATGTTTTTTTAAATATGTATATTACCTAAAAAATATAAACATTTATAAAATGTATGAAATATAAAATATAGTCATTTTGAAATGTATACAATACATTGTTTCAATAGTTATATACATTTAAATTTTATATACTTTTACTATTTTTTTTTAACTTTTTATGTATATATTATATACAAAATTATAAAATAAATATTAAAATGTATATACATTTTTAAATAATGACATTTAATAATAAAATAATCACAATAAACAATTTTACCACAAAGTAATAGCTAAATAACCAACTTTTTTGTGTATTTAATATACATTTTAAACTACTATAGATGCAAATATAAACTATTTTACAACAGTTTGAAATAAGCAGAATAAACTGGAATTGAAACAGAAATGCAGAGCTTGTGCCGGGAGGAGGAGGCGAGGAGAGCTGATGTTTTCAGGAGAAGCTGAGATCAGGAATCATCAGGCATAAACGTTCCTGATCAAATAAACCGTCCCGAGAGTTTGTGGAAACCGGAGATACACTTTCAGACACGTGTGTGTGTGTGTGTGTGTGTGTGTGTGTGTGTGTGTGTGTGTGTGTGTGTGTGTGTGTTAACGCTAATCTGAGCAGCTGATTTTATGAAATTTCACGGACAGGTTTATATCCGTCTGCCTCATAACAAAGTCATGTTTACAAGGTTTGATACAGTTTTGAGGAATAACTGATGGATTCCTGAAACTTAATCGTCAAACATGTTTCTTGTATTTCCTGGGCTTATGAAGGCAGAGAGCGTTCTCAAACCACACGGCTGTTTTCTGACTGGTTTGTTTGATTTAGTCGAGCACAAGGGAAGATCTGTGAAGGTTTTTCTCCAGTCATCTGTCGATGTTTAATTGCGCTGCCAGATCTAGTTTTCAGCGAGTGCAGAGCGGTGTGTTCTTCAAAACAAAGAGATCAAGATCCCAGCGGATCTCAAACATGTGGCGCTCCACAAACAAGACGTTACGCAAACGCTCAGAGCTTTGATAAGACGCATGTGTGCGGCACTTCATCCTGTCAGTTTCTATCACATAATATTTAAAAAGAAAGAAAAAGTATTGGAATAATAACACAGAATAATAACAAGTGCTCAGATAACAAATTCTATATTTAAACATATTTTAAAATTTGAACAAATATATATGGTTTTATCATAATTATTTAAATTAATTATATTCATTTTAAAATGTGTGTATGTATATATATATATTTTTTTTAATGGGTAACATATAGATTAATTTTTTTTTTTTTTTAGAGTATGAAATGTAATTTACATTACATGCATAAACTATTTAAAAAATAAATATTTCTTTAAAAAATGTATGCAATAATTTTGATTATACACATTTAAAAAATAAATCACTTAAAAAAAAATTTTTTGTAAATGCATACAATAATTCTTTTAAAAAAATTACATTTTTAAAATGTATGAAACATAAAATAAATATATTTTTTAAATGTGTAAATTATCAAAAAATAAATACATCTGATAAAATGTTCACACATTATTAAAAACAAGTCGACAGTCAGCAATAAAATAAGAGCAAATACACAAATTACAAGCAGAGATGAATACTAAATAACAAAGTTACGAAGTCTAACAGTATATTCAGGGACAGAAATGAATAATTAGGCCTAAATGTAAAATAACACTATTTGTTCACTGTAGAAAACTGTAAACATAGTTTCATCTTTGTTAAAGCTGTATTTTGTTCTCTCTCTCTCTCTCTCTCTCTCTCTCTCTCTCTCTCTCTCTCTCTCTCTCTCTCTCTCTCTCTCTCTCAGTTCAGTTCAATTCAGTTAGTGTTTGCAAGTGTGTGAGTGTGTGTGAGTGTGTGTGTATGTGTGTGTGTGTGTGTGTGAGAGCATTACTGACTAGTCGACTCCTCCTTCTTTTTGTGACAGGCATCAATATATCTTGCTGCTAGTAGGATACAATCTCTTTTTTTACTTAAAAAATGTTGAAGTTGTTTTATTGTGTAATTTTGTGAAGTTTGGGCAAAGTATTTCAAATTTTTATTTATAAAAAGTCCCTCTAATGTCCTCATAGTTGGGACAGCTGGTGAGGAAGTGTCTCTCTCTCTCTCTCTCTCTCTCTCTCCTAATAATCATCCTCTGGTTCCTCTTCCTCCCCGCAGCGCTGGTGGCGTGAGTGTTTGACCCGCGCAGACGAGTGTGTGTGTGAGCCGGAGCTCCAGCAGAGGGCAGCGGTGTGTGTTCAGGCGTTCTGGAGAGGCTTCAGAGAGAGACGGCAGTACCGGCAGCAGAAGAGAGCGGTTCTGCTCATCCAGAGACGCTGGAGACGAGTCCTTCACACGCGCACACGAGAGAGAGCGGCAGGCCTCATACAGGCCGTCTGGAGGACACACACACTCAGACACACACACACACTGAGACACAAGGCCGCCGTCACGCTTCAGGCCGCCTGCAGGGGGCGCCAGGCTCGACAGCGGTAAATATATTTACATTTGAGCATTCGCCAGATGTTTTTATCCAAAGCCACTTCAGTCCCTGGGAATCGAACCCATGACCTTGAGCTAATATATATATATATATATATATACAGTGCAATGCATAAGTTAATACACCCATGCTAAAGTTGACTAAAAAGAGGAATAAAAAATCATATTTTGGAAATTGAACTTAATGCCTTAATTAAAAGAATTAGGAAAAATCCAACCTTTAAGGACACCAATTTTCTTTGTGAATGAATAATGTATCGTAAATAAATAAATGTTCTTCCTTAAAATACAGGGTGCATAAGTTTGGGCACCACTATGTTAAATTCCCATAGAGGCAGGCAGATTTTTATTTTTAAAGGCCAGTTACTTCATGGATCCAGGATACTATGCATCCTGATAAAGTTCCCTTGGCCTTTGGAATTAAAATAGCCCCACATCATCACATAGCCTTCACCATACCTAGAGATTGGCATGGTTTTATTTCAGTTAGCCTAATAGCTAGTTTGATTAGCATTGATGCTATCAGATGAACCACAATGAACATGTGCAGCACAAATCTGTCAGATCGGCTGCATAAAATTATGAGAATATTATAATTATAATGTGTGTGTTTTGGGACATGGATTTTAATGGTGAGACTTTTGCTTGTGTAATCAGGCTCTCAAAAATTATATAAAAATGTGTATTTAGATTTATCGGCCAATATATCGGTTATCGGTTATCGGCTCAAATGTTCATATCGGTGCATCCCTAGTTGACATTGTGTCTGAAATATCTCAGTATTTAGTAGTATTGAACATCTAGGTTTTTTTCTTTCCCAAGGTGCCGCATTCTGAGAGATCAACGATGCGGAGAGAAAACCCTCGATGGCGAAGAGCATCCAAACACTGTGACTAAAAGTTTACACGCCCCTCTAAACTCAAGCGTAGAGCTGTCAGAGAAGTTAGAGGAGAAGCAATCCGCCGAACCTCCTCGAACGGTCGACGACAGCACGCTCAAGAGCCGATCCAAACGGGAAAGTAGGAGGCAACGAGAACTCGAACAAGCGACGTTCAGTTTAGAGCTTCTCAAAGTCCGATCCGGTTCAGTGTCGAACTCCGAACCGGACTCCTCCGCTCAAATCCCTCCCTCCAAACATCTTCCTTCGTCTCCTCAGGCCTCCACGGATAGTCAGGAAAGCTCTGAGGAGTTGGCCCTTCAAATGAGCGAAACTAACGCTGAGAGAGAGAGAGAGCTGGAACAAGTTTCTAAACCCGAGCCGATGGAGGAGAACCAAACCAGCCCGCCGTCCTTCAAACCTCACTTCTACATCGCTGACGATGATGGCAGTCCGGTTAGGAGTTCGCCGACCCGCTCAGAGAAGAAGGAGTCAGTGCTGGTTATCATCAGCATGCAGAAGGAAAACCCTGTAGACCTAGAAACGCATCATGACCATGAGATGGAAGCGGAGGACCACCAGCAGGAGTTTCTGCTCTCCAATGATCATCCAGACGTCCATTCGAGCCCTGAACCTCCACCCAATCATGGCTTGGTCACTTCGACCTCCTCTAAAACCCTCCAGCTGGACTCGAGGGAAGCGGCGTCGACGAAGAAGGACGTTCAGAAGAAGTTTGTGTCTCAGAGCATCAGCATAAGTATGAAGGAGAAAGCTGATCTGGCCTTCTCTCCCAAACGCAGTCGTCTGACCTTCTCCAAGTGAGTTTACGTCCACTCAGACTTAACCCTCGTTCTTCCCTCGGGGCTTTTTTTTTTTTTAAATTGAGTGTTCGCACTGCAAAATATGCTTTTCTTACTCAAATTTTTTTGTCTTGTTTCCAGTCCAAATATCTAAAAAATATTAAATCAAGATGCATTTAGTAAAGTAGTAAAATGCCATATTATGTCTTGATTTCTAGGGGGAAAAATCAAAATGAAGTGATTTTTTTGCTTAATAAAATCTGCCAATAGGGGTAAGAAAAAGAGTCTTGTTTCCGTTTGAATTAAGATAATTTTTCTTAAAGCAAAAACTCACTTCATTTTTATTTTTCCCCCCATAAAACAAGACTTACTATCTTATAGCTTTATAGAATTTTTAGATATTTGGACTGGAAACAACACAGAAATACTGAGTAAGAAAAGCATTTTTTGCAGTGCATCAGAGGGGTCCAAGACCCTAGGACTTTGGTCGCACTTGAACCATGAATACACACAAAGAAGTTTTGTGATAGAAATATAAAAAAGTAACAAATCCTGCCCTCGCGGGTCAGTTTGACTCTCTTAGGAATGAATGGGATGCGAGGAATGCTTCAGTACACATAGAAAAACCTAAAAATGCTCAAAATTCAAACTAAAAATGCTAAAACTTTGCCAAAAAAATGATTTTATAACGTCTACATGTGTATCTGAATGCATTACTGAAGATAACTGACTTTAAGACCCAGAGGAACAGCTCATTTGCTCCATATAGAGCTATAAGGCCATCTAGAGTCATGAAATATCATGTTATATTATTATTTTTCCACAAGAGGTCTGCAAAAACACCCAATGTAAGATATTTAGAGCTGAATTAAGTTATTTTGTTGTGTAGTTGAAAAGTTATCTTGAATTTAAGTTGAAAGAATGTGAGGAATGTGCTTAAATTACTATTTATTTATTTATTTATTTATTATTTATTGCTCAAATGTCATAATTTAAAGGTAAATGAAAAAAAAAATCTCCAAAAATGTTGCATTAAAAATTCGAACAAATATGAAAAACTAATTTAAGTATAATTTTAGGGCTTTGATTCATTTTGACCCGTGAGGGAAAGATGTGTTACAAAGTGCAGGTGAAGGATAGGCGTTAAGATATTTTAAGTTTTTAGATTACATTATTAGATGTACTCAAATGGGACAGACTGTGGTCGGTGTGACAGAGGATTGCTGTGTGTGTTTTTCAGGTCGGACAAAGACCTGGTGAATCAGGAACGATCCCTGGCGATCCAAAGAGAAGCGGGATTCAGATCGCTAAAGAAGCGAGAGGTGAGCACAGGCAAAACACAGAGAAACTTGCATTTGTTGTAGTGTTGAGATGTCTCTCTTAGGTCCAGGATGAGTTCTGACTCTTTCCTTTTTTTTAATGTATCAAACAATAAGCAGACATAAGAGTCAGAACAGATAGGACATCCACAGGAATGACATTTCATCAAATATATGTAAAGTTTCACAAATAAAATAAGAAAAAGAGAGAGAGAGAAAACATGATGAACACATACAGAGGAAACATTATGCATCAGTGGCAAGAATATATTGTAGTGTTGACTCTTTCCTGAGACCGTGTCTGTCAGTGGATTTGACATCATCACTGTGAACGATCAGGTTGTAGGAGCCGGTCGTAAAAAGAAAGCGCGTATGGCAGGGACTCGCTCTGATTTCTTGAGCCGGGCCTGTAGCACGGAGCTCGACTCTGACGAAGATGAAGATGATGAATACGAGTACACACCCGTGCTCTCTCGAACACGGCCTCTCCCAGAATGCCCCAGTTCTCCTGACACCGACCCGGCCGGCCACAGCGACTCCGAGATGGTAAAACCCAGAGCGAGTGTGGAGCTTTGCACACTGATCCAAACACACTTCATGCATGTTCTCTAGCGGAAGGAATAGGTTCACCAGAACTTTTAAGACTGGTGTTAAACTGCCTTCATGTCGTTCCAAACCCATACAACTTCCATTCTGATCAAATTAATAGTTAATAAAATAAATGCTAAACTTTATGCTATCTTAAAGGTTCCAAATGTAGTTTCGCAGTTCTCCTACAACAGGTTTACACTACCAGTCAGAAGCTTTGAATCGGTAAGATTTGTAAAGTCTCTTCTGATCACCAAGGCTGCATTTATTTGATAAAAAATACCAACAAAAAAAAAGTAATATTGTTAAATATTATGACAATTTTCGATGTGAATATATATATATATATATATATATATATATATATATATATATATAGTAAAGTGTAATTTATTCCTGTGAATGTTCCGCATCATTACTCCAGTCTTCAGTGTCACATGATCCTTCAGAAATCATTCTAATATGATGATTTGATGATCAAGAAACATTAATTATTATTATCAATCTACATTGCAGCATCAGCTCTTTTCTCACAGTGTCTGAAACGGTTCGTTTAAAGATTCAGTCTCTCTAAGCCCCTCCTTTCCGAGAGCCTGCTCTGCTCTGATTGGTCAGATGGCTCAGTTCGTTCTGATTGGTCGACTGCTTAACAGTGCGTGTCAGAAACCAATCGGCCATTTACCATATCTGAACAGTGTTTGAAGGCAGCCAATGAAAACCATAGGATGGCATTATGCAAATTTGTAACGTCCTGGAATTACCAACGACTCGTTTCAGGCAGTTCAGCGTCACCTCGTTCTTTAAGCTAACCCTAACTCCATTTATCTGCACTCTGATCTTTGAAACAAACTAATTCAAAATATTAATCAAAACTTCAATAATGATCCTAAAATAGGAAGGAAAGAAAAGGAAAGTCAACGGGATGCAGAACGACATGATGGTCAGTAAATGTTGACAGATTTAACTTCTTTAATGTTGGTTCAGTGTGCAAAACTGCTGACGCCTCTTGACTGGCCTCAAGCGTTGATCTCTCTCATAACCTCATCTCTAGACAGAACTAATCAAATGAAAGACTAATAAACCTGCCGTGTCTAGATTAACCAGAAGACTTTCTTTTCAAGACTCGTCTGGTCTTAAACGTGAGGCTGGATCTCTCGTGCGATTTTCTGTTCACTTCTGACAACTGTTTATTGATGAATATCCAGTTTAGATGCATGCGACTTCCATTAACATGGAAAGGATGGGATTTCTCCATTACTCACCCTTATCTAAAACACTTTCTCTCATTCTTTCCCTCATGTGAGTTGGGTTTGGTGTCCTTACACTGTTTAGTGGTTTAAGTGAAACACTCATCAGCCTAAAAACAAAACCAGAACCTTGTTCCTGGAGATCTGATAACTACGGAAGGGGATTAGGGCCAAGCAATAAAAAAAATAAAAAAAAAACATCTCGAGATTAAAGTCATTATAATGCGATATTAAACTAGTTCAATTTCGAGAAAAAAAGTCGAAATACAATGTTGAGAATAAATTAATAAAATTTCAAGAGTAAAGTCATTGTGTTTCGAGAAAAAGCTTGTTCAATTTCCAGAAAAAAAGTCGAATACAATTGGTGAGAATAAACTCTTATTAAAAAAAGACTTTTTTCTCAACATTTTATTTAGACTTTTTTCTCGAAATTTTATAAAAAAATTCTCGAAGCACAACGACTTTATTCTTACAATTTAATGAGTTTATTCTCAACATTTTATTTCAACTTTTTTCTCGAAATTGAATGAATTTTTTTCTCGAAACAACGACTTTATTCTTACAATTTAATGTTTATTCTCAACATTTTATTTCGACTTTTTTCTCGAAATTTTATTTAAAAAAATCTCGAAACACAACGACTTTATTACAATTTAATGAGTTTATTCTCAACATTTTATTTCGACTTTTTTCTTGAAATTGAATGAATTTTTTTCTCGAAACAACAAATTTATTCTCAAAATTTAATGAATTTAATCTCAATATTTTATTTAGACTTTTTTCTCAAAATTGAATTTTTTTCTCAAAACAACGACTTTATTCTTACAATTTAATGTTTATTCTCAACATTTTATTTCGACTTTTTTCTCGAAATTTTATTAAAAACAATCTCGAAACACAACGACTTTATTCTTACAATTTAATTTGTTTATTCTCAACATTTTATTTCGACTTTTTTCTTGAAATTGAATGCATTTTTTTCTCGAAACAACAAATTTATTCTCAAAATTTTATGAATTTAATCTCAACATTTTATTTAGACTTTTTTCTCAAAATGTAATGAATTTTTTTCTCGAAACACAACGGGTTTATTCCTTAAAGTATACGTTTATTCTCAAAGTTTTTTTTACTTTAATCTCAAGATGGTTTTATTTTTTTGTTGCTTGGCCCTAATCCTCTTCCGTAGATAACCATTCAGTCTGGTTCGAAAAAGCATTTATGTACGATTCTGATTCTGCATTCACTTTTCGTCTTAAGTCGTCTCAGAAGGAGCAGAAGAGGATCCAGAAGACCATGTCCTCGGGGGACCTTGGGAAAATGGATTCGCTCCGGAAGTCCATGTCTAACACAGATAGCAGGTCAGACGAGTTCATTCTACTGTCATTAACGAAAACTGTGACCAAAAGTGTTCAATGACGACCTTTTTTTCACCATAATTGAGGCGAGATAATGAAGAGACAACATCATTAAACACAAACTGTGATTATGTAATCATGCAATATTTTGACAAAAAAAAAGATGAGTAAAATGTAGTTTTCCTTACGTAAACTGTGTTTCTCAGGTTTTTCAGGTAGATCTAACAGTAGTTAGATACAGATTAGGTATAGAAATTGAAAAAGTAATCAAATGTAAAATAACACTGCATAGTCTTCACTGTGTAAAATTAAAGATAGATGAATCCTTATTAAAGTTACAAAAGTTATTCAGTCAATAAAAGATTTTAAAAAAATTTAAATGTAAAAATAACAGTTTATTTTCATGAATTCATGTTTCTGTTAGTGCATTAAACTGTGATATTTAATCCAAACAATGTTCTCTGTAGGGTCAGAGGCAAAATGCGCTTTTGGAGCAAGAGCAAACATGCGGATAAGAAGATGTCCAGCAGGGGGCGCTCAGCTGACTCCGAGCTCAACGACACGAGGAACGGTGTGTTTTACACTAATGCTGAACCTGACTCATCAAGTCTCCTTCCTTTATACAGCGCTTTTAACAATATCGATGGTTTCAAAGCAGTGATAATAGGAAATCACAGTAACAGAGAGTGTTTAGGCTTTATAGCAGCTCTAGGATAAAGTTATTGTCCAGCTAAAGTTAGTTTTTGATTTATTCACTTCAAATGCAAAGATCATTAGTTATTAACTTATGGGCTGCTAACACGACACCGCTAAAACAGAAAACGTATAATGTGTTCTGGCCAATCAACAGGGTTTGGTGATCGAGAACCTAAACCTTGAAACCGGTTCCAAGGTGCAAGATTTGAAACATTTTGTAAAGCGTGATCATCTCCGTGTAAACCTCAAAAACATGAATCTGTGAGAACGCTGACGGCGTGCACATGCGTTTGAGCATGTGTGTGCGCAGGCGTGTAGTCTGTCTTTACACAGTGACCTCACCAAATTACTCAAATTCAAAATTCATAATACAGAATTTTTTGTCGTTTCGGCGTATCCATGCGAACTGGAATCACAAGTGAAGGGAAGAGGTCTTCACAGGGAGAGACTACACTGCGAAAATGCTTTTCTTACTTAGTATTCTTGTCTTGTTTCAAGTCCAAATATCCACAAACTCTATGTCTTGTTTTCTGGGGGGAAAAATCTAAATGAAGTGAGTTTTTACTTAAAACAAGCAAAATGATCTGACAATGGAGTCAAAAAAATTATCTTGTTTTCCATTTGAATCAATAATTTTTTTCTTTCCCTTATTGGCAGATAATTTTGCTTGTTTTAAGCAAAAACTCACTTAATTTTATCAGAAAACAAGACAGAATTTCTCATGTCATTTTACTTCTCTAGTAAATGCATCTTGATTTAAAGGATTAGTTCACTTTCAAAAAAAATGTTGCTGATAATTTACTCACCCCGATGTCATCCGAGATATCCATGTCTTTCTTTCTACAGTCGAAAAGAAATGAAGGTTTTTGAGGAAAACATTCCAGGATTTTTCTACACAGAATTGACTTCAATGGCAACCAACTATCCCAGTGTTCAGAGAAGGTCCAAATGTCCGTCTCAATGCAGCTTCAAAGTCTCGACACGATCCCAGTCGAGAAATAAGAGTCTTATCCAGCGAAACGATCGGTCATTTTCTAAAAATTATATATATATATACTTTTTAACCACAAATGCTCGTCCTGTACATCTCTGAGATGCGCCACGCATTGCGTCATCATGTTGGAAAGAAACATGTTTGTTTTTTAGAAAATGATGATCGTTTCGCTGGATAAGACCCTTATTTCTCGACTGGGATCGTGTCGAGACGTTGAAGCCGCATTGAGACGGACATTTGAACCTTCTCTGAACATTGGTATAGTTGGTTGCCATTGAAGTCCATTCTGTGTAGAAAAATCCTGGAATGTTTTCCTCAAAAACCTTCATTTCTTTTCGACTGAAGAAAGACATGGATATTTCGGATGACATCGGGGCAAGTAAATTATCAGCACTTTTTTTTTTGAAAGTGAACTAATCCTTTTTTGATATTTGGACTGGAAACAAGTCAAAAATACTAAGTAAGAAAAGCATTTTTCTGCAGTGTTGACACTTGGGGTCTGTGTTTATCATGTGCCTTTTTCTGATACGCTCTCTCTCTCTCTCCCAGACTCTCCTGCTGGGAGCCCAGTGCATGCTGGTCTATCTGAGCGCGGGCGGGACAGCAAGGAGAACCGCGAGCCGATGATGGGCATGATGTCGATGAAGAGGAGACGCAGTGTGAAGATCAGCAGTGTGTCTCTGGAAGCGTCCGCTTGGCAGAACGACTCGCTGCACATTCTCACCAGCACCGCCGATTACCGCAGCATGAACGACTTCCTCATGAAGAAGGTGCGCGCCTCACTTCTGTTCACATTCACGCTAGAATGTTCAAGATGCATTTACTAGAGAAGAAAAATGCTTTTTAGATATTATGTCTTTTGTTTGAAGTGAGTTTTTGCTTAAAACAAGCTCAATTATCTGCCAATGGGGTCGGAAAAATAAACTTAATTCAAATGGAAACAACATTATTTTTTCTGACTCCATTGGCAGATAATTTTGCTTGTTTTAAGCAAAAACTCACTTCATTTAGATTTTTTCCCCAAAAACCAAAACATAATATCTTATAGCATTTTACTCGTCTAGTAAATGCATCTTGATTTAAGAATTTTTTGATATTTTGACTGGAAACAACACAAAAATACTGAGTAAGAACAGCTTTTTTTGCAGTGTAATGAATTTTTGTTCATTTTCCGTAAAACCATTATTATGCGCTTCACTTCTGCGCCACTCGAACGTTTTTTATGAGACAATATATAAACAATTTACGCTACAATGGTATTGTGCAACTGTAGAAGTGTCACTCTTATCTAGATTAGTTTTACTACACTGCAAAAAAAGCTTTTCTTACTCAGTATTTTTGTCTTGTTTCCAGTCCAAATATCTAAAAATTCTTAAATCAAGATGCATTTACTAGATGAGTAAAATGCTATAAGATATTATGTCTTGTTTATGGGGGAAAAAGATCAAAATGAAGTGAGTTTTTGCGTTTTCTGCCAATGGGATCAGAAAAATAATCTTAATTCAAACAGAAACAAGATTATTTCGAATTTTATTACAAAACCAGACATGATATCTTATGGCATTTTACTACTTTAGTAAATGCATCTTGATTTAAGCTTTTTTGTTTGTTTGTGGATGTTTGGACTGGAAACAAGACAAAAATACTGAGCACGAACAGCATTTTTTGCAGTGTGAGTGATTTCTGTTAATTGTTTGTAAAACCGTTCTTGTGTAAACTGTTTTATGTGAAAATTTACGCAATAAGAGTTTTATATAATAATATGTAAGAATTGATGTGTGTGACTGTATCAAAGTGTCACCATATAATTTAAGAGTAATTCTCAATTTACAGAGAAATGAGTTCTGCCCCGTGTTTAATGAAAGCAGAATTCTGCAGAACGGATCACAACCCAAAATGTGATTAAAAAGCTTAAAGCGTCATAATATTAGCCAAAAGTCCCCCTGTAGTCAATCATTCTATCCCTTAAAACTCATCTTTGATCACCAGAATGACAAATTGAAACAAAAAATTCTTCACGTCTTAAAATATCTTGAATGTAACTCGACACCCTTGCCTCATTTAGTATGCGTGGTTCTATGAATATGCAAATGAGCCCCGCCTCCACTCACTGACTCAGCTCAGAGATCCACTGGTTGACGATCACACGTTGATCTGATTGGTTACAAGGTAGTTTGTGACGTCTTTGGTTCACTGCAGGTTTAAGGAGAAAATACTCAGCAATGCTGTCGACTTATGAATTTACACATGGTTTGTCTTAAAGCACATTAAAAACACCACATAGACACATAAACAACATTAAAAGCTGGATTTTCACCACAGGGGGACTTTAAACACGTGTTATCTGATGTTTGGTTCTGCAGATCGGCGATCTCGAGGCAGAAGACGGTCAGAAGGATTCGCCAGTGGACGTCGTGTTCAAGAAAGCCCTGAAGGAGTTTCGCCTCAACATCTTCAACTCTTACTCGACGGCTCTCGCTGTGAGTTTCCGAAAGCCTGAAAACTAGGGGTGTCACAATATATATCGCAATACAAAAATGCAACCGTATGTGTCATGGAAGTGTATTGTGGGTAATTCACCCAAAGTAAAAATGACTGTGTGAGAAAAGATTCAAGTTTTCAGAGTTTTAGTGTCAGTTCTACATTAAACTACTATATATAATGTTGAATATAACGTATAATAATGCAATGGGGAATATTAGTGTGTCCTGATAATGCCGAATGTCTGATGTTAGCAGTAAAAGTGTCCGACATTATTATAAATATATCTAGTCAGTGAAAGAGTGCAAGTATATTCATCTAAAATAATTGTGAAAATCATGAATATTGTTATTCTGGTGTCTCTATTGTCTGTGCTTTGGGTTTCCAAGTCTGAGACTATTCATTTACACACACAATGTAATATCAAATTTAGCATTTTAATCAACAGTTCATTTTTTGTTAGCCTTTTATCATATGTCTTGAGTATCGCAATAATATCGTATCGTGAGTTCAGTATCGTGATAAGTATTGAATCGTGACATGAGAGTATCGTTACACCCCTGTTGAAAACTTCAGTTACACTTTATTTTACAGTGTCCTTGTTACATATACATATGTTACATGTACGTACCATAGTAATAACAGTAAATTACGCATAATTACATGCAACTAACCCTCAACCAAACCCTAACCCTATAGTAAATACTATGTTGTTAATTAATATTACTCAATACTTAAATATATAATTACACTGTAACTGTAGCGCGTTTCCATTACCCTTCAAATTGCGCAAATTGAAATTGCGAATTGAAAATACCCCCAATGGAAACGCGTCAATTTCGCAAAAACTCCCATTTATCGCAAAAAAGTTTTCAGGAGGTTTTTCAGGCAATTCGAAAAAGACATATTTCGCAAAACTGCAATGGAAACAGTTTTTGCGCATTTACAGGTCAGCTGACGTAGATGAGGCGGTGTGTTTAGACAGAATACGAGACAGAGTTCTTTATTAAATTCATAAAAGACAAAAGAATTACAGGAATAATGGATTCTAAACCTCAAATAAATGCCACAATCAAGACCTCGAAGCAGATCTGAGGGAGAAACACCCAGAAACTCCTCATATGTGCCTCTCACAAGTATAATAAGGGTCGTTCCTCACCATTAATGCTTGGATAACACACACACATCTCCTTCCATTAATAATAATGGCCAGTGCAGTGGCTGGGATATACATAATCCTACCAACGTCCGTCGCCATGATTTCTGGAATGATTTTACTGATCGCGAGAGGAAAAAATGAATAATATCGGATAACATCGGTTTATGGAAACGCCGTCATTGCGCAATAGTTTTTTTGTCGACATTTAGAAAAAATCGCAAAAGTTTTGCGCAAATCTGTAATGGAAACGCGCCTACTGACACCTTCAAATAAAGTGTAACCCAAACCTCAAATCCCGGCGTGGATGTGTGTGTTCCTCAGATGGACGACGGCAGGAGCATCCGTTATAAAGATCTCCACGCTCTGTTCGAGCAGATCTTAGAGAAGAGCATGCGTCTGGAGCAGAGAGACTGGAGCGAGTCTCCGGTTAAAGTCTGGGTCAACACCTTCAAAGTCTTCCTGGACGAGTTCATGACCGAGCACAAGCCGATGGACGGGACCGTTAGTAAGGTAAACCACGTCTGTGTGTGTTCACCGGGAACATCGTCCTCTAACGCTCTTCTGATCATCTGTGTGTGATGTGTTTCAGGCTCCTAAACCTGAGAGGAAGAAGAGGAGGAAGAAGGAATCAGACACTGTTAGTACATCATTAATCTTGTACATTATGGATTTGTTTTATTTTTTTGAAATAACAATAGTCATATAAAACACTTAAATCTATAAAAAAAATGGTAACACTTTACAATAAGGTTCGTTAGTTAACATGAACTAATAATGAACTGCACTTATACAGCATTTATTGATCTCTGTTAATGTTAATCTCAACATTTACTAATACTTTATTAAAATCTTGTTAGCATTAGTTAATGCACTGTGAACTAACATGAACAAAGATGAATAAATACTGTAACAAATGTATTGCTCATTGTTAGTTCATGTTAGTAAATACATTAAATAATGTTAACTAATGAACCTTATTGTTGTGTAAGTGAGGAGAGCAAAATAAAGTAAACTGTGACATATTATACCCAATAATTCTTCATACAGTGACTACCAGTAACATTTATGACCATAAATGATCCAGACACTTTGAGCTGATCATGTTTTGCTGAAGTGTGTTTTCTTTAATTGCTAATGCTCTTTTTACACACAGACTGAACACAATGAAGCATTGCTTGGTCACTGGTTGAGCTAAACTGGTATTATCTAATTGTGTAGTTAAATTTAACAGCTGACAGATATTCAACATAATTCATGTGTGAGACAGTCTAACAGAAGGACGGACAAAACCAGTCAAATATCAACTGAGTTCTGCTCATATTTTATTACCATTTTAGAAACTATAGTGAATAAACTGAGATAATGTGAGAAATGTTGAAGGCGTCTGAATAAAGTTTGGTTTGACTGTATATAAAATTAGTCCATTGACCATTTCCAATAAACCAGTATCACTATCCATAAACAAGACCATTATATCAGTTTATTATTTTAAAGTGAGTTTCTCTGACTTTATTAGGAATTGCATGTTTATTAATACCTGACCACAGATGGATTATGAATATCTGCTGCCCTCTACAGGTGGAAGAGCACATGGGTCACATCTTTAAATCCACTCAGTACAGCATCCCCACGTACTGCGAGTTCTGCTCGTCCCTCATCTGGATGATGGACAAAGCATGCGTCTGCAAGCGTGAGTCCAACTCTGTGTCCTGTTTCATCACTCGGACATTTCAGTCTGGGAACGTTTTTCACTTGTTACATTGGAATTGCTCAAAATGGAGACTCGAGCAAGTGTTTCCATGCCTTCATTTTGTATATATCAATGATATACTGACACAATTTAAAGGTGCACTGTGTAATATTGAGGAGGATCTGTTGACAGAAATGCAATATCATATACATAACTATGTTTTCAGTGGTGTATAAAGACCTTACTTATGAACCGTTATGTGTTTATTAGCTTAGAATGAGGCATTTCTCTCCACACACACCGCAGGTCTCCTTACATCCACATGTTTCTACGGTGGCCCTGAGCGGACAAACGCGTTTCGTCACTATGTTGTTCTTCGTGTAAAGAAGCTATAGCTAAAGTCAGCGAATAAAACACTGACACAATGATGAACAAGTGACAATAATATTCTCAATAACATCTTTTTACTGAATAATTAAGTAAACATAATTTCTTAATTAATCTTTGTAAAGAAACCTCATTGTTTAACTGGCTACTCTCTGCTGTCTCAGACGACGACATCACTTCCTGTCGGCCACCGTAACTTCTGTTGGGTGCAATTCACAACCTCACCACTAGATGCCGCTAGAAATTACACACAAAATTACATCTTTAAGGTCCTTGGACACTGAGTCCGAAATTTTCGCACATTAAAAAATAAATACGACCTCACGTTGTGTCAATCACGTTTACACACGGCCTCTGAAACTTTCGTCCGTCGTAAAAAATTGGATCAGGTTAGATTTTTCTGTGTTTTTCACAAGAATTTTGAGAGGTGTTTTGACAATTCAGAGCCACCGAATGACGAACATGAAAAATTGCATACGAAAATTTCAGACTCAGTGTGCAAGGACCTCAAGTCTTCATAAGCTATGCTTCCGTCACCCTGTTTTACGCGCATTTTGAAGTTTCACATCAGAAACGAGAAATTAAAAGACATTTCGAAAGAAAACTCTTAATTTGAAAAAAACTTTTTATCCTCGCTAGAGGTGGTTTTTGACTTGTGCGAAAAAAGAGTTAATGCAAATAAATGGAGATGGAAACACATTTGGCGAATAAATTCTGATGTAGCGAACATTAAACCCACGTGATCGATCGGCTTTTTCCTCATTATGGGAATCCCGGCTCTTTTTAGGGAACCGAACCGGATCATTTGTCTCATCTCAGTAATAAGAGTTTATAAGAGCATGTGTTACTCGCTACTCCAATATTGAGGATTATCTTTTCGACACACTTCTCAACCACATATGTTAATGTGTAGCCTACTGTATGTGCTTGGGACGAGTCGAGAGCTCTGCCGGTAATGTCATCACACGTGATCGCACGTAACAAAATAACATTCAGTTAGTGACTACTTGACGTGTGGCTAAGCAGTGTAGCGAAAGGATAATCATATTATTCTGTCTTGTATTAAAGGGGTGGTATAATGCCCTTTTCACAAGATGTAAAATAAGTCTCTGATGTCCCCAGAGTGTGTGTGTGTGTGTGTGTGTGTGTGTGTGTGTGTGTGTGTGTGTGTGAAGTTTTAGCTCAAAATACCCCACAGATATTTTTATATAGCATGTTAAAATTGTCACTTTTAGAGGGTGAGCGAAAACACACCGTTTTGTGTCTGTTCCTTTAAAAGCAAATGAGCTGCTGCTCCCGGCACAGGGGGCGGAGCTTCAAGAGCTCTTTCTAAGCAGCTTTGATTACCTCACACAGATATAGACTGAAAATTTCAAAAACTTTTAGCCTTTTATGTTCAAACCGAAGTCAGAAAGATGGAGAGACTCGAGAAGAAGTGACAACATGTAGAAGCAACAGGACATTTCTGAATGGTTAGTTGATGAATTTATGTAGCTGATGTGTAGTTATCTTCTAGTCATTGATTAGCATATTCTGTCTTGATAATCTATAAATCATGTTCAGGGGGCGGGGTTTATGTAAATGTTAGGGTTGGTGATGTCACTAACCCGGGAGGAATGTGGTGTAGTCTCTACCAGCCGTTTGTTGTAGTCCTTAAAAAGTGATTTCTTTCACTCAAATATCACCCTTTGCTTTGAACTTTGAGCGTCGTAACTTTGCAGATGTTGTTTATGCTCAAACAGCAACATTACACACTAACTAAAGTTAGAAAAGTCAAATCATTATTCCTCTTCCTCATCATCCGGCCTCCCCCTCATTCCTGATGAAAAGTCTAGTTGCTGTTATTATTGATACTACTATTAGTATTATTAAATTATCATATAAGACTATATTATCATTTATTCCTCATCGTCAACTTATTATTTTTACTAATATTATCTTCATCAATATTATTGTCATAAATATGTTTTTTATGTGTTTATTAATTTTTATTACGTGTTGTACATCTGTAAAGTTGCTTCCACTCACACACCCAGTTGCACACATGCACGCACACACTCACACACCCAGTTGCACACACGCATGCACGCACTCACACACACTATGTTGGTTGTTATGTATGTTTTGTTTTTATTATATCTTTCACCTGCTGTTATGTACGTTTTGTTTTTGTTGCATATTAAGAAAAAAAAGAAAAGTGAAATCATAATCAGGCACTCCTTTAATATTCATAAAATGGAAAACGGCTTTCAGACGGGAACCGGCTCTCACCGTTAGCTCATAGATTCGACACATCATCGCTACTGTTTCCGCTGATGGGTGTTTATATTTACTGTTGGAGACTAGCTTACCAATGCCACCGTCTTCCCCTCGAACAACCTGATGGAAACGCATCTAATTCGCATTTGTTTTTTTTGCGAACTTGGAAAAGATTTGCTTCATGTTCGTATGGAAACCCAGATATAGTGTCTCTCGTTTCTTGCACGTTGATCTCAGGCACTGAGTGTCTGCTAGTCTGAGAGCGGCGTAATCAGATTTCTCCCTGTAAATTCGTGCAATTCTCCTGGAGCTGATCAATAATGTCCTCTTTCATCTCCGTCTCATATTCCTGTTGATCTGAAGAGGACATCAGATCCGCTCAGCCTCTGTGTAACGTGTGCTTGTTTCTCTGTCGTCGTCAGTCTGCCGCTATGCGTGCCACAAGAAGTGTTGTCTGAGGATGACGACCAAGTGCAGTAAGAAGGTAAGACCAGTTTATACCGATACACTACCAGTCCAGAGTGCGGGATCGGGAAGATTTATAATGTTTCTAAAAGATCTCTCTTCTGTTCACCAAGGCTACGCAGCCTTATTTGATTAAAAATTCACACAAAAAACAGTACCGGTAATATTGTTAAATATTATGACAATTTATGACTGTTTTTTTATTTTAATATTTTAAAGTGTAATTTATTCCTGTGATCAAAGCTGAATGTTCAGCATCATTACTCCAGTCTTCAGTGTCACATGATCCTTCAGAAATCACTCTAATATGATGATCTGATGATCAAGAAACATTTCTGATTATTATCAATGTTGAAAACAGTTATTTATATTTTTATTTCAGGATTCTTTGATGAATATAAAGTTGAAAAGAACAGCATTTATCTGAAATAGAAGCTTCTGTAACATTAAACACTACCGTTCAAAAGTTTGGGGTCAGTAAGAATTTATTTTTAGGGGAAATAAATAACATAAATCAATACTTTTATTCATCAAGGATGCATTAAATTGATCAAAAGTAACAGTAAAGACATTTATAATGTTACAAAAGCTTCTATTTCAGATAAATGCTGTTCTTTTGAACTTTATATTCATCAAAGAATCCTGAAATAAAAATATAAATAACTGTTTTCAACACTGATAATAATCATAAATGTTTCTTGATCATCAGATCCTCATATTAGAGTGATTACTGAAGGATCATGTGACACTGAAAACTGGAGTAATGATGCTGAACATTCAGCTTTGATCACAGGAATAAATTACACTTTACTGTATATTCACATAGAAAACAGCTGATTTACAGTAGAATAATATTTCACAATATTACTGTTTTTTTGTATTTTTAATCAAATAAATGCAGCCTTGGTGAGCAGGAGAGACTTCTTTTAAAAACATTGTACCGATCCACAAATAAATGCGCCTCTGAATGTTCTCATTCTCTCTTTATATGATAAACGATCTTTCTGTGCCGTCTTCAGTTTGTATGTGACTCATCTCAGTGCATCTCATCTCATTTTGTTCATGTAATTCATTTCTGTGTGTCTGTCTGTGTGTGTGTGTGTGTGTGTGACTCAGTTTGACCCCGAGCTGTCTTCACGGCAGTTTGGCGTAGAGTTGTCTCGTTTGACGAGCGACGAGAGAGCCGTCCCGCTAGTGGTTGAGAAACTCATCAACTACATCGAGATGCACGGGCTTTACACCGAGGGAATCTACCGGAAATCTGGATCCACCAATAAGATCAAAGAACTCAAGCTGGGTCTGGACACCGGTGAGATTCACGCGAACGCCATCTTATAATCACATTTACCTGAGAAGAAGCTTTCACTGAGTGTTTGCCTTCATTGCAGATGCGAACAGTGTGAGTTTAGACGACTACAACATCCATGTGATCGCGAGTGTCCTGAAGCAGTGGCTGCGTGACCTTCCGAACCCCCTCATGACCTTTGAACTTTACGAGGAGTTCCTCAGGGCTATGGGTACGAGCGCTTCGGGGCCGGATTCACAAAACATTCTTTAGAATAAGATTCTTCTTTGATGTTTTCCACTTGTTTAAAGTCACCATGAAATCAAAAGTTATAACTCGTTTTTTTTATTTTATAGAATATTCCAGTGTTTATTATAGATGATTCATCTGTGCACTTTAGGGCTTTAGTCAAATAAAAATTAGAATTTCAAATATTCGTCCAATAAAAAAAAAAGTGCATTCAGATTAAGGAAATAATATTTTGTTTAAGAACAATTGTTTCAAAAGTGAATGTCATTTCATTTCAATAAACGATGCAGTTCTTGATTTGGTTTATATTTGCGTAAAGCGCCCTCTTGTGGGCATAGGAGACAATACAGCACCCTTTTCCTCTAACATTGCCCCTAAGTATTGCCTTTAGAATTTGAATAGAATTTGAATATTGCTAATATTTAAGAAAGAAATTCAAATTGAGCTTTTCAGACATTTTGATAGTGCACATCATGATTGTGTTAAATTCATGTTCCAGAATAACTTCCTCTTGCAGCTTCTCTGATGACGAGGGCGGGGCTATAACCTGTCACTCACATGAGATCAGCCAATAGCAAACCACAACCATCCAATCAATTCCCCCCAGACACAATTAAGCCCCGCCCACATTTGTTCTTGTTCCAGAAGCGTTTCGCTCGGATATACGGCACAATAGAGGAGAACTAGCGCAACTTACGTTTCATGCTGGCTTTAATAAAAAGTATTTTTCTAGAATTGCATTCAGGAACATTCAAACTATAGATCTCAAGAAACTTGATTTTCATGAATTCGGCCTCTCATCATTTTTAGGAATACTACTGATCATTTGTGCTGATTTCATGGATATAACTGTGTGTTTTGTGATTTCATGGATATAACTGTGTGTTTTGTGATTTCATGGATATAACTGTGTGTTTTGTGGTGTTGGCTGGTGCAGGTCTGCAGGATAAACGCGAGCTGGTTCAGGGGGTTTACTCGATCATCGATCAGCTCAGCAGAACACACCTGAGCACACTGGAGAGACTCGTATTCCACCTGGTCCGGTGAGACACTTGAGTTTCTGTATTTATAAGGACAACACACATTAATCAACATTTCTGTAAATGTGCCAGTGTTAGCCAGCTGGCTAATCTTCAACTGCAGTCCTTTGGCCTATACATGTACCGACAGAAGGTTGTGTTGTGGCTGTTAGTGTGTAAATGCTGATTGTTGTTACTGGATTAATGTGCGGATGTTTTGCCGTTCATTGTTGCTTGGCATGGCTTGTGTTCTGTGCTGAAAATCCTTCTTTTGGTGTTATTGCTGTCTTTATGGAGTTACAAAACGGCAACATGCATCTGAGTTATACATAGAAGAACACACCAGACTCTTCCATCCTCAGCGTAGTCCTGATGCTTTTACTCGACGTGTGTAGCGTGTTTCACGCGTGATGTGTGTGTGTGTTTCAGGATCTCGTTCCAGGAGGAGACGAACCGCATGTCTGCGAACGCGCTGGCCATCGTGTTTGCCCCCTGTATACTGCGCTGTCCCGACACCACGGACCCGTTACAGAGCGTCCGGGACATCGGCAAGACCACTGCGTAAGATGCTCACACAAAAATACATTTTATACACCAAAATTATACAAATAAATACAAATTCTGCTCACAATGTTACAAATCTGCTATGAAAATAACAAAACGTCAGGGTTGCCAAGTCTGTTTTTTTCCTGTGAAATTGGACTAATTTGTCATAGGCCGTGCATAAATATGTGACTGAAATGCTTGTATTGAACTATTTCATATTCTACCAATGATGAATGAGCTATATGTTAAGTTTTGTGATCACTACAATATATTAGGGGTGTAATAATCCCCTCATGTCATGATTCGATACTTATCACGATACGATATTATTGCGATACTCGAGACATATGATAAAAGGCTAACAAAAAATTAACTGTTGATTAAAAAAAAAATTATATTACACTGTGTGTGTAAATGAATAGTCTCGGACTTGGAAACCCAAAGCACAGACAATAGAGACACCAGAATAACAATATTCATGATTTTGAAGCTGAAAACAGATGAATATACTTGCACTAGATATATTTATAATAATGTCGGACACTCTTTACTGCTAACATCAGACATTCGGCATTATCAGGACACACTAATATTCCCCACTGCATTATTATACATTATATTCAACATTAATATATAGTAGTTTAATGTAGAACTGACACTAAAACTCTGAAAACGTGCATTTTTCTCACAGTAACTTTTATTTTGGGTGAACTATACTATCCACGATACATACTGTTGCATTTTTTGTATTGCGATATATTGTGACGATATATATCTACACCCCTACTATGCATCAATTGATCAGTTATAGCTGAAATGGTTATTGCGCATGATCAATACAATTTTGTGTGATACGTCTAAACTCATTTTTTTCTAATATTTATAACTCTGAATGAACATGCACCAATGCTACATTTTCTAAATGTCATAATCATTTGTTAACAAACTAGTTTTCATGACTTGAGCTCATTGTTTCTGCATTAAATCATTACAGTGTTTAAATTAATACATTTTTCGCTAACTGTGATTTTGTACATTTCTGAAATGCATAACTTAGACAGTTTCCTCTGATAACAGATCACTGTAAATTGTAATGTGGACTCATGCATTTTCTGTAAAGCTGCTTTGAAACGATGTGTATTGTGAAAAGCGCTATACAAATAAACGTGAATTGAACTGAAGTGAGTTAATTGTCCTCAGGTGTGTGGAGCTGATCATCTGTGAACAGATGAGGAAATATAAAGCTCGTCTGAAGGACATCAACACACTGGAGTTCGCGGAGAGCAAAGCCAAGAGTCGCCTGACACACATCCGCCGCTCGATGGTGAGTGACACACACACACATCTCAGAGCCTCAGACTCACACACGATCTGCACCCGATGCTGCCACACACACTTCATGTTTTAGCTCCGCCCCTTTTTATGACACGTCACTTTCCATGCATGTAGTAAACTGCCAAATCCCATCATCACCATGAGTTGAGAACTACTGAATATTTTAGATCAAATTAATTCTATCATCTATCTGTCTATCATCTATCTGTCTATCATCTATCTGTCTATCATCTATCTGTCTATCTATTAGGGCTGGGTAAAAAATATCGATTTCTCGATTTTAATCGTTTCTCATTTTTACGAACCGATATCGATTCTTAAATCCCAAGAATCGATTAGTCATCCTGTTTTCAGTTGATGGATGAATGGAACATTGTTGCACGCATCCCATCCAATAAATCTCAATAATCTTTGTGCTTTGTTACTATTGATATGAAACAAAGTCTCAGATTTCAAATTACGTCCATTTTCTTACGAAATTCAAAAACATAAATAGCGTTTTGTCGCTGTTGCGTGAGATCGCTCTGGCTCAGCTCTAGAGAAGCACATGACCTTCTCTTCCGCCTTAATAACACCAGTTACAGCGCGAAATAAACATGAACGAGCATCTGAAAGTGTGTTAAAGATAGAGTACAACTTATCGAAATCATGTGACATGGAGTCGCTCAATCAGTGTTTCAACCGTGGAAAGACATCAGTAAAACAGCTTGTAAACAATGTCATGTAACGTCACATTTACCTCAGAAAAACCATATCCAGTGGCCATAAACTCGTCAGTCAGCGAGAGAAATTAACTCTAGAGAGGAGCATTCTGCTAAATATATGCATCATATTACATATTCATTATAATTTTTAATGTTCTTCAATATTTAATGCATGTTTGAATAAATCTGGCAAGTTTTTATAACAGCCACCATTTAAATGTTTACATTTCATATAACTTTATTATAATAAAAATAAATAAAAGTGTAATTTGTGTTTCTATACAAATCAGTAAATTTTTACCTGTTTTTACCAATAGGCTACAACTGACTCCCATAGTTTACAGCATTAGTTAAAAGATTTGAAATTTGCCATGTATTGTACCTGATATCCAAAATAATCAATATTGAATCGAATCGAATTGTGAAATTTGTGTCAATACCTAGCCCTACTATCTATCTGTATATCTATCTTTCTTTCTGTCTTTCTAGATCTGTCCATCCATCCATTATATCTATCTATCTATCTATCTATCTATCTATCTATCTATCTATCTATCTATCTATCTATCTATCTATCTATCTATCTATCTATGTCCATCCATCCATTATATCTATCTATCTATCTATCTATCTATCTATCTATCTATCTATCTATCTATCTATCTATCTATCTATCTATCTATCTATCTATCTATCTATCTATCTATCTATGTCCATCCATCCATCCATCCATGTCCCAAATTCTGCAATACAGAGTTGCAAAAATGAGCAAACCTCACAAAATACATTTAAAACATGGCTGATATCTCATCAAGCTGGACCTTCTCAGATGGACGATCAGCATGTTCTGAAGGTTAAGCGGCTCCTTTCATTTGCTGAAAAAGTTTTCATGGAAAAAACATTCATGGAAAGTGCCGTACATCTTCACTTCCCCATTCTGTTTCCAGACAGACATTCCACTAATCCTGTTTTCTTCCCTTCACTCCTTCCCGATCCCCTTCTCCCCATCCTCCTCTTCCAGAAACCAGTACTAATTGCAGTTAGGTTTATTGGCATTACAAGAACTGCCACCCTGGTATGTATTCACGCCGAAACATCTGTGACGTCACACGGCTAGTTCATGTCAGTCCGCGTGTCAGTGTAGCATCGCTAGTTGCCATCCGTGGTTTGATGACATGTTTATTTGGGCCCGTTGAAGACGCTCAAGCTAACTATGAAATGCTGTCGTGTGATTGGCTGTGAGAGGTGATCGGAGGAGAGTACGGTCCAAATGATGTGCTTAAATGTCACGTTCTGTTTTTTTTGGTTTGTTTTGTCTTGTTTTAACCACACATGCGACATGCTGCCGAATTACTAACATTTCCTCTTTTATTTCTCCTGCATTTGCTTCTCGCTGTGTTATTACACAGCCAAACGCAGTTAAAAAGGTAAAGCTCAGTGACTGTGTGTGTGTGTGTGTGTGTGTGTTTAGGGAGTTGCGTCTCACTTGCAGTGCCGTCTGTCTCCCTCATGTAAGGTGTGGTCATGCTAGACTTTGTATTATTCATTCACATTCAAATACCGTATGTGTGTGCAAGCATGTGTGTATGATGTGTTTTTCTGATAATTATGGTCTATATGTGTTCCGAAAATGTAGGCTGTAATTATACATACATTTTAATTTCATAATATTTCCTGCCTACTGGAATACAATCGAAATATGCTCTTCACTTTTATAGTAAAGCTTCATTTTCCATGAATTCCAAATAGAAATTTCGACTTTTAAAAACTAATATTTCATCAATTACAATTTATTATTATTAGTTTTAAAAAACAGACGCACTAGAGCTTCATTGCAGTAATTTCGCAAAGTCTAGCGTGATTTCAACTTTACCTCATTGATTGCTCGCTTCTTATGCTCCAGTTTGCTGTTTCTTCAGGGTAAAGCGCGTTTACGCAAAAGCGGTCGCCACACGCCCTCGCCGCCACTGAGCCCGCGGATGACCGAAGGGGAGGAGCCAAGCGAGGAGGGGGCGGAGTCTGGGCTGAGCGAGCAGCAGCAAGCCGCCATGCAGCAAGAAGAGAAAGTTTTGACCATGCAGATAGAAAACCTGCAGAAAGAGAAGTTCGTAAACACCTTTTGCATCATGATTATCGTTTCTACGTTTCTATGTACTGACATTAAAGGGATAGTTCACCCAAAAATGAAAATTAGCCCATGGTTTACTCACCCTGAAGCCATCCTAGGTGTTTATGACATTCTTCTTTCAGACGAATACAATCAGAGTTATATTAAAAAATGTCCTGGCTCTTCCAAGCTTTATAATGGGAGTCAATGGGTATAAGTCCATCAAAGCGCATCCATCCGTGATCAAACTGCTAAACGGCTCTGGGGGGTTAATAAAGGCCTTCTGAAGCGAAGCGATGTGTTTGTGTAAGAAAAATATCCATATTTAACACTTTATCGACTAAAATAACTAGCTTCTGGCAGACGTCCGTACGCAAGAATGACTTGAGGGAGAGTAAATCATGGGCTAATTTTCAGTTTTGGGTGAACTATCCCTTTAAATACCTACAAGAATATGTATTACTGTCTAATGTTTTTGGGAAAATCCCCACATTTATTCCTTATGAGTTTGAGGTATGGTTGGGTTGAGGAGTAAAGGTCGGGTTAGGATTATAAATCTTAAAGTTAGGGGTCAAATTAACAGTGTAACTACAAATACAAGTACTTTAAATGTAATTACAATGCACAAACATGCATGAACATAAGTATATAGTATCAAATGGATAAGTACGTAGTAGGTAAGACCACCTGATATAAAGTTTGACCCATTTTTTTTATTTTTTTTTTCTCAAGTTAAACCCAGTCACAGTTTGGAACTGAACAGTGAATGAGAACAGGTTATGACTGGATAGGAGAGATCACTTGAAATATTAAACCACTGTAAGAATATCATTCAAATATATGACTTTCTTTATTTTGAGATATCAAACGTAAAACAAAGGCATGACGTGGCATGAACAACAGTGGTTACTTAAACAATACTTGAAGGGCTTAAATACACACGACTAATGACAAGACAAGGGACACCTGTGCACAATGAACCAATGACAACATGACACAATCACATGACTAACACAGGGAATCACATGATCAGACATGAAACATTAACCAAACGCCCCACATAAAAACACAAGACATCAAAAGTTCAGGAGGGTGGTGGAGCGGATTTATTATTTTCATTCACACCTGTTTTTCACTCATTTTAGGGAAGAACTGACCTATGAGATGTTGGCTTTGGATCCCAGAGCGTCTGATGATGAGATGCTGGAGTCGGAAGCATCTATCGGGACAGCAGACAGCTCGGAAAACCTCATGGAGTCGGAAGGTGCCATGTCCGATCAATGGGGTAACGGCGCTGTTCTGTGGTAGTTTTAAAGAGTTCTGTCATCATTTACTCTCTCTCATGTCGTTCCAAACCCATAAGACTTTGGTTGATCTTTGAAACACAACCTGAGATGCTTCTGTACAAAACCAGAACTTAGAAGATCCAAAAAGGACATAAATTCAATGTAAAATTAATCCATTTGAATCAAGTTTTATAAAGAGATGTGATCGCTTTATATGATGAACAGATTTATTTTTGCCTTTTATTCACATCTAACCAATGATATGATTCAATTCAATTCACATTTATTTGTATAGCGCTTTTCACAACACACATCATTTCAAAGCAGCTTTACAGAACATCCACATTACAGTTTACAGTGATCTGTTATGAGGAAACTGTCTAAGTTATGCATTTCAGAAATGCACAAAATCACAGTTAGCTAAACATTTATTAATTTAAACAATGTAATGATTTAATGCAGAAACAATGTTAACAATTATACTTGTTTGTTAACATGATTATATGATGTGCTCTATGTGTGTGTTTATATGCGAGTATTAAATGCCTAAATTAAATCTGTTCATCATATAAAGCAATTCTATCTCTTCACAAGACTTGGATTAAACGTCTCGATTCATGCAGATTTATTTAACGACGCATTTATGACCTTTTTGGATCTTCTAAGATTTGTTTACCTGGACTTTAACTCTTGTGCGTAACACAAAGGTCTATAGTGGGCAAAAATGCCATATCATAAACATGTGAAGCTTGTGAGCACAGATTTAAGTTTGGTCTCATTTTAAAGAAGACCCATGGCAGATTATTGTTGAAGTAAAAAAAAAAAAAAAAGTAAAAAGTAAAACCAATAAAAAAAGTAATAGAGGTTTAAGTTTATGAAAATTATTTATGAACATTATTTTATATAAAATATATATTTTATGAAACGTGTTTAAACCTGGGATTCAAAATTGCAGTTTTAATGGGTTTCAATGGGGACATTTTTGTCCTGAAGGTCCTGAGAGGAACTATTTTGTGTTGGTAGTGCAAAATATATTTAATAAAGAAAGAAAAATCGGGGTGAAAATTCCAATAAAAATACACACCTGTGCCAAAATGTATGCAGTTGGCATTAACACAGGCAAAAAAAAACTGAAAAAGACAAAAATGTCCACAAGGTCGCACGAGGGTTAAACGGAGGGACAGAAACCTTTAAGAAATCTTCATTTGAGAGGCGAGTAAATGATGACAGAATTGTAATTTTTCCGTGAGCGGTTTTGCACGTGATTTGTAGTGTCAAACGTCTGCTTTTTAGAAAGAATCACCGGCACGGTGTCGGCAACGCGCTGGAGGAAGTCCGAGTCTAAAAGCAGACGTGGTTTACGGCGTCAGCCCGAATCCCTGGACTCTGTGGACTCGGCCGTAGCCTCGCTCTCCTCCGAGACGCCTCAATATCGGCTCCGTTCCTCCTCTTCCGGGCCTCTGTTTTCCTCCGCCTCTTCCGGTGGGGATTTGCACATTCTCCCCGACCAGGAGGGCTTGGAACAGGCTTCCCTGACCACCCGATGTGCCTCCAGCTCCGAGAAAACCCGTCCGCGACCCCGAGGGAACCGGAGCTGCCCGCCAAAGTCCCGCGAGGAAGGAGGCGTTCGCAGACGAGAGCACGAATTTGGTTCTTCTCAGCCTTTAGTGCTGTACGGGAGTAATGAGTTCATGGTGTGATCGTGATGGTGTCCAACATTAGCTGGAAACTAAAAGTCTGAATAACATTTGACACGAAAGAGAAAAGCTTGGAGATCAACCATCACAGCCTTTCACTGCACAGTCCTGTTAATGAACGAAACTATGAGCAAAAAGTACGGTGTAAAAATTGAACGAGAAGATGAACGCACCCATATCTACGACCTACTGACTGTAAAGTGGACCTGCTGGACCGGTCCGTTCTTCACAACAGATTCTAAGAATAGTTGAACTGGGAAAGAGCGATTTTTAATCAACCTGTGATGTCCATTTTCATGTTTACAGAACTGAGCCAATGAGAGGTCACATGACTTCAACTGACTGCATGCCGTATTGCTACCATTGTTTTCACTCTATGATTAAAACCTTTGATAAAGTGCTAAATATGTAAAATAATATTATATTATTGATAAGGGTCGAATGAATGGTGTAAATAGCTGAAATCCCTGTGCTGCTGGTTGACCCGTGTGAAAAAATAACGTCTTTTTGTGTTGCAGATGGAAAACTTGTGTGAATCTGGTGTCCGTCTCTGTATGTTGAGTTTCTTATGGGTGAGTCTGACGAAAACGCAAGAGGTCCAGGTCTTATTTCTTCCCTAAACAGATTTTTAATGTTATTGGTTTTTTTTTTGCATAAAGCAAATAATCTAGATTTTCTTTATGCAAAATGGTTTTGATTCTGGGGTGAAATTGGACCCGGACGTGTACACTAGTGAGATTCACCCACGGTTTTGCTTTTTTCTTCTTGTTTTTTGGTTCCAGAAACACGTTTTCCCTTCAGATGGAAAATCAAAAGGATGAATAGGGATGAAAAGTCAAGTGTGTTTGTACCATGATTCTTTGCTGTAGTTTTAATCACTGTTGTTTGTTTCGTGGGGTTTTTCCATCAGTGTAACAAAATCAGGACTTGAATTTTTTTTGTAAAATTGCTTTTTTAAAGTATATTGTGTTTTATACATGCTGATATTTTATTGTGAAATTTAAGTATATAAATATATTTTTTGGTGTAATGTTCCACTGTGCCATCCGGAGTCACATATTTAGTTCTCTTGGCCACAAACGTCCTTTTTGGTTCAACTTTTACACTGCAAAAAATGCTTTTCTTACTCAGTACTTTAGCCTTGTTTCCAGTCACATCAAGATGCATTATGTCTTGTTTTCTAGGGGAAAAATAGTTTTTGCTTAAAACAAGAAAATGTATCGTCCAATGGGGTCAGAAAAATAATATGGTTTCTGCTTGAATTAAGATTATTTTTCTGGCCCCATTGGCAGGTCATTTTTCTTGTTTTAAGCAAATTTTGCATTTTGAAATGCATCTTGATTTAAGACTTTTTCGATATTTGGACTGGAAACAATGCAAAAATACTAAGTAAGAAAAGCATTTTTTGCAGTGTACTTTTGTTTTAGGGCTAATTTATCACACGCGCATCTAAAACAGGGTCCTCTGCTGTGTTTTTTTACCCTTTAATCTGACATTAAGATGCCCATTTATAGCAGTAAAGTTAATAGAAAACAAGGACACATAACAGCATAAAGCTCGAAGCTTTAATATAAACTATAGTAAGTTTACACAGTGAACATTGCTGTTTGTGTGCAGGGAATGTGTCTCCAGAAGCTGTTTACTCCTTTTTGATGTGCAGTTACATATATCTATGTCTATATTTATGTCATATCATAGCCTATTGCAAGAAACCATCACCATGGTGCAATGTCACGAAAGACTTAAGCTATGTTTTAATGTTTCGATAAGTATACTTGGGTACTATCTGAACCTTAAGTCCACTAATGCTCAAGAACAGGCGGTAAGAAGGAAGCGGTGGTTTGTTGCGTCCTGCATAAGTGAATGTACTCACTGTAGCATGCTACACTATTGTCAAAGTTTCTCTTTTACAGCTTATGTATTTAAGATCATGTTTAAGGCCAGAAACATACTCTATGCAAATACGCAAACCCGAATGCAGTTCCGTACATATTTAACATATATTAACTGTGTGGCTTTAGTACTTACCTTCAGATGTCTGTCGTTAAACCGGATTTAGCTAGCTAGCTATAAACATGTTGACAGTCTAACATTAACTTACTTCTCTTCAAACTGTCCCTGAAACCGTTATTATGCTAATTAGCTCTAAGCGCGCGCTATTCGCAGAGACACGTGACCCTGCGTAGCTAGAAGCGTTTGCGATCACGCACTTGAGTATGTTTCTGTATGTTTGAAAACACGGGATGTCATTTGAGGGATGTAATATCTTATTTTATGTTGAATGAACCTGCGCTGTGTGTTTTGATGGACAGAGTAAGTCTAAACAAATTTGTGCTTTTGGATTTTGTGTTTGTGCTCTCGTGAGCGCAGTTGTAAACGGTGCAATTTGTGTAATATTTCTTTATTGTGCAAATCAATGTGTAAGGATGTAAAAAGAAAAATGAACATAATCATTGTCTTATTAAAAAATAAATAAAAAAGAAACCTGGCATATATTTTCCTTATTTGTCCTGGTAGAGAATGTATTTAATAATAGGTATGAAGAGTGGATAATATATTTCTGTTAGTCTTTAGCAATTACCGTTATATAATATTTAATTTATAATTATAATTTGACATTATTTAACAATTATATAATTTATAATTGTCGAAACAAATGTTTAAAGTGAATGGACGCGCCTTTCTGTAATCTGTAAAATGAACTAAAGATGCCATGACTCGTGTCATGGTCATCATTTGTTAATTTTTTTAATTTAATCACTTTAACTATGTTTTGCAATTTCAAGTAAATGGTCCATTCTGAACTGGCTTGCCTTACCCTGCATTTCTGTAGCTTTTATGTTATTTCCAGACAGTTCCTTATAAAATACAATAAAAAAGATCTATAGAAACAAGTTAAAGTAGATGCTATTACGTTTACAGATGTTTTTTCCAACTTATTTTTCACGATATCGATATTTCACGGTCACTAGAAGAACTCAAGTCACACGTCAGAAGTGCGCGTCTCTGTTGCTGGGCAGAACAAGATTTAACTGTGAATTTTCAAGTTTTACTTTTAATATAAAGGAGAACACACGCTCTTATAAAATTATTTATTTTTATAATAAGTACCAGTTTTTCCTCGATTGAAATTATGACTCAAAATAATGTTCTGGCACCGCCCTAGCCGCTTCTACACACTAAAATGGTCAGATTAATTTAGGTTTATTATAATAGAAATAGTTTTACTACAGTAAAATCACAATGCGTGTGTATGTGGTCTCGTTTATACAAGTTTGTTTTTTATGAAAACGCGGTAATAACTGTGGTAACAAACATAGCAGAAACTTAATCACAACTGTGGAAACAAACAAACAAACAAACTTCAGTTGCCATGGCGTTTGCGGTCATTGCTGTCCTCGTGAGGGCGGAGCGCGCATTGCTCATGGATCCGTCATCAGTGTTCATAATCAAAGCGAATGTGATCGCTGAGGAGATTCAGGAGAAACGAAACCGATTCGAGACGACAAAATGAAAGAGTCTAAACGCGTGGAATCCGCGGGAAATAAACCCAGACTGTCGCTGATCGATCTGGTCGTGAGCTTCATAAGCGCGGTCACGCGAGCCCTGCTGAGGTTGTTCCGGTGGAGCGCGAGCCCGAGCGGTGAGTTCGCGTGTGTTCTCCTTTAATATGTGTTCATTATGTTGCAAACTGAAGCTCTGTTGTATGATAAAGGGTTAGAAGGGCTGTTGTTTGTGTCACCGAGATTCACTGCTAACCAAAGAACAGCAGTGACACAGGATGTAACTTTAGCAACACTAATAAATCATAATGAGCTGTACTGGTTTGTTTCGACAGATAAAGCCATGATAGTCGATACAGAGACGCCGGTGTTTTTTGACCTGGAAACCACTGGACTGGGTATATAACACACACTAATACAGCTTTTACAGGATCATGTGAAGATTGTTTGCCATTTTTAGACTACACTAGTGTCATTTTCATCATGTGATAACATCAATAATCTGTTAAGCTTTATATAATGAACAGTCTGTGGGGGGGATGTGTACATGGTTAATGGAAACATAGAATCAGGACATTGCTTAATTATATGCATCGTGCGTTTAATGCTTTTATCACATTTATAAGCACAAAGTTCCCGTACGAATATATACCGTACTCACTAGCGCTACAAAAGTGTGATGAGATTTGCGCAAGTCATTCCTATCGCGACGACGATGATAAAATGTGCAACTGGTTTGAAATCTATCGAGAATTTGCTGCTTTAAAACACAATGAAGAATGTCAAACATCATCTAAAACAACCACATAAACTAAACAAGACAGAGAGAAAACATCATCCTGCACATAAATTAGAAAGCTTTTTAAACTCATGACCACCTTTACTTATCAAATTCTATTGTATTTATTGTGGTAAATGTTGACTAACTTGTAGAATTTATAATAAATTAGCCTATTTGTTAATGGAATAGTTTTTTCCCTAAAGTTTGATATTACAACTGTGGCATGTTGTAGATATAGGCTAGTTTGTGAATGTGTAGGTAGATAGTTTTCATTACAAATGAAAAAAAAAAATGAAGAAAAAAAGTTAACATTGTTAACTATCCACAGCTTAGCATGGTAATGATAGTCTGGGAAAACCCAGACAACTTCTGGCAAATTATGGTAATGAGCCATTAATGGTCTGAACTGTAATTATGTGCTTATTGTAACAAATGCAGCCTTATTGTTGAACAATTACAAGACTTATGTCAGTTTTTAGGCCAAGCACAAGTTCGAATCAAGAGGATCTTCTTAAAGTATTGACTAAACAATTGGTTTTCCCCAATATGTGCTCTGCTAATACGTTTCTAATTAGTTTAAAATATGAAAAACAGTCACCCATTATAACTATAAGTGGAAAAATATTATCTTTAAAAACACAATGCATCTAATTCTACAGTAAAAAATAAAAATGTAAATATAAAGTATAAAACAAACTTGTATATGAAAATGCCATCCGCTAAATTTAATTGGTTAAATACAGTATAAATGAAAAATAATTTTAAAAGCACAATGCATGTAATTCTACAGTAACATATTATAAAAAAAGTATAAAATATATCAAAATGCCATCCCATAATGCCTAATGAAAATGAATTGGTTAACGATAACTGAAACATTTTTTAAAAGCTCGTAATTCTACAGTAAAATATTACTTAAAAAATGTAAAAAACTAAAATTATAAAATATATCAAAATGCCATCCCATAATGCCTAAAGAAAATTAATAGGTTAACTATAACTGAAAAATATTTTTAAAAGCTCGTAATTCTACAGTAAAATATTCGTATTTTTTTATTATAAAACATATCAAAATGCCATCTACTAATGCCTAAAGAAAATTAATAGGTTAACTACAGTATAAGTGAAAAATATTTTTAAAAGCACAATGCATGTAATTCTACAGTAAAATACTGTAAAAAAAAAAAAAATTTTTTTTTAATAAGTATAAAATATATCAAAATGCCATCCGCTAATGCCTAAAGAAAATTAATTGGTTAACTATCAGTGCAAAATATGTTTAAAACACTTTTCTTTTTTTTAATGAGTATAATATTAATGTCATATTGGCTGAGCCGTGTTTCCCCCGTCCTCAGACACGTCTGCGTGTGACATCGTGCAGCTGTCGGCCATCAGCGGGAACCAGACGTTTAACGCGTACCTCCTGCCCCGCTGCAGCATCACTGACGGGGCGTCCCGGGTCACGGGTCTCACGGTCTCCGGCCAATCCCTGCTCTTCAACCGGCGTCCCGTTCCCACCGTCCCACACAAGCGCGCCCTCGCCGACTTCATCTCGTTCCTCACGACCTTCAACGGGCCGTTCCTGGTGGGCCACAACAGCAGGCGCTTCGACTGGCCGATCCTGCGGAGGGTCCTGGAGGAGTTCGTCCTGCTGGAGGAGTTCAGGTGTGTGGTGTCAGGGTGTGTGGACACACTGCCGCTGAGCAGAGACATGTTCCAGCTGCAGAAATACTCCCAGCCCTTCCTCGTCCAGCAGTTCCTGCGGGAGCCGTACGGCGCGCACGACGCCTCGGAGGACGCCCGGACCCTGCAGGAGCTGTACCGTGTGTGGGACCCCAGCCCGAGCCTCGTGAGGAAGCACACCACCACACTGACATGATGCAACACGTTTACTAGCTCTACCGCGATGATGCAACGGTTACCGTTTATATATTCATATTAGCTCTATCGCGATGATGCAACGGTTACCGTTTATATATTCATATTAGCTCTATCGCGATGATGCAACGGTTACCGTTTATATATTCATATTAGCTCTATCGCGATGATGCAACGGTTACCGTTTTAACGGTGCACTAAACTTGACTGTTCCAGAACAGAAATGCACTGTACAATAAAAGTGTTGTTTCAACTTAAAAATTGAAGGCAGCATGAACACTTTAAGTTTAGTCAACTCAAATATCCAAGTTGTCACTTAGTACAACTTCACATTTCCAGTTGATTAAACTTAAAATGAAGGCGGCACAAACACTGACTTTAAGTTGAAACAACAATTTTTTGTTCAGTGGAGTGCATTAATTTTATAACGAAAAGGTATGGCAAATCATCTCCATAAATTACGGCTCATAAGTTAACGTTAGTTAATATATTATATTAGCTCTCTCGCGTGTGGAAATCCTGCCACAACCTCTTGAGGAAGCACAACACAGCCCTGTGATGATGCAACGGTTACCGTATTAAACGTTCACTCTACTCACAATACAGTGCCTTAGTAGAGCAATAATTTGATAATTATATATATATATTTTTTTTTTTGCTGCTCATCTGATGCAAGCAGCCATTGAGAAATTTTTATAATCGGTGCTTTATTGGTGCTGTACTCCTTCACTGGCTGAAAATACTGCATGTGTGGTAATGGAATTAAGTTGCACTAAACTTAACAGTTCCGGAATAGAAATAGTGCTTTAGAGGGTGCAATAATTTTACAATGAAAAGTAAAAAAATTAAATATTGTTTTTTTATTTTTGTGTAGCTGATGCAAGCGGTTCATAAATTATGGTTCATATCATTTTCATTTTTCAAAATGTTTTTTTTATAATCTGTGCTTTATTGAATTTGCAACAATAACTGTGCAATGTGTGTTAGCGGAATTAAGTTGCACTAAACTTAAGTTCCAGAATAGAAATAGTGCTTAGAGGGGTGTAATAATTTTATAATTAAAAAGGTACTTTTTTTGTTTTGTTTGGCTGCTAGTCTGATGCGAGCAGCCATCGATAAATTATGGTTCATAATTTAAAATTTTCAAAACTTTTTTTATAATATATGCTTTATTGAATTTGCAACAATAACTGTGTGATGTGAAGCCTTAATTTACATTGAGTGTGTGTAAAGTGTTTCATAATGTGTATCATTTAAATCATCTGTAAATTATGCCGCTTCCTTTTCTTGATCTCAGGTGTCCGAATGAACATAATCTCAGAATTTCATTTCTACATTCGCACATATTGATATTTAGTAACTGGAAATATGGACTATTTTATGAAGCTGCTAAATTTGCTTTTTCCTTTGTTTTGGAGTTAGTCTAACTGTTAAACTGTAAAATTATGGAAAAAAAATTATGTTCCTGTTGATTTCACTTTATTAAATTTTATATATGACTTTCTGCATCCGGTTCTGCTTCCCGTTCTTGATCTCAGGTGTCAGAATGAATATAAACACTCATTTCTACATTCTCACATATTGACATTTATTCAGTAACTGGAAATATGAACCATTTTATGAAACTGCTAAATTTGCTTTTACCTTTGCTATGCAAAAAAAAGATGTTCCTGTTGATTTCACTCTATTAAACTTCATATATATATGACTCTGTATTTCAGTGGCAACTATAGACATGAAAAATAAATGTATTTGAATTTTTTTTTTATTGGAATTAAGATTTTGCACAAATTCCATCGAGTTGAAGTGTTGATGATCAGTTACGACACACAAAACTTCATGTCCAAAACAATCTTCAGCCACTAGAGCAAAAGGAAGGATTTTTCCAGAAGGAACATGCAAATAAGTCCCGTCGCCTCCGCCTGGATGCTGATGAATATTCATGTTTATGTAGATCAGGATTCTCAATATTCCAGCAGAAAGATTCTGCAAGTCCAGATGTGAAGTGTTCTTCGTGTCACTCATCCATGTGCACGTCTTCTGCCAGTTTCTGGACCATCTTGTCCTCCAGCTGTTTGGCTTGACCTGAGGAGAGACGGCGGATGTGACATTTAACAGACGTTGAGCTGCACAATTCATCTTTAAAAGATGGGGATCTCCATTCAAACACCCACACGATCTCAATCCTAAAAGTCAGATTCGGCTCGGTCTATTAAACCTTTTCATTCAAACATCCAGACGTGTTCTGATCCAGAGAGAGCCGCTGTCATGTGAAGGTGTGAAACGGCTGAAAGTCTCTTCAACCACACAGAATCATTAGTTCTGTCTTACAATCATTCAAATAATCTCAGAAGTACTGGGATGAAAGGCTATAGTTCGGATATAAACACTGATGTCTACAGTAGAGATAAAAAAAAAAAAAGTAAGTCACCGCTGTGACACGATCGCACCAATTACATGGTTACACCAGTAGGTGGCGACATGTGACTGTTAAATGAATGTGTCATTGAATCATTCCCTCGAGATTCACTCAAAAATGTCTGTGTCTGTGATATCGGCTACATAAAATTATCATGAGAACATCATAATCGTGTGTTTGAGACGTGGCTTTTAATGATGAGACTTCTGTTTTTGTAATCAGGCTCTCAAAAATTATATAAAACTTTGGATTTAGATTTATTGACCAATATATCGGTTATCAAATATAAACAGTTATCGGCCAACATTGTAATATCGGTGCATCCCTAAGTTTATAAGCGAGTCCTTCAATCATTCATTCAGTAATTAACATTTTCAAGTACACTGCAACATCTTGTCAAAACCTCTAGTAAATGATGTTATTTTGTTTAGCTGTCTGATCAGAATCGTGAAAATCGTGATCTCTGTTTGAAACAGTGTGTGTGTATGCAGTGTGTGTGTGTGTGTGTGTGTTACCTGCGTGTGGAGCTTTGATGAGGTGGATGTTCTTCTTGACTTCGCTGATATCGGCCGCCTTCTCCAGCTCTTTGCCTTTCTTCAACCTGCGCAAATATGGACATGTTTATGGAGGAATCAAATTACTGACCAACTCAGAGCGTCAAACACAGTAAACGCTGTCGTGTTCTCTGGCGTTCGGGAACACACTCGTGTGAGACGCTTCTGGAGGGAATTACACCGAATCATTCTGATCACACACTTCTGCCTTGTCCAAATACACACACTTGATCTCGGCCACTTGAGAGCGCGCGACAGGAAGAAACTGCGCAAGACTGTCTTAAAAATGCCCTGAAAAAGTGCAGTGCCCTTAAAGGGTCGTAGGATGCAAAATTCACTTTTACATGGTGTTTGCATATAAATGTGTGTTTGCAGTGTGTGGCAAAAAAAAACAGCTCTTCACAGCGACCCGTTTCGGTGCATGTCTCTTTAAATGATAATTAGGTGCATGTCTCTTTAAATGTTAATTGCACCTCATTATCATTTAAAGAGACACGCCCTGAAACGGGTCGCTGTGAAGAGCTGTTTTTGAGGAGGTAAAAGGGTGTTGTTTTACACAACCATTGAGGAATTTTAACCAACCTTTTATATATACGGGAAATATGCTAATACGGGACAGTCCGTCAGCGGTCGTGGGCGGAGCATGAGCATTATGACATCATAGTGCTCAGAAAATCCAAACGGCTTGATTGTGTTTAGGCTTTTTGAGGATTAAATTTTTATTTTATTTTTTTCATTGTATGGTGGTTGCGTAACCAAAAAAATTAAAAATTCCGGCGTTTCAGAGCCACCAAACCAACATTAGAGATCCTGCGATGCCACTGGTCTGCTGGTTACTCCAGTTATCCAATCACAGCCTCTGAGGCAAAGTCACATGATGTTTGAGGGATTTATTCAGTAAATGTGTTCCCGTCGCAGTTTCTGTCCTCTAATCGGATGAAACAACTGAGCGAATAAGTGGTTTATGCACATGATCAGAATTTAAGCGCATCTCAGCATGTTTTTATGCAATATCCCCTAATATGTGCGTAAAAATATTGCCCCTAAATTTCAGAAAAACACAGATGCTAATATGATGAGCTCACCTGTTGATGATAAAGCGAGCCTGACGCTTGGTCTTGATGACCTCGACCTTCTTCATCGCCGCCACTGTTCAACACAAACACACGGTTCAGATTAAGAGTGGGTCAGTTTCACCTCAGTAACACCACAGTAAAGCCGTCGCACTCACTCGTCTTGCTCCACAGCTCTCTGTTGTATTTGACGGGAATATTCCTGCGCTTCTCGAACTCCAGCGCGTTATCCTGTCAAACACAATCACCAGCATTAATCAGAGTTTATATCACGGTTAGTTCCAGTCCGTGATTCTGGTCATGCTGAGTATGTGCTTCTGTCTTCAGGTAGAAGATATCGAGAGACCAAATGTGGACTTAAGGCGAGACACGGCAGGTCAATTTTGAGATTTTGGGATATTTGTCTTCAATAACGTCTTCTTTCAGACTTGTGGTGAAAAAAAGTCTGAAATACACATTTAGGTCTTTATTTTACACACTTTGTCTGTTTGCGTCTGTAGATTTCTCATAAATTCAACACAAGTTGTCGTTCTTAATCATCACGCTGCTCCGCGATCTCTGTCTGCTCCCTGTCATCACACACACCGCTGGAAAGCTCTCTCTCTCCTGTACAATGCTGTCGGATCCAAATATGGTCATTTCCTTTTCATCAGCAACCAATCGTGAAAGTAATGAATGCGCAATCTCATTGGCTGATGATAAATCTTTAAAGCCCGTTTTCTCAAAATGACCTTTCTCTCCGAAATCTCCACTTCAGTAGCACCTATACACACCACACTTCCCAGTCTCTTACCTAGTTATATTATGAAGACATTTACAGAGGGATTTGTAAATATATTATTCCTACCCTGATTTATATAACATTTTATTCCAAAAAACATGGCGAAAATCTTTTTTTTTAAGGCTATTGACAGTATATTCTGATTTACAGGATAACAAAAGTAGATCTCCATAAATCCCTCTGGAATTTTTTCCCATCTAATATGTGAACACAATGGAAAAATCTATTTTAACCTGGCTTTATCCAATACTCAGATTTAGTTTTTTTTTTAAATATATATGCAAATTAGCGCATATTTAATTAGATACGGCCTAATTTGCATATTTAAACATTAAATTACAGAAAACTTGTAATACATTTTTTTCTCATCTTAAAGTAGGTAATCAACTGGGAAAGGTTCACGGTGATATCTGATAGTTACATTTTTTTTACCCTATTCACCTGTAGTGTCTCGCCTTAATATCTGTAGTGTGTGTTAACCGTTGTCTAAGAGCAGTGAGGTACTCGAGGCGAGTGGTGTATCGTGATCAGTCACGGCTGAAGGGTCGCAGCCTCCAGAACCTCATCGCTCACATGACCGCTGTTTAACAGGTGCAGATGTGTGGCGTCACTCACCAGCGTCAGCTCTTTGCCCGCTGATTTCCTGAACGCTTTGGTCCATCTGGTCTTTCTCGGGTTTCGCTTCTTCTTGAAGTTTCTGTGGCATTTAGATCTGCAGAACCTGAAAGACTTCAAGACCACAAACCTGTCAGGACTCACACTGATCAACACACACCTGTCAGGACTCACACTGATCAACACACACCTGTCAGGACTCACACTGATCAACACACACCTGTCAGGACTCACACTGATCAACACTCACACTGATCAACACACACCTGTCAGGACTCACACTGATCAACACAAACTTAATATAAGTCTTCTCTGTTATATGCACAATGCTCTATTTAAAAACATGATAAATTGGTTTTTAGTGGGTATTGTCACGGACATGTCACGCGTCAGGTGAGCTCAGGTGTGTTAGTGGTTCCATCTGCAAGGTCCGATTGTATGACAAGAACAGTTTTAGTTAGATCGTCATCTGCTTGGAATAAATTGGACTTAAGAACAAGGCATATATCCAACATATGTCATTTTAAGAAGACTCTAAAACAGATGACGATTAATAGTATTACATCAGTTAATTTGTGACTGTTATAGGTACTGACATTTTCAAATGCTGAATGTGTATATGTGGATTAATGTGTACAAGTGATTATGTTATATGTTTGTTATATTTATGTATTTTAACTGTACACATGTTTTAGTACTTTTATGGGCCCCAGGAAGACTAGCAACCACATTGTGGAAGCTAACGGGGATCCAAATAAATGAATAAACAGACTGAGAACGTGTGAGAACTACCAGAGGCTTATTCTGGACATCATATTATCATGTGATAATATATTACAAAGTATAGTACAATATACACTACCAGTCACATTTGTAATGTTTTTAAAAGAAGTCTCTTCTGCTCACCAAGGCTGCATTTATTTGATTAAAAAAAAGTGACATTTTACAAATAATATTGTGAAATATTATTCTACTGTAAATCAGCTGTTTTCTATGTGAATATACAGTAAAGTGTAATTTATTCCTGTGATCAAAGCTGAATGTTCAGCATCATTACTCCAGTCTTCAGTGTCACATGATCCTTCACAAATCACTCTAATATGAGGATTTGATGATCAAGAAAAATGTATGATTATTATCAGTGATGAAAACAGTTATTTACCATTTTCATTTCAGGATTCTTTGATGAATAGAAAGTTCATAAATAGCAGGAGAGACTTCTTTTAAAAACATTAAAAATATTACCGATCCCAAACTTTTACTGGTAGTGTAAAATTAAATTAAATTGTATAAATGTATATTTTATTAAATTACTGATTAAGTTAAATTATCTATTACGTAGACTTATTATATAAATTATGTGAAACATGATTCTCCCATGTTTCCATTATGTGTGTTATGATATTGAAATGTTACTGTCGAGTGTCGACACGTACAATCGTTCATAAACACACACATGAATATGTGAACTCGTACAAAAATACCTAATTCACATTTAATTCGTTAATAATAAACAATATGAAGCATCAGTGTTAAACTAATCGTTGATATGACACTCATCGTCCGTCTGATATAAACACACACTGATATAAACACACACACACACCAGTAATAACCATCGATCGAGTGTTTACCTTACAGTCGTTGCGCACAAACATCATCCCGTGTCCCGGGTAAACCGGGGCCGAGCAGAAATAACACTTCTCGATACGCATTTTGATCAGTTATTATTATTAAATTCGCACATGTGTCGCAGCGCTGCGAACACAGGCGGAGAAGAGGACGCTTTCCTTCCGCTTCCGGTGCATGACGTCATCGCGCAGGCCACAGGCTCTAGCGCCACTGAGAGGCCTGGAGTGGCATTACCTCACATTCACACTGTACAATATCATATCAATATATGAGTAATAAATCATGGCGACGTATGTTTTCCTGTCAGTTTAACTCATCGAAATAATTTGACCCTTTCAACAACTTTATTTTTTTAAAGTAATGTACGAGATTCAACCAGACAAAATATTTGATTATACATTTAAAAACATTTGAGGCAGCAACTAAACTTAAGTTTTCAAGTTCAGATGGATTACACTGAACGAAATTATTGTGATTATTTTACTTCTGTTTGAATTATTCCAATTTTAGACAGACAGAGAGATACTTTATATCCAAATTGTTTTAATTGCTTAATTTTAAGTGGTTTTGTGTAAAATCGTAATGAATTGGGTTATTTTCAGTAGCGATGAACGGTTTCGAAACGTTTCAAAATTCCAATGTTTCGCCATATTATATATATATATATATATATATATATATATATATATATATATATATATATATATATATATATACACACACACATTTGTAGACATTTTGAAGGATACATTTATAGGACTAAGACAAGCCTTACAATTTAATTAATTAAATAACACATATTATACAGACACTTCATATTTAATGGTAATAGATGATTTGTTAATACACTTTCAATGAAGCATTTGTAATTGGTTTGTAAAATGTTTGGCATGAGTTTTCATTGCATTACTCTTCTGACCAGCAGGGGTCGCCAGCGTGCGGTGTTTCGAGTGAATCATTTTGCGACTCGGTTCAATTGATTCATAGTTTCGAAAAGCTTCGTTTCTCTATCATTTCTTTACCGTAGTCCTATTTTTGAAAAATCTAATATTTTAATGCAGTCAAGTGTAATATAATAATAGCCTACTATTCAAACTAAACATCACTGGCATTAAACTTATTTACAAAAAGCGTGACATTAAAAAGAGGGTGATTACTAACCAACTAAAAGGAAAATGAATGAGCCAAACAGTTATTTTTGAGAAATATTTTATTATAACGTGCATTGTTCTGACCACTTTTTTGGCATGTAATGGAATCAAACTGGTACAACATGCTCAACATGAAGGGCTTAAATAATCATAATACAAATTATAATAAATCAACAGGCAAATCATGATAACATCAAACTAAAAGTCCATTAAAGTTCCTGACTCAGAGTATAAAACACATTTCTTTGGCTGGTCAGGGACATTCAATGAGCAAAATCCTTCAAGATGAACAAGCAAAACATTATAAACACAAATTACAAGTTCAAAATCAGTCATAAGAACAATAAAATAAAATAAAAACACTGGAAAAAATACAGAGCATATTTAAGCATTTACAGCCCTAATTCAAAGTTTTTGTGGTAGTTTTTTACATTCAGGAGTAAATTCACATTGTTTGAGGTTGGTTTGGCACGGCACATGTTCAATACGCTAAAAAGGGTTTAAAACAGGGTTTCTGAAGGTTTAAAGATGTGTGATCGTAGTCAAAACATTATGCAACTTTACAAAAGCAAAAGTCTAGTCAAGTCTACACAGGGGCGACCGTATCAATCTTTGGTATAGATTTAATTTGCTTTCTGAAATGATGATTTTGTGTCACCTCGATCTAAAGGGTTGTTTCAAAACTCTATGATTATATTTTCCCAAGTCACGTTATAAAATATCGTTCGCACAACAGTAAATACTGCAAATGTAGTTCAGCCACACTTCATACAAACACTCAAAAATCACACAATCCCAATCATACTCGATGTTGAAATCGTAAACTCAACCCAGTGAAAGAGGCAAACAACTCTTTGGATTCTAGCGTGCGTCACATCTAAAATGGCGGCCTAAAGAAAAATACAGCGCAAAAATCTGAGCGCTGGAACTAGCGTGAGAAAATGAACGTAAAGCTGAAATGCATTACTTTCGGCACTTTCAAATATACAGAAATATATAGTTTCTATCTTTGGAGGTAACAGCTCTGTATAATCTCTCCATTTCACTCTTTGGATCAGACATCTTTCATATTGCAAACGATCCTCCCATCATAAGGCCGTCGACGTCTTATAAAGCTTTTAGTTTGGTGAACCGACATCACCTTTTTTGGGTTATTTTATCACTCTTGCAGAAAAAAAGGTACAAAAACAAGCTTGAAAATTTCAACTCGTATAAAACCAACAAAAACAGCATCTGATGATTTGAAACAGCACAAAATGACTAATAGGCTATAACTCGGTTGCTTACCGTAAACGAACAATCTGAGGGACAGATTGAACTCAAGTTGGGTTCACGCCATGTCGTCATTACTGTAATGATTCTGAAAAGCCGCCATGTGTTTGTAAAACGTGTAAAACAACGTGTACATATTCTGAGAGCTACAACTTTCACCACGTGGCCGTGACTTTTCCGCTTCATATTTCAGTACAAAAGGTGCCAAACTTTGATAATTTAATTCTTGATGATTTCATAATGATTTCATAATGTCTAAATACAAATTTAAAAGCAAAACATTGAAAATGTAGATATATTTGTGAGTGGAAATGGCTAAGACAAGATGTGCTCCTCTGCTGCCATCTACTGGTTATAGCAGTAATTTCATGTCTTTTTATCTTAAATAAAAGTTTTAGTTTGCCACCAAGTGTTAGTTTTCCCACATCTTGAAACTTTTTAGTTTTACAAATGGTGACAATCTTTGAAGGATGAACAAATAATGTTTTTGTTCATCACATTAATATTGGGTAATATTTAGAGCTTTTAAGTTCTGAAAAAAGTTGTGAGAAGCACTTGAAAGTCCTTGAAAAGTCAAAATGAATCAAAACCGAATCCTCCACAACGCAAACTGCGCGCAATATCACAGCTAACTCAACGAACATGCTTAAAAACTTAAAATATCGGAAAAGCTGATCTCGTTTGGCAAACGTAAAGCGTTCATTTCACTCTCGAAGGGTTGTACGAACTCTGACATGGATAATGTAAAAGCATCTGACTATTTCTGCCACAATACCATGGTTACAGTTGGTGTTACTACAGTAAATCCGTGGTGAATGTTGGTGATTTGTGAATTGTAAAGCCTTCTATAACTTGTTCGCTCATGGCACAATGTTTCTCCTGGTTTCCACGTCAGTGTTATTTGTTTATAACAGATAATTCTGTGCTGAATTTCTAGATCTCGCAGCGATGTTATTAATTCTGCAACGAATTCAAACACTTTCTCACTGGATCTCATTCCGCTTTTCACTTCATTCCGGTTTGTTTACCGTTTGATGTTGAGTTGGGGAACGTGGTTGAGGGCATCAGTGTGACCTGGGAAAAAGGAAAAAAGGTTGCAAAAAGACGGGACACCTGCGGTAATTAAGACATGGCGTGAACGCAGCATTATATTCTGCTGTAATCAAATGCCGTCAATACGGGTTCATTCGACTGAACCCAGAATATTCCTTTAAAGACGCAAGAGCTAATTTATGTGAACAACCGAAATGAATCAAAACCGAATCCTCCACAACGCCAAACTGTGCGCAATATCACAGCTACCTCAACGAACATGCTTAAAACCTTAAAATATCGGAAAAGCTGATCTCGTTTGCGCTACACAACAGTGAACAGGAGGTATACAACACAAGATGAACTGAATTAAATAAACTGAGGTAAACGGTTCACTCGTCTGAGGATCCGCATCTAGACTCCTCGACGTATAAAGCAGCATTTATAACCTGAGACACCTCGTTCATATTCCTTTTTGTATCTTCAAGTCAAAAATAAATATGTAGGGTGAGGTTTTAAAAGATCACATCGCTAAACAATGCAACTTTTTTTTTGCAAGAAAGTTTTAGGATTTTTTTAAGTAAAAGGAAAAAATATTTCAGATTATTTTCGGGTAAAATAAGCAATGAAATTCGAGACGTGTGAAACACTCGTTTGTACAGAATTTCTCATAATTAACTAGAAAAGAATGAGAAACTTGTACACTTTACAATTAGGTCTCATTTGTTAACATCAGTTAATGCATTAACTAACAACGAGCAATATATTCTTGCAGCTTATTAACTTTTGATCTTAAAAATGTATTATTAAATGCAGATGAATATAAACTAAGATTAATAAATCCTGTAGACGTATTGTTAGTTCATGTTTAGTTAGCTAATGTTAACAAATTAAACCTCAATCTCATTTGTTCACATTAGTTGCATTAGCTAATATTATTTTAAAAGCCTTTATAAATCTTTCTTAATGGAAAGTAGTTATTGTTTGTGTGTTAGTTCACTAATGTTACCAGATATTAACATTAAGATGCTGTAGAAGTATTGTTCACTGTCAGTTTATGTTAACTTACTGAACCTTGATGTAAAGTGTTCCCATTTTCACTGGACTTTTGGACTCTTTGGATTATATACGGCAAACACGTTCAGTGTTAATATCAAAACAATAGTATAAATCAAGGAACTGCACAAACCCGTACGAGGGCGAATGAGGTAGAGAGACAGCAGAGCGAAACCCCGTCTCTGTCACAAATAAACACGCGTCCGTTTGCGTAAAGCACATCAGGCGTTCTTCAACACATTCATCATCTTGAGCAGGAAAAGCTGATCGGACACTCGTGTAATCTTTGGGAATCACTCCGAACAGGTCTGGCCGGGAAGGGAAAGTTAATAGGGAGGGCTGTGCAAGTTTGTCAAAGCCAGCAGAGCATCTGCGACTTAGTAAAGCTATATATTTAAAGGGTTTTTGGCACAAGCATCCAGATCACACTCTCTCCGGATCCATCTTATCCTGAAGAAACGGTGCGACTGGTCTTCATCGAGACACGATCTGAGAACAATCCAGCCGTCTCCATTGAGTTTGGATCGTGTGAAGCTGCCTCCTCGTCATCTCTGACTTATAACAAAAAACAAAGCAACATCTGAAAGCTGCTATGTGACAAATAAACACTCGTTTTTTGTGGTCGACAGCTTATAAAAACTTATTTCTGGGTTGTTTAGCTTGTTTGCTGTACACCCTGTCACATAGCAGCTTCTAGACATTGTTCTGTTTTTTGTTATAAGTCAAATATACGAGGAGGAAGCGGTTGTGGGCGTGGCCTAAATGCGCTCTGTCTCTATAGGCCCTGGAATCGCAGGCCACGCCCACTCACATCACATGAGTGACAGGTGCGTCTCGTTTATCTTCCGTCTCGTCCTGAGAGAAGTTTCCGGAGTCTCCGGCGCTGGTCTGCGAACTCTCCGACTCCCCTAGTGGCCGAAAGAGGATCTGCTCGTCCTCGTAATGCAGAACCGGCTTCCCCACCTCGTAAACATGAGCAGGATCATCAATCTGTGCAATACAAACATAGCAGACATCAGAGATCATGGACAGAAAAACCCAACAACAGAGATTTCATAAACAAGTCTAACTTTTTTTAATTCAACTTTCATAACAGCTTACTATGACATTTAACATCAAACATAAGCCAAACAGATATTGGGGAAAACATATCACAGATCTTACATTGTACAGAGTAAAACATTAAATTCTACAAATTATGTTTTTCAATATAAGAGATGTTTTTATACACGTCTTATTACTAGTGATTGGATTCAGTGAGTCATAGAATATTTTAAGGAGGGTGTTATAGACATTATGCTATATGTAATAAACAAGTCTAACTGGTAACATAAGTTTTCATTCGTTAACATTAGTTAACTGCATTAGCAAATAATGAACAGTACTTCTCACAGCATTGCATTAATTTCAGCATTCACTGATACATTTTTAAGATCAAAAGTTGTTAATATTAGTTAATGCACTGTGAACTAACATTAAACAAAGGTTAATAAATGCTGTAGAAATATATTGCCCACTGTTAAGTTATTATTAGTTCATAGTTAAATAATGTTAACAATTGTATTGTTACTGGCTAAGTTGACTGTATTTAAAAATCAGTTTGATTCCGAAATGCATCACAATAAGGGTTATTATTGTGAACTAAAAAGCTGAAAATAAATGAAAAATAAATGAAAAACTTTTACTAAATGATATTTAAATTGCAACTAATGGAAATACGTTTAAGTTGAAGCACTTAAATTACTTACTGGAAATAAAAACTAAACCTGAACTAAAACTAAACCTGAAATAAAAATAAGTTAAAGCTAAATAAAACTATTTTAAAAAAAAACTAACAAAATGACAGAAGCACATAAAATATTTTAATAAAAATTAAACAAAATTAAAATGAATTGAAAGTATAAAAATAAAAACTAATTTGAAATATTAATTAAAACTATAAATAATAGGTTTAATTCAGAAATTCATCACAATTAGGGTTATTATTGTTAACAAAATGTATTTAAAACATTTTTTTATTTGAAATAAAGCTAAAATAAATTAAAATATAAATATTAGATAAAAACTAAATGAAAGTTAGAAACGCAGCCTTGGCTATAAACTGAAAGACTAAACAAAAAACTAAACCTAAACTAAAACTAAAACAGAAACAAAACAACAACTAATTAATTTGACAGAAGCACATACATTTAATAAAACTTATACTAAAATTATGATGAACTGAGAATATAAAGGCTAATTCAAAATATTGATAAAAACTATAAAACAACAATGGGAAAACGATGTTTCATGTTGACTGTAATGTAAATTTAAGTTTGATACTCATAATTAAAACATTTCTCTTACCTTGCTTTTATTTCCATTAGTCTTCTGAGTGTTATTGAAAATGCTCCTTTTGTTCGGTTTGTTGTGAGCGTCACTCGTACCGAGTCCCGCTGGGTTTATCATAAGATTTGCTCCACCCTGAAAACAAACAAAACATGTATTTAAATCTCATTAAAACTGCAAAAACTGTAAAAGCCATAAATCTAAACAAGTTATGTTACAAAGTTGAGCTTTATATCTCAATAAATGAGCTTTCAGTGAGAGTGTGTTCGTCTGCAGTACCGAACGCTTCCACTAGGGGAAATTCGTCTCATTCGTTTCCAATGCGCTCATGTTTGACCGCGAGGAGCACAAGTGTGACTATTTTTTCAAGACCTTTTAACCTTTTCAAATCATGTCCATGATTATTCTTTTAGTTCACACAGCAAGTGCCAAAACCGATGAAGTAAAAAATTAAAACCCTAATCTATGTACACACTGGTAAATAAATTAAACAGATTCTTACTTTAGTGTCAATGAAGTGTGTCCTCATCATCGGTATCAGGACCTCTGCGGTCTCCGCCTGCTGCTGATTGGCTGATGACGCATCGCTGCGCATGACCTCATTCCTCACCTGTCCAATCATTTTCGAGGAAGATGCTTTCCTGCTGAGAGAAATCAACACTGACTGTCACATATCGGTATCAGCCGATATATGTTTATTTTTAATGTTATCATCCCATAAGAAGATTTGGCCGATATATTAAAGCTGATTAATAATGTATTATGTCCTTCAGTTGAGATGCTTCAGATGTGCACTGATCAACATGATGGATTGAATTGCTTGAAATATGATTGGAATCACTTTGAAAAAGGAAAACACAGTTCAGCGCGACGTGCAGCTCGAGTCTGTCATATCGGCTACATACAATTATCATGAGAACATCATGATTGTGTGTTTGGGACGTGGCTTTTAATGATGAGACTTTTGTTTTTGTAATCAGGCTCTCAAAAATTATATAAAACTTTGGATTTCAGATTAATCGACCGATATATCGGTTAGATGTAACTGATAAGAATGTAAATGTGTACCTTGAAATGCAATGTAAGTCGCTTTGGATAAAAGTGTCTGCCAAATGCATAAATGTAAATGTAGATATTATCGGTTATCGGTATCGGCTGCAGTACCAAACGCTTCCACTAGAGGAGATTCCTCTCCCATTCGGTACCCTTATCATATCTAGGGCCAGGCATGAAAACAGGTCAGGGGTAAAAAAGGTGAGAAGGATGCGGGCATGCGGCATATATACCCCCCACCCCCCAAAAATGTAATGAGTGAGTAAGAGTTAACTCGAACAGATGAAATTCTGACTTATTAATAGAATTGAATTATACTCCATAGTGATAAATGCCCCCCAAAAACCTGTCAGCTGCATTGGCATAGTATTACCAGTGTTTGTCACAGGACTTTTGGATCACTGTGATGAGTGGACCTCTGGCACTCTAGGGGGGTTCGGGGGCATGCTCCCCTCGTAAGAAAATTTTGTGCTTTTTAATGTTAAATTCATCAATCTGGTGCAAATTAAACAAAGAAATTTTCAAAACTCTTTTAGTTACAGTGTCTGTCTACATTACTGCTACAATAATAGTTATAATATTAATCCCATGATAGTAATAGCCATATATTGTAAAACAAATGCACTAAAAAATAGAGGAAACTTTCATAATTAGTTTTGTACTAATTTCTATACTTGAAAGAGTATATTTCTATACTTCACATTAAAGATGTGATTGGGCTAGCCCAGTGTAAATCAAGAAAAGAACCAATGGGCCGCTGATCTACGTGTTTCATCGGGTGTCAGAGAAAAAAAAACTATTTACTACTATTTATCACTTATTAAAAATGCCCCAAACCAGTCGTCTACATGATAATCTGAAACAAGGACTGGTGAGCCGTTGTCCTGCCTCACTTCACAGATGCTGAGTGAAAGGAGAATTATAGAATGAAAGGATACTCATTTATATGACACTTTATTCATCAGGAGAACAGCTCGTTCAGCGCGTCATACGTCGTCCTTTCAGTTTCGGTTTTCAATCGATCAAGTTTTTTCACGTTCTCTCTATAAACCACCCCTTTAAATCCGATCGAAATTATTTGTAATAGAGCTGACACTTTAAGTTTTTAACGGGTTATGTACTTGTTATTAATGTTTTTATGAAATATCTCTAGTGAATGCATTATCATATCACCGTATTATTTACCGCCATGCGAGCCACAAATTAAAGCTTGGCTGGCCACATGAGGCTCGCGAGCCGCGCAATGAATAACACTGCTTAACTGTTACTTGTTCCTGCTCGCTCAGCGATCACGGCGCCCGCGCCCGCTCGCGATATCATCTCGCCCACTATGTCAAAATTAAAAATAATGCCATTGGCAACATTGCTGTCTGTATCTGACAGGACAGTTAACATTGTAAACTAACTTACCTCAGGCTTGCTTTCCGACGTGCGGTTCTTTGATCGGCAGTGTGTCCAGTTGTCAGACTCACGGTGTAAAAGACTTTGAAAACATTTCTGCCCTAACGTTACTCTGACTCATATTGGCTGTCATGTTTCGGCATTAGGAATGATGATTGTTTTTTAAAGCTGCGAAGTTTATGGTAACTTTATAGGGGATAAATGCTGGCCTCGGCCTCGACCACGACCCCCCCACCCCCAATAAATATTTTCTCATCGGATCTGCACAAATCACGTAGGTGACCCTTTTAGGTTTTAAAACGGCGATTTTCGCCGAAAGGTGAGGAGTTTTCATGTGTGTAGGGCTGTGATCTCCCCATTCGATTAGTTGATTATTGGTCGATACGTTCTGGCTCGACCAAAATTCTGATTGGTCGATTTTTTGCCGCGTTCATTTCATCAGTTTTGCCGCGTTCATTTCATCAGGTGGAAAGCACTAATTGCTAATGGGGGTGTTTTCAGAGCACCCCTGTTTCACAGGTAACTGTCTGTCTTCAGAACACCCCCCTTGTTTTCACTTCTTTTGGATTAGCCCAACCCACTGGAGAAGAGGGCAGTCAAGGACTAGTGGTTAGGGAGTTGGACTGGTAACCCAAAGGTTGCTGGTTCGATTCCAGAACCGGTGGGAAATGACTGAGGTGCCCTTGAGCAAGGCACCAACCCCCTAATCGCTCCCCGGGCGCCACACAAAGGCTGCCCGCTGCTCTGGATGCGTGTATCCATGTTTGCAGTGTGTGTGTGTTAACTACTCACTACTCTGCTCCTAATGTGTGTGCATTAACTTGGATGGGTTAAATGCAGAGGTCAAATTCCAAGTATGGGTTACCATACTTGGCTGTCACGTGTCACCTTCACTTCAAGACAGATTGAAGAAAGTAGGCTACTAGAAGGTTTGCTGAATATTATTATTTTATTAAAGTGGACGTGCCTTTTGTGTTTAAGAGTAAACGCTTTAAGTTAATAGTCTATTCGTGTCTCAAGCTGAGCTCCTATGTTCAGAGCTGCACAGAGCGGCTGAAATGATAGTGTCTGTCAGTTATTATAATACATATGACAAAAACAATTGTCTAAATTATGTTGCATATTCCTCAAAAGTTCTTGTGATGATATCACTAGTTGACAATAGTACTATTTTCGGAAATCATAGGCTCTGATATTGCGCAGGTGCACGTGATGCAGCGCTGTCAGAGCCGACAGACTCATTTCAGTGCAAAATAATTTGGTCATAAACGATGTAATATACTGCAAATAGCCTACTAGTTGTTTATGTTTATTTATAATTCATTTAGGCGGACAACAAGGCTACCAAGTACTGTGCACAGTGCGCAGCTAATTAATTTAACGTTTTTTTCCTAACGTCATTTTTAGTCGAAAATTTCAGGACTTCAGTCGACCAAGATTTTCTTTGGTTGATTACAGCCCTAATCATATCGTTATCATCTCTAATCTTCAACACAAACAGAGCGATCTAGTTTTGCAGAAGTAGGACAGCGCTGGAGACTCACTGTGTTTCACTCTTGGTGAGGAGGATGAAGACGCAGAGGATGATGCAGGACAGAGCGATGCACACGCCAACGATGATCCCCGGCATCGACTTCTCATCCATGTGGTACAGCCCGTCGATGAACGCTGCAGAAATGATTAAAAAAATACATTTTTGTTAAAGTGCAGGTGATTAATGTTCACTTCATTTATATCTGACAGACTTGCATGGCTTATACTGAGATTGTCACATGTCACACGGGTATATTTGTGCCAAAAATCATTAGAATATTAAGTAAAGATCATGTTCCATGAAGATATTTAGTAAATTTCCTACCGTAAATATATAAAACATGTATTTTTGTGAGTGAATCATGAACATAAATGTACAACTTTAAAGGAGATTTTCTCAATGTGTCGATTTTTTTTGCCTCAGATTCCAGATTTTCATATAGTTGTATCCCGGCCTAATATTGTCCTATCCTAACAAGCCATACATCATATTCAGCTTTCAGGTGATGTATAAATCTCAATTTCAAAGAAATGTACCCCTGTGACTGGTTTAGGGGTCCCGGGTCACAGATAAGCATAGAGGGGTTTGTGCACCTGTTTTCTCGGCGTGGTTGTCCGTGTGCCGTGGGTTTTTCCCCTGGTGAGCTCTGGCCCGGACCCGCAGCTCTACGGTCCCGGAGAACGGCCCGTCTCCCGCAGGGTTTGAGGCCGAGATCTTCACCAGGTAAACGCTTCCCGACTCCAGCTTCTCCAGGAGAGCCATCGTGTTCACAGCTGGACACCAATCAAATCAATAATCAGACAACGCTGATAATTAAGTGAGATATCGTATTAAAATATAACACAATATTTTATAATATATATTTATATACACTTTGGTCAAAAGTTTCAGATAAGATTTTTTATGTTTTTCAAAGAAGTCTCTTCTGCTCACCAAGGCTGCATTTATTTGATAAAAAAAAAAAAAAAAAAAAAAAAACTGTATTATTGTGAAATATTATGACAATTTAAAATAACTGGTTTCTATTTTAATATATTTTAAAATGTTATTTATTCCTCAGATGAAAGCTGAATTTTCAACATCATTACTCCAGTCTTCAGTGTCACATTCAGATAAATGCTGTTCTTTTGAACTTTCTACTCATCATGAAATAAAAATGTAAAAAACTGTTTTCCACATTGATAATAATCATAAATGTTTCTTGATCATCAAATCCTCATATTAGAGTGATTTCTGAAGGATCATGTGACACTGAAGACTGGAGTAATGATGCTGAACATTCAGCTTTGCTCACAGGAATAAATTACACTTTACTGTAAATTCACATAGAAAACAGCTGATTTACAGTAGAATAATATTTCAGTATTTTTACTGTATTTATATAAATACTATGTATAAAAAAAAAAAAAAAATTTTATCTAAAATCTTACTGATTTAAAACTTTTGACCGGTAGTGTATACATATATATTTAATATATAATAAAAACAATAAATAAAAAGGTGTTATATATTACATCTCATGAGCTATGAAAGAGCAATAACTTTTTTGGTGAAAAATAAATAATGAAGCTGCAGAATCATTAATATCTGTCTCTAATAAACCCTTCAGATGTGTTTTATTATCTTTAAGGCAAGACAGCACAGACAAACAAGGTTACATCAGATATCACAATACCTCACCATTTGATTAATCACAGTACATTTATTGCTTTTTTAATACAAGTTTTCTGAAATGTTATGTTTGAATATGAAAACGATGCATTATCTAATTAAATACATACTCATTTTAACGCACATCATCTTTAAAGGTATAGACAGTAATTGAAATCTACAGACGCAAATAGATCAATTGCAATAAAATAAACACTTAAATACGTATTTGGAACATGTTTTCTTTCCACTCGTCTGATGTGGAAGGAAAAATAGATTAGGCCTCTATCATACGCCCTATCATACACCCTATCATATGCCCTATCATACGCCCTATCATACGCCCTATCATACACCCTATCATACACCCTATCATACACCCCTATCATACGCCCTATCATACACCCTATCATACACCCTATCATACACCCTATCATACACCCCTATCATACGCCCTATCATACACCCTATCATACACCCCTATCATACGCCCTATCATACACCCTATCATACGCCCTATCATACACCCTATCATACACCCTATCATACACCCCTATCATACGCCCTATCATACACCCTATCATACACCCCTATCATACGCCCTATCATACACCCTATCATACACCCTATCATACACCCCTATCATACGCCCTATCATACACCCTATCATACACCCCTATCATACGCCCTATCATACGCCCTATCATACACCCTATCATACGCCCTATCATACACCCTATCATACGCCCTATCATACACCCTATCATACACCCTATCATACACCCCTATCATACGCCCTATCATACACCCTATCATACGCCCTATCATACGCCCTATCATACGCCCTATCATACACCCTATCATACACCCCTATCATACGCCCTATCATACACCCTATCATACGCCCTATCATACACCCTATCATACACCCTATCATACACCCTATCATACACCCCTATCATACGCCCTATCATACACCCTATCATACACCCCTATCATACGCCCTATCATACACCCTATCATACGCCCTATCATACACCCTATCATACGCCCTATCATACGCCCTATCATACGCCCTATCATACACCCCTATCATACGCCCTATCATACACCCTATCATACACCCCTATCATACGCCCTATCATACACCCTATCATACGCCCTATCATACACCCTATCATACACCCTATCATACACCCCATCATACGCCCTATCATACACCCTATCATACACCCTATCATACACCCTATCATACACCCCTATCATACACCCTATCATACACCCCTATCATACGCCCTATCATACACCCTATCATACACCCCTATCATACGCCCTATCATACGCCCTATCATACACCCCTATCATACGCCCTATCATACACCCTATCATACGCCCTATCATACACCCTATCATACACCCTATCATACGCCCTATCATACACCCTATCATACACCCTATCATACACCCTATCATACACCCTATCATACGCCCTATCATACACCCTATCATACACCCTATCATACACCCTATCATACGCCCTATCATACACCCTATCATACACCCTATCACACCCCTATCATACGCCCTATCATACACCCTATCATACGCCCTATCATACACCCTATCATACACCCTATCATACGCCCTATCATACACCCTATCATACGCCCTATCATACACCCTATCATACGCCCTATCATACACCCTATCATACACCCTATCATACACCCTATCATACACCCTATCATACGCCCTATCATACACCCTATCATACACCCTATCATACACCCTATCATACGCCCTATCATACACCCTATCATACACCCTATCATACACCCCTATCATACGCCCTATCATACACCCTATCATACACCCCTATCATACGCCCTATCATACACCCTATCATACACCCCTATCATACGCCCTATCATACACCCTATCATACACCCCTATCATACGCCCTATCATACACCCTATCATACACCCCTATCATACGCCCTATCATACGCCCTATCATACGCCCTATCATACACCCGAAGCAATGCTCCAAAATCTCCAAATTGAGCAGTGTGATAAACACTTGAAGTAGTTCTGGTTGTGTTCTGCTCACCTTCCCTCTGGAGAACCTGCCATTCCCCGGCGCTCCCGGCGCTGTGAGATGCGTAGAGGACGGTGTAGTGCGTCACACACACATCCGGCTGGTCTGGCGGATCCCACGACACCAGTGCCGTGCCGTCCTCGATCAGAGTCGCTCTCACGGACTGAGGCGGAGACCACGGGGCTGCGGGAGAGAAGAAGCCTTGAGTCTTACAGTGTGATCATGCTTTTGAATTGCATTAAAATCCCATCCAGTGGCTCAATCCACAGTCTCAACAACAACCAATGAACTCAGTGTGATGCATATTTGTGAATGAAACAGGTCAGATTTCTGTAATAGTTGTCTTCACAATTCTGAGCAATTTGAATAAATGGATTTTGAAAATATGATTTAAATAATATCAAATAGATGCAAATATTGAATCAGATACACTCACTGTTAGACTCATGCTTTACACAGTTTCAACACCAACTAATGATGCATATTTGTCAGCTATTCATAAATTAAACTTCTGTAATAGTTGTTTTCACAATGAACAGATTTATGCTGATTCTGAGCAATTTGAATAAATGGATTTTGCAAATATGATTATTAAAATAAAATAAAAAATGTGCAAATAGTTAATAGTAAAACTATGCCATGAGTGTAATCCAAATGAATGGAAATTTTATATGCAACACAAATAAATTAATCTTTAATTTAGGCCAAAATATTTTTGAGTTTATGGTGATTATATTAAAATATAATGAAATATTATATACCTATATAATATAATATAATATAATATAATATAATATAATATAATATAATATAATATAATATAATATAATATAATATAATATAATATAATATAATATTATAACATTATAATATAATATAATAATTTTATTTGCAATATAAATACATTCATTTTTAATTTAGGCCTAAATATTTTTGAGTTTATGGTGATTATATTAAAATATAATGAAATATTATATACCTATATAATATAATATAATATAATATAATTTAATTTAATATAACATAATAGAATATTATAACATTATAATATAATATAATAATTTTATATGCAATATAAATACATTCATTTTTAATTTAGGCCTAAATATTTTTGAGTGGATGGTGATTATATTAAAATATAATGAAATATTATATACCTATAAAATATAATATAATATAATATAATATAATATTTAATAAATATAGTTATTGTTTTTGTTTATATAATATATTTCATCTCTAGAGCTACGAAAGCGATCTGAACAAAAACATTTTTTTGACTGTTTTGTGTTTATTTTTATTTCTCAAAATGAATTTTGGGAAAATACACATCTGAGATGAAGTTGGTAATTAAATAAAATATAATATGAATATTTAAAAAAAAATTGTTTTTTTTTACATTTCATTAAATTTCAAATGCAATTCAGATACATAAATCTTAAATAAGATTAGATTTAAATAGATATAATCAAATATGCTAGTTTTTAGCCGCTACCTTCCAGGGGAGTCCTGTGATAGACGCTTGCGCTCCAGGGACTGGACATCTGATCCATATGAAGACGCACTGCAAACTCATAACGAGTGTTGGACCGGAGACCTGATAGCGTTACGGTTTGCTCAGTTCTGAAGAGAGAGAACACATATCTGACATCTGAATGCAGAAGCTGAAGTGCTATTGATGTCAAGGCTTTGTTGAGGCACGGGCACTCACGTTTGGGCGTAGCGTACGGTGTCGGCGTCGGAGGGACTCGCGGGCCCGTAGCGGATGGAGAAGCTGACGGCTCTGCCAGAACTGAACGCAGGACGACCCCAACTCAGACTCACCGATGACGAGCTGCTGGCTTCGGCCTGGATGTGGTCGGGAGGCGGCAGGGCGGCCAAACGCCGGTTCGGTGCGGCTGACACACACACACACACACACACGTTAACATACTGAAGCTCTTGTTTAGAAAACAAAAGTAGAAGCTTAAAAGTCCCCCTGTGGTGAAAATCCAGCTTTTAATGTTGTTTATGTGTCTATGTGGTGTTTTTAATGTGCTTTCAGACAAAGCATGTGTAAATTCATAAGTCGACAGCATTGCTGAGTATTTCCTCCTTAAAACTGCAGTGAACCAAAGACAGTCTCAAAAACACGCTTTGAAATCGCTGGTGTTTCTGACGTCACAAACTACCTTGTAACCAATCAGATCAACGTGTGATCTTCAACCAGTGGATCTCTGAGCTGAGTGAGTGAGTAGAGGCGGGGCTCATTTGCATATTTATAGAACTGCGTATACTAAATGAGGAAAGGGTGTCAAGTTACATTCAAGATATTTTAAGACATGAATTTTTTTAAGGAAAACACATTTAAACGTCATTTTGGTGATGAAATATGAGTTTTAAGGGATAAAATGATTGACTACAGGGGGACTTTAAAATAGATTACAATAAAGGATTTAAACTGGTAATACTTTAATACACTTTAGCATACTTTTAAAAAGATCACACAAGTGAGGATTGAATATGTTTGGATTGAATATGAATGTTTTCAGCTAATATCCTCAAAAAGAATACTGAATGTAATGTATTTGGACTCCTAATTGCATGTTATTTACAATTACATGAAAATGTCATAGTTTAAATTTAAATTACGTCTTTTTTGACCCTACTTAAGTATATTAAGTATATTTTCATAATTTCATATGACTTTCCCTTTAAAAAGTATACATTTTCTAGGACATTTTTCCAGCTAAAGCTAAAACTTTATACTTGTATGAAATCCTAATCAAATATAATATATTATGTAAAAAAATTGTGTTTTAAGTGAATTACGGTTTACTTTCCATTTAAAAAGTAGAAGTTTTCTAGGAAAATTACACAATGTATTTCCCAGTAAAATTAAAAAGCTAAAACATTTCTGTTCGAAAGTCCTTTTTAAATTTCACAGAATTAGTTGAACTTGTGCTTTTTGACCCACTTAAGTATATCTTTATAGGTTATTTCATAATTATTTTTTATTTTGAAACCTGTACATCTAATATATGCTAACAATGAAAGATTGGCATAACAAACATCGATTTTCTAGTTAAATATTGATTGAATACAAATCCCACATGATTCAGCGTTAAATTTTACAAGTTTAAATCCACAAGTCAATGTGTTTTGAACACTTACAAGGACACCCTGGAGTGTTGACCGTCTGATGGGCCTGATAGCCGTCTCCATTAGCACTGAACGCTAACAGTTTCACATGGTACTTCACTCTGGGGTCTGAAGAACAACATAAAACACAATAAAATAGAGTTATTTAAGGGTCTTAAAGAGTTTAAAACTACCCTTATGAAAGTTTACCATGGTTTTACTACAGTATCTAAAAAAAGGTCAACTGTGAAAGCATGCAAACGTTTATGCTATGTGTGCATTTTCATGTAGTTTATGCATCTGCAATGTTTGGCTAAAACACTCCCAAGACATTCAGGTCTGAATGCACAGATTTAGACACTTATCTAGGTTTCACATCAGTAAACAATGAATGTGAAGAATGAGTTTGGTCAGTGTGTGAAGTCCTGGGTGAGGGGGGGGGGGGGGGGGGGGGGGGGGGGTTACGTTTTTAAGGCTCTACGGGTCGAGAGGTCAGAGGTCGGAGGTCACCTTCACAGAAACGTTCAGCTGCCGAAACGAACCGTCTCCCGGGACGAGAGCTTTATGACCCGAGGTCGGGGGCCGGACCGGGATAAAACTTTATGCTCAACTAGTTAGGAAGAAACAGGCCTAGAGATAAAGCTATTTAGATCCTTAAAGGAAAAAATGATGTCATTCCAAATTGTTTTCCAAGATAATTCCATGGTTTTCCATCAGTAAAAAAATTTGAAAAGGAAAAACATTTCTATCTATATGGAAATCCATAATCAAGTTACTAATGGATTTTCATTAAAGTTCATTTTCATGGAAGTTGAGTAAATTACGATTTCCCATTTAATTTTTTTTAATATTTTCTAAGAAAATGTATTTATTTCCCATGAAAAAATAAGTATGGCATAATGTTTCCATCTATATATCAAGTTACTCACACATTTTCTTAAAAATGAAGTTAATTGAATTAAGATTGACTTTCCCTTTAAAAAGTATAAATTTTCTAGGAAAATTACACAATGTATTTCCCAGTAAAAATTAGAAAGCTAAAACATTATGGAAATTCTAATCAAATTACGCACAAAAAGAGAAATTACAATTTCTTGTAAAGCAACCTTGAGCTCATGAAAGGCGCTATATAAATATAAAAAAATATTATTTATTTATTTATTTATTTATTAGTTAGGCAAAACACTAACCAATTCAAACAGAACTCACTCCATCGGGACATTGAACTTAAATTTGCATCGACTCTAAAAACCCCACAAGTTCTTTGACCCAAGAGGGGTCACTTCTGCCCAGTTCAATCCCAGAATCCTTTGTTGGCTGGACGAGTGTCCAGCTGTAAAGGGGTGGGGGGGGGGGGGGTCGCTCTCACGGGCTTTTGGCCGACCTTAAACCCAGGCACAATAGACGGAGAAGCAGAGGAGAACCATGGGAAAACTGGAAGAAGACATCTGGGGTGTGACCTTTGACCCTGAGGGGATATTACGTGACACGAACAAAAGCCCTGGGTGCGGTGGACGGGACAACCGTGCATAAGTCCGAACAGAAGAAGATAATTATTGATCAAACTGGGATTCTCTGTCTGTCCGAGGACGATCAGATGCTCACGATGGGAAAGATGCTCACAGAACCTGTGGAATATTTCATTCCCGGGTTTATGTTTCAGAAAAAGCTTGACTTGTGCATTTTCAGGGATGCTACTTTTAATTTTCATTCACGTACTTGATGAGAAAAATATGTAGGTAGATTCCTCATTTTAGATTATCTAGTTGTTTTAAGCAGTTCATTTAGATTAGAATTAACTAGTGACCTGCATAAATGTTTTTGATATTAGTCTGCTTAAAATTAGGCAAATATTTTTTATAAACATTTTTATATCCGAGCTTAAAATGAAAAATATCTAGGAACTAAAATTTATTTATTTCCAAGTAAAAAAATAGAAAGGCAAAATGTTCTCTATTGAAATCCTAATCAAATTACTCACAAATATTCTTTAAATTAATTTTAAATGAATTGAGTTTTTTATATATTAGTTGCAGGCTACCTAAAATTAAACAAAAAGTGTTGTTGTGTTTTTTTTGCATTGAATAAAGATTTATTTCTCATTTTTTAAAATGTGATTTGAAAATTAGAAAATGTTTTTTTCCCAGTAAAAATTTGAAAGGTAAAATGTTGTTTATGGAAATCCTAATCAAAATACTCACAAATATTCTTTAAAAAATATTAAGTTTTAAAGTGAATTAAGTTTTATATATATATATATTAGTTGCAGGCTACCTAAAATTAAACAAAAGTGTTGTTGTGTTTTTTTTTTTGCATTGAATAAAGATTTATTTCACATTAAATAAATAAAAAATGTTAAGAAAAACAAAAAAAAATTAGAATTATTTTCATTTCAGTTAAAACATTTCTATCTATATGGAAATCATAATCAAATGACCCATTAGTCATTTAAATTTAGATTTTTTTCTACTTAAAATAAGGCAAAAGTTTTTTTTTTTTGTTTTTTTGGTTGCATTTTCTTAAGTGAATTAATATTTATTTCCAATATAAGAAATTAGAAATTTTCTAAGAAAAGTTTGTAAGAAAATCTTTCTTATAATAATTTAGTGAATGAGAAAATATGCTTATTTCCCAGATAAGCCCATGCGTGTGCGTGACTCACTGAGGCCTGTGATGGTGTGCTGGTGGTCTTGGGGGGGCAGCTGGAGAATGGAGCCCTCTGATTGGCCGTCAGGGTGGAAACAGAGCTTGAATCCCTGTATGGCAGCGTCACTGGGAGTCGGATGCCATCGGATCGTCACGGATGTGCAGTTCAGGGGTTCAAGCTCGAGGTTTGGGGCGGGAGGCACTGAGGACAGAAACACACATTAAATCAACTTATGCACAAATTACAGACATAAACACATTTTCTGCAAAACATTACCAGACCTCTATGGTATTTTTGCCAAGTCTAAGGTAATAATAATGCTTGATGTGCAAACAGCACTAATAAAACAGCACTGCCATTGTGGCTGCGAAAAGCTTTATTTTTAAGAGAGAAGAGAGTTAACGATAAATTTTTTTATTTTGATTTAAAAACAAGAAATTTGATTTTTTTATTTTATTTCCCAGTAAAATGTAGAAAAGTAAAACAATTATATATATATATATATGGAAATCCTTATCAAGTTACTTATGAATTTGCTTAAAAATTAAGTTAATTGAATTAAAATTGATTTTCCCTTTAAAAAGAATACATTTTCTAGGAAAATTGCATAATGTATTTCCCAATAAAAATTAGAAAGCTAATAACATTTCTACTTATATGGAAAATTCTAATCAAATTACTTTCTTTAAAAATAGTTTTTCAGTGAATTACGATTTACTTTCCATTTAAAAAGAAGACATTTTCTAGGAAAATTACAAAATAAATTTCCCAGTAAAAATCAGAAAGCTTCAACATTTCTGTTCATTTCGAAAACCTTATTTAAATAAAAAATTATAATAATCTTTTTTTCTGCGAAAAGCTTAAGAGTACAGTTAACGATCAATAAATAACATCAGTTTCGATGACGCATCTTGACCAGGGACGTTCTGCCATCCATTCAAGACCGTTTCAATTATTAAGGTTTTAATGAGTTCAATAAAAGATTCAAACAATGTCACCTTAATGCGCGTATTCCACACCAAAACTTCATGTTTTCAACCAGATCAAGTTCATGATGAGTTTGATCAAAGTGGAAATCACTCTAAGTCTGTCTAACTAAACATGACCGATCCGTTTGAGCAAATATCCAGCAGAAAACAGGCTATTCTTTAGGTTGCCTGAAGCGTTCCCTTTATGACCCGAAACTGAGCCGACCCTCAGCTCCTAACTGACGGCCGGGGTCAAAGGTCATCGAGTAACAACATAAATGCCGGAACAAAGCCAGTCAAAAAATGCTGTTCTTACTCAGTACTTTTGTCTTGTTTCCAGTCCAAATATCTAAAAAATTCTTAAATCAAGATGCATTTACTAAAGTAGTAAAAATGCCATAAGATATTTGTCAGATAGTCTTGTTTTCTGGGGGGGATCAAAATGAAGTGAGTTTTTGCTTAAAACAAGAACAATTATCTGCCAATAGGGGTAAGAAAAAGAGTCTTGTTTCCGTTTGAATTAAGTTTATTTTTCTGACCCCATTGGCAGATAATTGTTCTTGTTTTAGGCAAAAACTCACTTCATTTAGATTTTTTCCCCCCATAAAACAAGACATAATATCTTATAGCATAGCATTGCTCATGATTAGCCTAGTTCATGTCAGTCAATACATTAACTAAGGTTAACTAATGAACCTTATTGTAAAGTGTTACCTTAAAATGTTCTTCACACAAAAAAGGAAATTATGCTATTAACTCTTTCCCTCTTTAACGTTTTTTTTCTTTTCTGAATGCTCTGAATGTCCGGTACCTTAAAAATGAAGTGAAAAAGTTCATTTCAAACCCTGTATACATGAATTTTGAACAATACCCGTTCTTGTCTTAGGACAACTTTGATGAACTTTTTTGCTCCACTTCAAATGTTGACTACTGTGGTACAGCGCTTCCAGAACCAAAAACAAACTAAAAACAGTGACAAAAGCGATAGTTATGGGTCAACCTCAGGAGGTTTCTGCTCTCACCTGTGGCGCTGGATGTTTTGGGCGTGCGATGCGAGCTCCAGGCGGACGGTTGGCTCCAGCCCACGCGGGTCGAGGCGGACATGCGGATCAGGTAGATGGTGTCGGGCCGCAGACCCTGCAGGAGGAACCGGGTGCAGTTCTGGCCCGGGACCGGCAGCTCCACGGAGGTCAGCGAGTCGTCCGAGGCCGTGCGGTGGGACAGACGGTACGCAGACACTCGTCCTCGGCTCAGTTTAGGAGAGAGAGGCTGCCAGGACACCAGTATATCAGTCGGACTGCGACTCGTCAGGCTCAGCTCAGGGGTACGGAGGGGCACTAGGGACAAACAGAGAGATAAAACACTTTATGGGAAAGATTTGAGGTTACACTTCATTTCCATAGTCCACTATGCAGCTACATGTCAACTAACTCTCAATAGAGTATTCGGTTAGAGTCAGGTTAAATAACGTGATTTCCAAACACTGCGAATGTGGTTTTTTTTTTACAAAAACGGAATTCTGAGTTTTAAAAATAATAATAATGGAATTCTAATAAAAAAAAAAAAAAAACGTAATTCTGAGTAAAAAAAAAAAGAAAAAAAAAAAGGAATTCTGATTAAAAAATTATAAAAAAACAGAATTCTAAAAAAAACACACACAAAAAACGGAATTCTGAGTAAAAAAAAAACAAAAAAAATGGAATTCTGATTAAAAAAAACGGAATTCTGATTAAAAAAAATAAAAAAACGGAATTCTAATTTGAAGAACAAAACAAAAACAAAAGCAATTTAAGCAATCTCACAATTTTAACTTTTTTCTTGCTATTGTTAATTATATTTTTCTTAGAATTGCGTGAAAAAAGTTAGAAGTGTGAGACAAAAAAGTAGCAATTACCGTTTTTATTTTTTTTATTCTGTTGCAGAAACAACTTCCATATTTTTGTCTATGTAGCATCGATTTCATATTTTTTTTGTGCTTCTCTACTTCATAAACAGCCAAACTTTATTGAAAGCCTTCTCAGCAGTGAATCTCCCCTCACTCATTAATGAGCCTTTTTTTCCTCTAGGAAATGAATCTCCGCTTCTATTATGTTGTACAGTGGCAGACGTGCTATAGTGCATTGTGGGATTGGTTTCTGGACTCACCGTCCTCCAGCGTGTGCTGCGTGACCTGCTCCGACATGCGACTGGCGCCCATCGGCATGTAGGCCACTATATAAAACGTGTAGTTTCGCGCCGGCTCCAGATCGTCCACGATGTGGCTTGTCGTGTCGTTCCCGATCACGGCCTGATATTCCTCGTTGTTTAGACCTGTAAGATATTTTCTGGATGAAACACGGCAACAGCAAGACCAGCACAAACCAGTTTGGATCTTCATGCTTCATTCAAACGCTCACCCTCAGACTTCATGTAGTGTATGGAGTAGGCGATGACTTTATCCGCGTTGTACTGGGGTCTCTCCCACGCCAGTAAGATGGCCGAGCTGGAGATGGTTTCCGCGTGGACGTTTCGTGGAGCGCTGGGACGGTCCTCCGACAGAACCACGATGAGACGGGACGTGGACACAACCGAGCCTCGGGAGTTCTCCGCCTGGCACTGGTAAAAGGCGTCGTCTTCCGGAATGATCTGAGTTATCACCAGTTTACTGACCAAGAGAAAGATGTCATTATCAGAAGAGATTACGATGTTTACCAGAGGTGTTTGTCTGTACACTGCAAAAAAGGCTTTTCTTACTTCGTATTTTTGTCTTGTTTCAAGTCCAAATATCTACAAATTCTTAAATCAAGATGCATTTACTAGATGAGTAAAATGCTATAAGATATTATGTCTTGTTATTATCTGCAGATGGGGTCAGAAAAATAATCTTGTTTCTGTTTCAATTAAGATGATTTTTCTGACCCCATCTGCAGATAATTTTGCTTGTTTTAAGCAACAACTCACTTCATTTTGATTTATTTCCCCAGAAAACAAGACATAATATCTTATGGCATTTTACTCATCTAGTAAATGCATCTTGATTTAAGAATTTTTAGATATTTGGACTGGAAACAAGACAAAAAATACTGAATAAGAACAGCTTTTTTTGCAGTGTGCAGAAGAAGCTCGGCTTTGTTGTAAAATAAAGCCTAATAATTCTGGCATCAAAGATCTGCATGAGAAGTGATTTTTCACGAAAGAGAGAAACCCCCGCAGTACCTGTTGTACATCTTGGTGCGCCCGTTGGAGTGGATCACCTGCCCGTTCTTGAACCAGGTGATGCGGGGCGCAGGTGTGCCCTCAGCCTGGCAGCTGAAGCGGGCCGTACCGGCTCTGGGTCGCGTCTGACTCTCCGGCTTCTCCAACAGAGTCGGAGGAACTGCAAAACAAATGAGTGAAAACTGTGAGAACACATAATGAACAATAATGATAACTATAACGTTTTAATATTCATTCTAACAGTAAGAGAATAGCGAAGTCCAGACCAATTTAATATTCAATATTATATATAATTTAATATTCAACAATATTATTGATCTGCCTGCATTGACAACATTATATGAGAACTGATCTGAGCTGGATGATGACATCACTGTTTTAAAAGCGGCAGACAATATAACTGCAGCGCGCTTATAATAAACTGAATGATATCGTCTGTTGGTGTGGACACTTAATTTAGTTATTGTTATAGTTATCGCTCTTGGTGTGAATGCTAATACAGTTATTGTTCTTGGTGTAAACGCTAATATAGTTATCGTTAAAGTTATCGTTCTAGCTGTGAACACTAATATAGTAATTGTTATAGTTCTTGTTCTTGTTGTGAACGCTAAAATATTTATTGTTCTTGATGTGAACGCAAATATAGTTAAAGTTATTGTTCTTGGTGAGATTGCGTATATAGTTATCGTTAAAGTTTTACGAAGAACGATAAGTGTAACGATAACTATATTAGCGTTCACACCAAGAGCGATAACTTTAACGATAAATATTTTTGCGTTCTCAGCAAAAAACGATAACTATAACAATAACTATATTAGCGTTCACACAAAGAACGATAACTTTAATGATAACTATGTTTGCATTCACACCAAGAACGATAACATTAACAAATATGGTAATTGTTATAGTCATTGTTCTTGGTGTGAATGTTAATATAGATATAGTTATAGTTCTTGATGTGAAGGTCCTTCAGAAGTGTTTATGACGCAACCGTTCCGTCAAACATCTCTTACCGAGTACGGTGAGGTTCCCGGCCGCTATGGTGTAGTTGCGTGTTCCCGGTGTCGTCGCGCGGCACAGGTACGTGCCACTGTGCTGGGCTTTAACGGCTGAGATAACCAGGTTCCCGTTTCCCAGAACCCTGGCTCCGAACACGTCTATGGGTTTAGAGTCGGCCCGGCTCCAGGACACCAGCGGCCGAGGGTTTCCCTCCGCCGAACACTCCAGAACCACAGACTGATGCAGACCGGCGCTGATGTTCTGAGGTCCGGCTATGATGTGTGGTTTCATGAGAGGCCTGGGACCCGATGCTGGACAGAGAATGCAGAAGATTATAATATTTTCTTTATTCCTCTGATAATGATCACTGTTCATCCTCACACAAACACAGACCTGGGATGATGGACAGCTCGGCCTCTCGGCTCGTGACTCGACTGGCCGTGTTTGTTGCAAAGCAGCGATAATTCCCAGCATCCTTCATTGTCACGTCGCGGATATGCAACACTCCATTTGGCAAAACGGTGATTCTGAAACAAACAAAAACATGTTCATTTCAGTATGCTAGTACATTATGAGCTTTACAATATAGCTTTCCAGATTTTCATATTCAGTGCACAGAGCTGCTTAACCAGATTAAAGCTGGTTTTACATGGTTTCTATCCAGTATCCGGTATACATTCCATCAGTAAATTTTCATCAAAAATTATTTTGTTGGTATAAATGAATGTATTTAGGTTTATTCAGTGATGTTAAATAATATTTTTGACTTGAATAAGTTTAACTTGGGTTTGGGTTAATATTTTTTCAATGAACCATATAAAAAATACAAATAAAAACCTTGACCACTTTAATCCAGTAGATTCAATTCAATATATTGATATAAAATATATTTAATAATGATATTAATTTATATCAATTCTGCTTCTGATTAAGTAAATTATTCCGTTTTTTTAACCTGTTAACTGTCATCCCCCTTTTTGACCATAGATGTGAAAATAAATGTGTAGTTCATGAATTTTAAAGAAGACACTAAGCAAAAGTAAAAGCACTTCAAAAAATTCAAGTGCAAAAAAGTTATACAAGTTTAAGTTTACTGCTAAACTAAGCAATTTTATTTTGAACAAAATTTGTGTATTACAAAATAATGTGGACTCTTAAATTGGTGGAATCAAAGCCATTTGTCCAACCAAGTTATGTTCCAAATTTGAAGCTGATATCCCAAAAAATGAGCTGGTAAATGGTTTTAAAGTACCATTTTCATGGTAACAAAATGTCAAATTTTTTTATGAATTTTGAGAATTTCGAATGATACCTAAAGTGTCCTGCTATTGAAATAATGATGGTTAACAGGCTACTATTAATATTAAATATTTTATTAATATTTAGAAAGATCCTGTTGTTTTGTTGGTTAAGTGCACACCTGTCTGAATCCAGAGGTAGAGATCTTTGGTTGAGTTCCCAGCGGATGATTGCTGGAGATCCGCTGACAGCGCAGGAGAATCTGCCCATCGAGCCCAGCGTAACCTCCACTGGGACAGGGTGGGACACAAACAACAAGACATCTGTGAAAGAGAGAGAGAAAGAATCCATAACCAATGGACTTTATGTTCTAAGTCAACATCAAACCGCATCCACATCCAACTTTACACCCATAACGTCACATATTTCTGAGCGAAAAAAGATATAAATGGTTCACAACAGGGTCAATATAGTACACTTAAACCATAATAAACATTTTCGTTACTTGAAATGAAATAAACGTAAAAATAAATATACAAAAAAAAGTGGTTTTATAAATATTTTTTTATTATAGTTATTATTAAAACCATAAAAAGTTTTTCGTTACTTAAAATAAAATAAACTTTAACCGGGTTTATTATAGTTTTTTTTAACTATAGTTATTATATACTTAAAAACCATAAAAAAAAAAACAACAACATTTTTGTAACTTGAAATAACAAACTTAAACTTAAAATTAAATGAAATATAAAAAACTGATGGGTTATTAAAGTTATGTTTTTGTTTTAGTTAGTATCAAACCATAAAACATTTTCATTACTTATACATATAATACTTATACTTAAATACTTATAAACTTATAAATAAAATAAATTTTAACTGAAATATATATGAAATATATGAGTTTTTATATTTTTTATTATAACAGTTTTTTAATTAAAAACTAAAAACATTTGTTACTTGAAATAAAATAAATTTTAACTGAAATAAAATAAAATATAAAAAACAGCAGGGTTATTCATTGTTTTTATTATAGTTATTATAGTTATTATAGTTATTATAGTTATTATAGTTAAAAACAAAAACAAAATTGTTACTTGAAATAACAAAAACTGAAATAAAATAAAATTAAATATAAAAACCTTAAACTTATTTTATTTTAGCTAGTTTCTAAAGCAACATTTCTAAGTTAAATTTAGTTTAACTTGATCTACTAAAAATATTATAAAAACTATATAAACATTTAAAAAAAACTAATAAATTGTCAAAAAGACAACACAATTACCAAAACTAACTAAAATTAGAATGAAAACAAAAAATAATAAAAACTAATTCAAAATATTATTAAAACTAGCACTAGCGAAAAGCAAAAACTAGTAAACTAGCACTAATAGCACAAACATAAAGCAAATTGGGCCAATGTAGATTTTAATGTTGATCTAAATTTGTATTATATTTGTCGTTCATTAACAGACTGGTTGTTTTGGACCTAAATCAATTGCAAATTTCTTTCACATAATCAATATAATTCCTTTTAAAATGAATCAAGTTAACCTCTGCCATAATCAGAACGCTAACTAATAACACAAGCTTGTCCTCCCATAATGCTTCTCTCTCTAGTTATTGTACTACGTTTAACACTTAAACAGACACCGTCAGCAATAAACTCCATTATAATTTGCTCAATGGACTCAAAACACAAACTAAATGTCAATACAAACAGTTTCAGGCCTGATGTTGAGGCTCTCAGGGCATGAAATCAGACACACGAGATCAAATCGTTTCAGCTGGTGTATTTATATAAAGCTTAAAGCGTACAGCACTCAGACAGAGCCCGTTTCTGATCTTAACAGTGATTGGTTATCTGTTAAAGGCCAGAGTGCACAGCAGCCAATAATAAACAGCTGCTCTAATCAATGAATCAATTGGCTAATGACAGTGAATAATGACTCTTTATAGATCAGTGTGAATCAATGATGCTTCCATTTGAAATGAGTGTCAACATATGCTTGTTACTGTAGGCAATGCACAGGCTTATAGTGCTGCAAATTATGTTTTATGCACTAGAAAATATAAGGTTTTCACACCTGAATGAATGAAATGAGCACCAAAATATCACATGCACAAGGTGATATAACAATAACAATCACATGACTGTTTCGTCACCATTTTTACAAACGGCACTATAAGAGCAGGACATTTTCGAAACAATAACATAAAGACCAGCCCATGATTTTACCCATAAGCCACTGTGTTTTGTTCCCTCCCCCCTCTTGTTCCTGCTGAGTCCAGCCAAAAATCCTCTAAAGGCAATCAATGATAGTTCATCTCCAGATAAATCCCTGTCACTCGTGTTCGATGCAGTCGACGGGATTTATTCACATGTGAAGCTGAATTACCACTAACTGACAGTCAGATAACTCAGGCTTAAATTACCCCAGCTAACAAAAACATGTTCTGAGAACGCTTTGCTAACGTTAACCGGAAGACATGAAAACTTTATATTTCTGAATGTCCAACATGTCCAACATGTTTTAAACATGTTTTTCCTTGGTTAAACGAACGTTAAGCGAACATTCCATTTTTGGAAACATTATGGAATTGTTACATTTGAATGTTCTCGGAACATTCCGAAACCAGTTGTAACATTTAAAAAGCGTTCCAAAGTTCCATGAATGATGTTTTTGTGCAAATGTTTTGAGAACATTATTAAAGACCAGATAACTTTGAACGAACGCATTGTTAACGTCACTGGAGGAACGTTTGCTCATAACTTTAGAGAACGTTGCGATCCTTAAAGCCTGTACTGGTTTAAGTTTCTATTATTTTGTTCACTTGAATACACACACACACACACACTATCATATAGGCTAACGCTGGTTCTTTGTTTAAAAAAACACTCAATATTGCATTACAGATCTTATCTATAGACGTCGTTAAGCTGAACTGGTTACACAGCTGCTACTGTTCGGAGAGAAAGTGCAGAAATCTCATCAAAATCTTCAAAGAGTCAACGCTATTTTAGGAAATTTGAGGAAAACAAATGAGTATATCTTCATACTGCATGATTATAATATTCATTTACCAATATATTTACAAAAAATATAATGGTACTGCCATAGTATATGGAGAAAGTGTGTGTGTGTGTGTGTGTGTGTGTGTGTCCAGTCAGCCAGGTTGTAAAGGCCAGATCAATGCCTAGGTCAAACAGGACAAAGGTTTCCTACCAAAGGTCAGAGGTCAGTCAAGTCCATCTGTCCACCCAGTGTCAGTCAGAGACTCTGATTAAATGTGTTCTGGATGAAAACCGTCAGTGATTTTATGTAATTTATACAAGGATTATAATGAACCCTGCTAATGAACACAACAATTAAAGTACACCCATATGAAGACTGATAAAGTGTTTGACTTTGAGTAACAACTATACGGATCAATAGTAGTAAACCTGTCAATAAAATCACTTACAATCATATTTTATACCAAAATCAGAAAAAATAAATAATGAATTATATACTGCTCAATAAAATTAAGTCTATTTTAAGATTTTTGGACATTATTTCAATAAGCCTAATTATAAAGCACACACACACTCACACACACTTGATCTTAGAGGGTTATTCGAATCCGAGAGGGAGAAATGAACAATTCTCCAGCTGTTCCTTGAAAAGATCCCGTTTCCACTGATCTTGAGCTTTGAGCTTCAAACACACACCCTGACGGCTCGAACACACACACACCCTGACGGCTCGAACACACACACACCCTGACGGCTCGAACAAAACACCCAGCGCTGCTCTAAAGGCCAGCATTTGTGAATGAATCGAACGCATCAGTCAGGCTCGACGAGGACAGCAGGAGGACCAGGCCATGATGGGGGGAATAAAGCCAGTCCCACAACCCCTGTGACCTCTGACCTCTGAACAGACCAGTACACCCCTCGCTTCTGCTCGAGGTCCCTTAACCCTTCAGATACTGACTTATGAAGGTCTCTACAAATCACAAACCAGATATATAGTGCACATTATATTCAATAAAAAATAATAATTAATGGTTGACCAAAATAAAAATGGGGTTTTCAACAACTAATGCAAATAGCAATATCTAAAAGTCAGATTTTATTTTATTTTTCATTTTATTTGATCTTATTTTGAATAAAATAAAATTAAATCAATAATTACTGACGACTCGCTTGCTTTAGTCCTCTTTTGTACGTCGCTTTGGACAACGGCGTCTGCTAAATGACTAAATGAACAGGTCCCTGCCGTACGGAACAGATCCCTGATCCCGAATCAGGCCGTATGGATCCGATCCTTGATCCCGAATCAGGCCGTATGGATCCGATCCTTGATCCCGAATAAGGCCGTATGGAACCAATCCTTGATCCCGAATCAGGCCGTACGGAACAGATCCCTGATCCCGAATAAGGCCGTATGGAACAGATCCCTGATCCCGAATCAGGCCGTACGGAACAGATCTCTATGGAACCGATCCTTGATCCCGAATCAGGCCGTATGGAACAGGTCCCTGATCCCAAATCAGGCCGTACGGAACAGATCTCTATGGAACCGATCCTTGATCCCGAATCAGGCCGTACGGAACAGGTCCCTGATCCCAAATCAGGCCGTATGGAACAGATCCCTGATCCCGAATCAGGCCGTACGGAACAGATCCCTGATCCCGAATAAGGCCGTATGGAACAGATCCCTGATCCCGAATCAGGCCATACGGAACAGATCCCTGATCCCGAATCAGGCCGTATGGAACAGATCCCTGATCCCGAATCAGGCCGTACGGAACAGCATTGAGTTGTGCTTGAACTTCCCTCACTCTCTTTGTGAAGGCCAGGGCTGAGCGAGTTCAATAGGCACAGCTGTTTCTCTTTCCACAGGTTCATGGCCGAACAAACGTGTCTTTTCTCCCAGAGGGCAGCCGGGGCCACGCCGGACAAAAGAAGCAGCCAGTAGCCTTTAACAGATTCCTGACCGGGAGACAATCACACTGGAGGCCACAGCAATGACACGGCTGAAACTAGCACGAGCAAACATGGAAATCTGCTTGTGCATGAAGTGTCAAGAGCACAAATACTGAAGGTTATTAATATTTTGTCCCTTATAACAGATTGAAACTTTCTATTATAAATGTCTAGTGACAGAAACATCACATGACAATCGCTGAATCACTATCGCAACTCACTTCCAGTTCAAATACTTTACATACTATAAAAGGCCCAGAAAAAACACATTTTTCTAAATTGATTTCGGGAGAAAAATATATATATATTATTGAATATTATGTAATTAAAATGATATAGAATCATATCAACACATTTCTTTGATATTGTGCATGTGTCAGAGCACATCTTGAGAGCTCATTTACTGAGTCTTTACGCAGATTATTTAATATTTTGCCCATCTATAACGTATATATTTTTTTGTTATAGCCGATCACATAACAATCGTTGAATCACTACCGCAACTCACTTCCAATTCAAATGCTTTACATATAAAAGGCGTGTGGCATTTTGCAACATTTTCTCAATTGATTTTGGGAGAAAATTGTTATTGTATTTCATTTTTTGTACTTGAATTATAAAGAATAATATCACCGCCTCATTACATAACAATCATTGAATCACTACCGCAACTCATTTCCAATTCAAATGTGTAAGGCCCAGACAGAGGCCTTTTTCAACAAAGTTTTACTTTGATTTGAAACAAAAATAACCGAATTTTGGATTTAAAACATGGTCAAATGGAGCTGATTTGTCTCTTTTTGTCTCAAATGCGCTTTCACAAACCGCCAAAAACACACACAGCATGTGGTCAATCACGGCCGCAGACGATACACACTTAACCTTCTTCAACATTTGCTTTTTCACCCCATTTTCCCACTCCATACATACTTGAGATTGTAAAGCTGGATCTTTGGCTCAGGATGGCTCCGTATTTGTTTTGGACGAGACACTGATAGAAGCCCTCATCTGATCGCTCTGTTGTGGAGATGCACAGCGACCCGTTGGACAGGACTCGCACGCGGACGCTCTCCTGGAGCTGGACGCCGTTCTTCCTCCATCGCACAGCGATAGGAGACTCGCCTTGAGCCTGACAGTCCAAAACAACACGCTGGCCTCGAGGTGCAGACACGTCCTCCGGCTGGATGGTGAAGGACAGCTCACTGAAGCCAAAAACCCCTGGAGATGATGAGATGGCGTTATAAACATTGCGCAACAAAAATGCAACACATTCTGGTCAAGCTTACACAATTAAAATTACGATTCAAGCAAACCAAGACTTGCATATGAAAGAACGAGGGTAATCCATTTAGTCACAGTCAACTGAGCGAGAAGAATCAATGGTGCTTTTGCTGGACATTGATGCATTTTCATTCTAATCTTCACGACTTTGGGGTTTCACACAATAAAAAGTGAAATTGAGCCATGTGTAGGTGTGTTATGAAGCCTGATCTGACCCCTAAAATGAATTTTGTCAGATTGGTTCAG
>JAJAQA010000022.1:4444848-4474848 GCA_021464565.1 Rutilus rutilus | reverse complement strand
TGCAATAATATGAACTTCAAAACCATTTCCAGTGTCCGCTCCTTTGATTCGCCTCCGCACACGACATAGTCACGATAAAAAGAACGCCTTTATATTCAAGCCTCATCTAATTTCTTTTTTTTTTCTTTTTTTGCGATAAATCCATGCTATAACATCCTCTCTCATTTACACATCACATCTGCGTATGCAGGAACCAATAAACTCCTAAGAAATATGGTACATTAGCAAGCTACAGATCCAACAGACAGCATTTACTAGCACATCACAGAAAGCCAGAAACGTAACAAGCGAGATATCGTGCTGGCTATGGACTTATGATTCCTCAAAGTTTTCTTAAGGGCACTCTCATCTACCTACAAACCATCACCGTTAGCGTCTTGATAAAATGGAAATTTCATAATGACCACTATGTCCTTTTTTTTTTTTTTTTTTTATACAAATGTCGCACTAACTTGAACAGCCTAGAAATTTAGCCTTTGTGAACTTGTACAACATGCTCCCCAAACCATAGTTATCTGTACATCCGCCATATACATAATTTACACAAGATTCATCCCGCAATCTGATAAAAACAAAGCAAAAAACAAACAAACATTGTCTACAAGATCCCTTTTGGATGACGCCAATTGAAGATGGAAACCGCAACGTCTCTTGTTCTTCGACAGCTTCTCTTTGGTATGGAGTTAAGGCCGGAGAAACTACACAGGTTTTCCTGTCGATCTCGAGTTGGAAAGAATATCTAGCCATCACCATACCATTGTCACTACCAGTTTGAAATGATGTGCAAAAAAAGGCGCAGAAACCTACAAATGGCTAGCGACCATCTAAAGAGACGATCAAGAAATGTTCACTGCTAATACACAACACCTTTTTTTTTTTTTTTTTAAGTGCACCAAGTTTGTTCTTGAATTCAAAACATCAAAGCCTTTTATGAGATGGAATAAGGCCTTAGACTCTGGAAATAAGGCAGACGAGTCTTCTCTTTTTTTTTTAACGTATATAGCACAAATCTCATCCCTCCCCAACAGTTTGGATTTAACAGTACAAGTTGTATGGCCTTAAATAACCTTTCCCCCCAAAAATGTGTAAAACCACTTTGACAAAACCAATGACGGCTGATGAGAGATTCAGTAAATGCGATTCTTTAAGTCAGCACCAAGTAGCACCTTGCAGTTCATTGAACTGACTGGTTTACGATATGTAGATGTGATATTTCACCTCTGCTGTACTTACGATATTTGAATACACTCCAACAATCTCGCAAAGCCACAATAAAAGATACTTATATGACCATCTAGAAAGGGTGTTTCCCCAAAGTCACTGACTTGTCACTTGGAATATTGCATGCAGGTTCTCAATATCCACTGTTTTTAGTGGATGGAAACATATAAAAGAGTGTGAATTAAATCAAGGATATGCTTGTGCACCAGGTGATGTTTCATTATCAATTGGAACCAGATGAATTATTTGACCATCCAAGATAAATTCTGAATAATAGGGAGAAATGACTGGAATGATCCACGAAATCAATAGGAATACAAACAAAATTGTAAAAAATAAAATAAAATAAAACATCTCATAAAAGCACATGCCTGTAAGAGATTTACCTCAGGCTGGCACTTTACACTGGACAAGTCCAAAGCATCCAGATTTTTGCTGCACAGACACGTCATTCAACATTTTTGGATACACAAAACGTTGCAATACAAAAAAACAAAACGCTGAACAGAAACCATAAATATAAACAACAATGACAACAGCAACATCAACAGTAAAGGAACAGGAAATAATATTATCCCAACATTTCCACGGTTGGCTGGTCTTTATTCTCCAGCCAATCAAAACCAGCAGAGTTCACAGTATCGCTGCAAATCTGCTGAAACAGAGGATCGTTCTTCAGTTCTTCCAGTGTGGCATCTTCATATTGGTCCTGCTGTTGACTGGGGTCAAACAGCAAGTTGGGGTCCAAAGTGTTCAGGTCATTAATGCTACTAGAAAGGTCAGAAGTCAACCGGATATCGCTGGAAAAGTCAGAAGCGACCGCGCTAAGTTCAGATGCCACTTGTCCGACGAGTTGTGAACTGGGGTTGAGGCTGTCCTCCCCTAAGAGATCCTTAACGGTAGTGTTGAAGTCCAGTTGCTCTTGTTGCTCGTGATCCACGACCTGCTGAGAGGTTTGGGGCAACAAGTGCTGCCGGGTGAGATCTGGATCATCTTGTAACTGTTGTGTGTCTGACAACTGCAACTGTTGGTCCTGGAGTTGCAACTGTTGGTCTTGGAGTTGTAATTGCTGATCTGGAAGTTGCAGCTGTTGATTCTGGAGTTGTAGGTGTTGATCTTGCAGCTCCAATTGCGGTTCTTGGAGCTCAAGCTGCTCTTCCGGTTGTTGCAGTCCAGAGCCTGATTGTGCTTGACTGTCGCCACTGGAGAAGACGACTTGTTCCTCTCCCGTGCTTATGAGGTAACCCGTCTTCTGGAAGTCAAATGGCGAAGGGCTTGAGTCCAGAGGCAGCTGCTGGTTCTGAGGGTTGGGGCCTCCGGGGAAGCCCTGTGTCGTCTCCAAGATTTGGGTTAAGTTCATCCGTGCGGTGTAATTGGAGGGCAGGTTATTTACACCAAGTCCTCGCACTGCATCGTCTCCGTCCGTGTCCATCTTGCTGAGAAGCACGGTTGTGATCTTAGCGCTATTGCTTTGCTGCGCCTGGTGACTGACGGGTAGCAGCTCAGACTGCATCATGATGTTTAGCGGCACTGATTGGCTCCTTTGGGCCAAGGTGCTGGCGCTGACCACCGACTGGTTGTTGGCCAGAATGTTAAGGACCTCAGATGTCAGGGGGCAATTAAAGGGAGAAACAACAGACCTTGGAGTGGTGACTGTTTGTGCAGTGGTGCCACTGAGGTTACGCTGGCGAACTGCCGGGCTAACGCTACGACACCGGAAGGTTCCAGATGCGGATGTGCTTCCGGCCCCTTTATTGTCCAACGGAGCTGGGACGGCGAAACTTTCTTGCCTGCTACTAAGGGTGGTTTGCTGTCCTTGTTGCACTGGAGAAACGGCTGTTAACCTTCCGAAGTTTCCATCCTGATGCCTTGACTGAGACTGGAGAGATTGGCCTGGGATGGCAAAGGCGTGTGGTTTACGGAAATGGTCCTCGACCAGATCCTGGTAACTGGGGAGGATAGCAATGGTGGAGTTGGTTGAGATAACAGGAGAGCCTGCGGTGCTGTTGTACCTGTTGGTTATCCACTCCAGCTTGGCTTTATCTGGGTGGGTGGCCATAGGCCTTTGCATGGGCTTCACTGGACTGCTGGACACAACACTACCATCATGATAACCAGTTATACTGGAGTTGATAGGAGTGAATGCAAAGGGATTGCGGCATTCAATGGGACTTGGAGGAACACTGCTACTGCAGTTTGACAGTGGAGTGCTAATGGGTGTATGGCGCCCACCTAAGATGCTATCAACTGGGGTAACAGTTGCCATTCGGGAACAAGGGCTTTCTCTGGTCATGCTATTCCCCCCTGGTAGCATCTCGGAGGTAGGAGTTGGAGTAGGCGTTGGTGTTGGCGTAGGCGTCGGAGTTGGCGTGTGCACTGGCGTTGCACTACTATGGGAAGAATGATAGAACTGCGTACTTGTCTGATGGGGCGACATGATTGTTCCTTGTCCAACTGTGGCTTGACCTTGTAGGGATATATCCACACAACTTAGGTAGGACTGCAAGCTGCTATTTAGCTTCATTTGCTCCTCCATCTGTACGAGCTCTTCTACGATACTATCCTGGGTCATATCATCATCATTGAAGGGGAAATAGTCAATGCTAGCTTGGGCTCCTGCAAAATCAACAATGTCCTGCTGAAGCGAGAGCTGACTGGAGGTCTCAGTTGCCATCAACGGTAACGGATTAGCTGCATTCTGCTTGTGTTCGGCTTGCATCTGTTGCGAGAAGTCTTGCAGCGAGCTCTTGAGCTCACTTACAGCGGATACCTCCTGAGAAACAACACTGCTGATTTGGTGGTGACTTGGGATTTGTTGCAATAAAGCTGTGCTATTACCAGAAGCTGTTTCATTCAGGCTGATATCAGCAACTTCATTCTCGATTTGAGGATTAACAGTCCGAGAGATTCCAATGGGAGTGTCGGAAAGAGCCAAGATTTGAGTTGGAAAAGAGCTACTATGTTTTAGCGTAACTTTGCATGGAGCACTCTCTGGCCTTGCTGGGGTGCCAGGTCTCTGGATCTTCTTAGCTGATATTACAAGACCAGGCCTGGCATTGCTGCTAACATCCAAAGGTTGCTGGGAAACGAATACTCTTTTAACTGGGATTGTATGGGTTTCCAAAACAGATGCAGAGCGTTTTCGAGGGCTTTTTAAACAGAGACCAGCATCTTTAGAAGAAGTGCTTGCAGTTGCCACCGCACAAATGGATGACAATTCGGCGTCTACATTCTGGCTGGTAACAGTTAAATACAAAGTACTTTCTGGTTGATCATTGCTGTTGTTATTGCTGCTTGGGGCAAGAGCCTCCATGATTGTACTTGAAGGGTTTGTAGAGTCACTCTTGGCCCTTATAACTCTCTCAGGCACAGGGGACGCCTTAATAAGCAGAGAGGGTTCACTGGAAGCCCGGTATTTAGTGGCTCTTTCGTTCTTTTGTCCTGTACTTGCTCCTGACGCAGTGCTTTGTTTATCAACAGAAATAGCTGAGTTACTGTCATTCACAGCTTCGAATGTCACTTTCACCTCATTGGTAATGGTGGACGCTAACGGGGTTGGGGTTATAGAAGGACGTCCAGGTTTCCCAAATCCAGATGACTGAAGAGAGATGGCAGACGCCCCGTTATGAGCTTGCTGGGTTTGGTTAAATTCTTCCTGGGAAGCTGTGCTACTGATGCCTGCTGACGCAGGTCGCAACGGGGTAGGAGTACTACTATTACTGCTACTGTTGGGCGCTAGCGATATTGCAGTCATCTTGACCACATTTACAGAGCTAACATGAGGCGTGGGCATCACTGTCTTGATGGGGCTGTTGGTGATGAGGAGCGTTGGGGGTGAGCGAAGTGCAATGGCGCTTGTGGCGGAAGGTTTAGGTAAGATCTGGGCATATCGGTGTCTGGCCAACCGGTCACCAACTGGGCTGGCAGAGATATTCTGGGGTGTTTTTGGAGACTGCTTAAGAGATTGTGTCACGACCTGGAAGTTAACCGGTACAACTTTTCCCTCTGCTGCCCCAACAGGACTTGGAGAGGTCATTAGTTGCCTGCTTCTCTGAACCTGCAAAACAAAACAATAGTTGAAGCAATTGTCCATCCAGAAATATCAAGTCAACCATACCCTGTTAGTAGGGGTGTGACAAGAGGGTGAAATTAGCAGAGAATATGCCACCGCTACATTAATTCACATTACATTACAGTGCCCACTGCGGCATACCCTTCACTGTCGTTTTGCAGTTTTTCTAAAAATAACAAAAGTCTTTATTTCTATGTTCAATTTGTGGAAAGTAGTTCAATTAGGAGGTCACACACAGCCTCAATCAGAACTTCTGGAAGCTCATAAATCATGTACAGTAAGGTCTGAAGAGACTTAAAAATCATACAGGAGAAAAGCAAGTCAGTTGAGTTTGTGGCAAAACCTTTTACAGTGCTTGTATATGTTGTCTTTCAATGCACATGGTAATTCGGTAACACTTAATAATAAGGTTCATTAGTTAACTACATTAGTTAACATGCACTAAGAATGAACAAAACTTCTTCAGCATTTATTAATCTTAGTTAATATTAATTTCAACATTTACAAATATGTTATTAAAATCAAAGGTTGTATTTGTTAACATTAGTTAATCCACTGTGAACTAACATGAACAGCTGTATTTTTATTAACTAACATTAACAAAGATTAATAAATGCTGTAACAAATGTATTGCTCATTGTTAGTTCATGTTAGTTAATACATTAACTAATGAACCTTATTGTAACATGTTACTGATAATTCATACTCAGAAAGTAGAACTGAAATGATATTTATTACAAGATTATTAGCTAAAACATTTCAAAAATGCACCTGCCGACTATTTTTCCAATCATGAATTTTGTCATTGAGGATTTCTATAAAATATTGTGCAAAAATCTTGTCTCGTCTCAATCTTGTGTCTCGTCTTCTAAGTGTCTCGTCACACCCCTACCCGTTAGCAATCAAAATCTCCTTACTGTGATAGGACTTTGAACAGCAGCAACCACAATGCCTATGGTTGGTTGAGGGGACAGTAATGCAGGACTTCCAGAGGTCAGGCTGGACCCAGGGACAGGTGTGCCCGCCTCGGCCCTTCTCACCTGGGCATCGGTGGGCAAAGGAGAGGTGAGCTTCTGCTCCTGCTGCTTCTTCTGGATCTTACGCTGAAGCTGCTGTTTGGCGTCTACAGAAGGCGAAGGGAGGGTCTTCACTTGGGGAAGGAATGAGTTGGCTTCGCCGGTTGGCACAAACGCAGAAGTAGGGGTTTTCATACCTGGCATTTTTAGGAAATAGGTTTAAGTTAAAAACAATAATAAATGTTCTTGTCCTCCCTGATTGATTAAGAAACAGAGTACATGAAAAAGGGAAATAAATTGTATTTGTTTTTTTCTGTGATTGTTTAAAAAGGTGCAAGTTTTGTTGTTGTTTTTTCTCTTTTCTTAGTAAGGTTTTAATTTTTGCTGTATTTTGTCTATATTGCTGCCACACTGTATGCATTTATGTAATACACATATATATTTTAATTTAATATTATTTTACTGATATTGTTTTGTAATATGCTAGCATGTTTTGGCGCATGCGAAGGGTTTACCAGTTAGAACGGTGTCGTGTTAGTGGCCCCTAAGTTAATAACTAATGATCTTCGCCATGGAAGTGAATCAATCAATCAAAACTAACTTTAGCTGGACAATAACGTTATCTAGAGCTGTTGTAAAGCCTAAACAATATGTTACGGTGATTTCCTATAATCATAAGCTGTTTTGAAACAATCCATATTCTTAAAAGCGCTATATAAATGAAGGTGACTTGACTTGACATGCATTTACAATCCTTTTCTTTTTTCCCCTCTTTTTTGTGTAACTGGCTCTGAGAGTAAGGAATGCTTATGTTTAATTTCAGCTGGATTTCTTGGTTAATATATTAAAAACAAATACTGTATTGTCTTTCTGTTTGTAACTCTCTGATTGAAAAGCATCAATAAAAAGAGTTAAAGTAAAAAAACTTTGAGGTAAAGTTTGTAAGTGAGGTAATTTTTGTGTCTTGCCTGTTGGGGTTCCAGTCATAACAGTAAGAGCTGCCATGGACTTAGTGCCTATATAGTGACTGTTAAGAAGAAAGCGTGCCAGTTCTTCCACACTGTCAAACTGGCGACTCAACACCTTCTGAGCCCATTCGCAGACCAGACCACAGGCAGCAGAACGCATCTCGTCCTCGGCACTGGGAGACTGTCCGGTCGACTCCAACAACTCACACTAAAGCAGCAGACAGATAAGAGGGGATTTGCTTATCAGTGGTGAAAATATTACATGACTGGTCAAAAGTGTGAAATGTTTATAATTCTCAAACGCCGAAGCTGCAAAAATACAGAAAAAAAAAAGAGTAATATTTAGGGATGCACGAAATATCGGCCACAATATCGGTATTGGGCGATATATGATCATTTTTGGTGTTATCGTTATCGGCCTGATAGAAACATTTGGTTGATATATTAAAGCTGATTAATAATGTATTATGTCCTTCAGCTGAGACACTTCAGATGCGCACTGTTCAACATGATGGTTTTGAATTGCTTGAAATATGATTGGAATCACTTTGAAAAAGGAAAATACGGTTTAGTGCAACATGTGCAGCAAGTCTGTCATATCGGCTACATAAAATTATAATGAGAAGATTATAATAGTGTGTCTGAGACATGGCTTTTAATGATGAGACTTTTTTTGTAATCAGGCTCTCAAACATTATATAAAAATGTGGATTTAGATTTATCGGCCATTATATCGGTTATCGGCTTTAAAATATAAAGACTTATTGGTTATCGATATCTGCCAAAATGTTCATATCGGTGCATCCTTAGTAATATTGTGAAATATCAACACAATTTATCTACATGTAATTTATTCCTGATGCAAAGCTGAATTTTCATTATCATTACTCTTTGGTGTCACATGATCCTCCAGAAATCATTCTTCTATTATTATAGAACAGGACACTCACCCCATCTCCTGATTTGTGTAAGTCCAGGTTTGGGAGTGACGGCATGTGCACAAATGCTTTTTTCCTCAGACCACTGTAGCAGTACGTGATCCATTGTAAAGGTTCACAACAATTCTCATGACTTCTCACATATGTGACCCTGGACCACGTCACCAGTCTCGAGTCGCACGGGTATATGTGTGGCAATAGCCAACAATACATTGCATGGGTCAAAATGATCAATTTTTCTTTTATGCCAAAAATCATTAGGATATTAAGTAAAGATCATGTTCCATGAAGATATTTTGTAAATTTCCTACCGTAAATATATAAAAAATATATTTTTGTGAGTGAATGCAGCACAACTTTAAAGGAGATTTTCTCAATGTTTAGATTTTTTTGCCTCAGATTCCAGATATTCTAATAGTTGTATCTCGGACAAATATTGTCCTATCCTAACAAACCATACATCAATGGCTTATTTAATGAAGCTTATTCAATAAAGCTTATTTATTCAGCTTTCAGATGATGTATAGATCTCAATTTAAAAACATTGACCCATGTGACTGGTTTTGTGGTCCAGGGTCTCATATGATCTATGCATTTAGTTTGTTCCAAAAGATTGTGTTTAATTTCAAATTTCCACAGAAAAGGATATTTTGATTTCCCCCTCATGCCCAAACGACGTGCCTTCATGTTCGGAAAAACATTTTTCATGATCTTCCCGAAATCAGCTGCGCTTAAAGGATGGTAACCCAGATTGTCGCAATAACTCCTAAAAAAACAAAACAGCATGAGAATCCGATGAGTACAAGCAAACAAATTCTGTCCGTCACTGCATTAAATCGCACTCACTTGTATTCGTCGTACACCTCTTGTTTTGGCAGTGAGGTTTCCGGATGCTCTTCTAAGTGATTTCGGATCCAGTTGAACGCGTATGTTTGCTGAGTCCGACTGGACGACATTGAATTCTGGTCACTACGGGAAAAACAGAGGGAAAGGGAGGCTTGAAACAGTGATGCTGAAGTTGCAGAAATATATGTGTGTACATTTGTTGCTCCTGTATAATATATCACGTTATACACATTACTTCAAGAATGTTTTTTCCCTGTGATATAGTTAAAGTTGTAGTACCATAGTGCAGGACTTGCAGAGCCCCTCTGATTTTCAGTTCTATTGGACATCATGTTGGGAAAGAGGGGTTGACATGATGGACAGATAAGGGGAAACAAATGATAAAACACAGGAAGCTTGGTATTGCAATGTCATAATTGACACAAAATCTATTTAAATGGTGAAATGATTAGCTCATTATGATTCAATACAGCATGATGCAAAAGAACAAATGCAAAAATAGGCAATCTTACAAAGAAAAATGGGTAACACTTTACTCTAAGGTTCATTAGTTAACAAACTAAGAATGAACAATCCTTCTACAGCATTTATTCATCTTAGAATCTATTAATTTCAACATTTACTAATACGTTATTAAAATCAAAGGTTGAATTTGTTAACATTAGTTAATGCACTGTGAACTAACATGAACAGCTGCATTTTTATTAACAAAGATTAATAAATACTGTAACAAATGTATTGCTCATTGTTAGTTAATATATTAACTAATGGACCTTATTGTAAAGTGTTACCAAAAAAATGATACTTGTACACTTCTTGATTTTGTTACATCAATGCATCTCACTAGATATGCATGTTTCACTGAATGAGTGAATAATAAACATCAGACATACCATATGCTATGAGTGTATTTGATATTGCAAAGCACAAAGATCACAAATGGTTTTTGAGGTGTTCAAATCATAAAAGGAAGGGAGGGGGATATGGAAAGGAATAACTAGATTAAAAATAACATGTACCTTTTGTCATTGCCACTACTGGGACCAGAAGGCAACTTAAGGTAGAGGTAGAGCTTTTCGATATCTGTAAACTTCTCAACATCTTGCTGCGTAAATGAAGAACACAAGGGCATTTCAGACAAGTTTGATATCATTTTTACTCTAAAAACAAACAAACAAGCATGTTCACAGTCATTTAAAGTGTTAAAATAAGACTAACCTAAGAAGTAATTAACTTAAACAACTTAAACTGTCAGTTCATTTGGTGTTTGGGTCTTTCACACCAAGCATTTTATAGACAAAACTGATTTATTATATTTGGTTATGTGATTTTGCTCATTTTAGCAAGTCTTTGACACTTAAAGGTTGATCACTCGAGGCCAATATAGATTACACAAGATATCCAGTAGCCAAACATTTATTTCGGCCCCTGCAAGACTTCGCAGTCCATGACATCACTGTTTTCTCCTGCATTCATTTGCGCAGGGTTGGCGTATTCAAAGGGGAAAAGCAGGTCCCCTCGAGTCCGACAGACACACAATACTGGAGTGTGTCTGCGCATATGACCAGCAAACCCGCAGTCCTGCTCAGCTTTTAGCCAGTTGCCATGTAAACCTTGTCAGTAAACATGCATGTCAATGCTGACACACACTTCGTTTCAGCACAGGCTCCTCCCACCTCGCTTTCAATTGGCTGGTGAGAATGAGTTCCTCTCACCTCTTCCTATTCTATTTGCCTCTTTGTTGCTAGGGGAAACCGGCACTCATGAATGGGGTGAGGCTTGACAGCCAATGAGCAGTAAATAAAAAAATAAAAGACAATTCGCTGTTATTTCCTAAATGCACCAGGTAGCCGTTATAAATCCATCTATTCAATGCTAGGGCTGATATTTGTGACCCTGGACCACAAAACCAGTCACATGGGTCAATTTTTTTAAAATTGAGATTTATACATCACATGAAAGCTGAATAGATAAGCTTTCCATTTATGTATGGTTTGTTAGAATAGGACAATATTTGGCCGAGAAACATCTGGAATCTGAGGGTGCAAAAAAATTTTTTTATAAAAAATTCTAAACATTGAGAAAATCTCTTTTAAAGTTGTCCATGTATGTTTGCGATTTTGCTGCGTCCACTCACAAAAAAATATTTACGGTAGGAAATTTACAAAATATCTTCATGGAACATGATCTTTACTTAATATCCTAATGATTTTTGGCATAAAAGAAAAATCGATAATTTTGACCCATACAATGTATTGTTGGCTATTGCCACAAATATACCCGTGGGACATGTGACTGGTTTTGTGGTCCAGGGTCGCATATTGAGGTATTATTGTATAAAACAAACAGGCTTATTCTACCTGAACATGGAAGCTGAGTCTTTAAAGGTTTTATTACGTTGATTCTGGCTACTGAACAGTATGACATCTGTATGAAGTAGTTATCTTGCCTCTGATTGGCTGCACAGCAGCAACAGGTGATACTGGCCAATCACTGAGTAATAAAACTTTATGCTCTTGATTTGAAACAGATTCAACTCTAAATTCTGATTTGAAACATATTCAACTCTAAATTATGACAGGAATCAGATTCAACTCTAAATTTTGATGGGAAACAGACAGATTCAACTTTAAATTCTTATTGGAAACAGATTCAACTCTAAATTCTGATGGGAAACAGACAGATTCAACTCTAAATTCTGTGGGAAACAGACAGATTCAACTCTAAATTCTGATCAGAAACAGACAGATTCAACTCTAAATTCTGATTTGAAACATATTCAACTAAATTCTGATCGGAAATAGACAGATTCAACTACATTTTGATTGGAAACAGATTCAACTCTAAATTCTGATAGGAAGCAGATTCAACTAAATTCTGATCAGAAACAGACAGATTCAACTAAATTTTGATTGGAAACATTCCACTCTAAATTACGATAGGAATCAGAGTCAACTCTAAATTCTGATGGGAAACAGACAGATTCAACTCTAAACTCTGATTGGAAACAGACAGATTCAACTCTAAATTATGATAGGAATCAGATTCAACTCTAAATTCTGACTGGAAACAGATTCAACTCGAATTTCTGATTGGAAACAGACAGATACAACTCTAAATTCTGATTTGAAACATATTCAACTCTAAATTATGATAGGAATCAGATTCAACTCTAAATTCTGATTGGAAACAGACAGATTCAACTCTAAATTCTGATTGGAAACAGACAGATTCAACTCTAAATTATGATAGGAATCAGATTCAACTCTAAATTCTGACTGGAAACAGACAGATTCAACTCTAAACTCTGATTGGAAACAGACAGATTCAACTCTAAATTATGATAGGAATCAGATTCAACTCTAAATTCTGATGGGAAACAGACAGATCCAACTCTAAATTCTGATGGGAAACAGACAGATTCAACTGTAAAACCCTGATTGGAAACAGACAGATTCAACTCTAAATTATGATAGGAATCAGATTCAACTCTAAATTCTGACTGGAAACAGACAGATTCAACTCGAATTTCTGATTGAAAACAGACAGATTCAACTCTAAATTCTGACTGGAAACAGACAGATTCAACTCTAAATTCTGATGGGAAACAGACAGATTCAACTGTAAAACCCTGATTGGAAACAGACAGATTCAACTCTAAATTATGATAGGAATCAGATTCAACTCTAAATTCTGACTGGAAACAGACAGATTCAACTCGAATTTCTGATTGAAAACAGACAGATTCAACTCTAAATTCTGACTGGAAACAGACAGATTCAACTCGAATTTCTGATAGGAATCAGATTCAACTAAATTCTGATGGGAAACAGACAGATTCAACTCTAAATTCTGATTTGAAACATATTCAACTCTAAATTATGATAGGAATCAGATTCAACTAAATTCTGATGGGAAACAGACAGATTCAACTCTAAATTCTGATCAGAAACAGACAGATTCAACTCTAAATTCTGATTTGAAACATATTCCACTCTAAATTCTGATAGGAAGCAGATTCAACTAAATTCTGATCGGAAACAGACAGATTCAACTAAATTTTGATTGGAAACAGATTCAACTCTAAATTCTGATAGGAAGCAGATTCAACTAAATTCTGATCGGAAACAGACAGATTCAACTAAATTTTGATTGGAAACAGATTCCACTCTAAATTACGATAGGAATCAGATTCAACTCTAAATTCTGATGGGAAACAGACAGATTCAACTCTAAATTCTGATTGGAAACAGACAGATTCAACTCTAAATTCTGATAGGAATCAGATTCAACTCTAAATTCTGACTGGAAACAGACAGATTCAACTCGAATTTCTGATTGGAAACAGACAGATACAACTCTAAATTCTGATTTGAAACATATTCAACTCTAAATTATGATAGGAATCAGATTCAACTCTAAATTCTGATTGGAAACAGACAGATTCAACTCTAAATTCTGATTGGAAACAGACAGATTCAACTCTAAATTATGATAGGAATCAGATTCAACTCTAAATTCTGATGGGAAACAGACAGATTCAACTCTAAATTCTGATGGGAAACAGACAGATTCAACTCTAAATTCTGATTGGAAACAGACAGATTCAACTCTAAATTATGATAGGAATCAGATTCAACTAAATTCTGATTGGAAACAGACAGATTCAACTCTAAATTCTGATTTGAAACATATTCAACTCTAAATTATTATAGGAAGCAGATTCAACTAAATTCTGATTGGAAACAGACAGATTCAACTCTAAATTCTGATTTGACACATATTCAACTCTAAATTATTATAGGAAGCAGATTCAACTAAATTCTGATTGGAAACAGACAGATTCAACTCTAAATTCTGATTGGAAACAGACAGATTCAACTCTAAATTCTGATATTCAACTCTAAATTATGATAGGAAGCAGATTCAACTAAATTCTGATCGGAAACAGACAGAGTCAACTCTAAATTCTGATTGGAAACAGATTCAACTCTAAATTCTGATCAGAAACAGACAGATTCAACTAAATTCTGATGGGAAACAGACAGATTCAACTCTAAATTCTGATCAGAAACAGACAGATTCAACTAAATTCTGATGGGAAACAGACTGATTCAACTCTAAATTCTGATTGCAAACAGATTCAACTCTAAATTCTGATTGGAAGCAGATTGAACTCGAATTTCTCATAGGAAACAGATTCAACTCTAAATTCTAATTTGAAACTGATTCAACTCTAAATTCTAATAGGAATCAGATTCAACTCTAGATTCTGATTGGAAACAGATTCAACTCTAAATTCTGATTGGAAACAGACAGATTCAACTCTAAATTCTAATTGGAAACAGATTTAACTTGAATTTCTCATAGGAATTAGAAAGATTAAACTTTAAATTCTGATTAAAAACAGATTCAACTCTAAATTCTGATTGGAAACAGATTCAACTCTAAATTCTGATTGGAAACAGATTCAACTCTAAATTCTGATAGGAATCAGATTCAACTCTAAATTTTGATTAGAAACAGATCGATTCAACTCTAAATTCTGATTGGAAACAGACAGATTCAACTCTAAATTCTGACTGGATAAGCCTTGTTTGTAACATACAGATAAACACAAACCTGTTACACATTTTAAAATAATGCACCACATTTCAGCATTGTTTCCACAAACAGCCAGTCACACTAATTAACTACATTACCTGGTGAAAGAATCATTCATACTGAAGCTTTAGAAGCTTATTACTTTACTGTACTTGTACATTTGCACACTGTTGAAAAGCTGTAAACATATAGCTGTACTTAGAACAATTTCCACCAGCCCAGCCTCATGACGATAAACATTCTATAGTATTCTATTTCATTCAATTCTATTTCATTATAAATTGTGGCATATTACTCAAAAGTGAGCTAAAAATAGCAAATGAAACTTCTATAACACTTTATTCGTTTAAGGAAGTTTTGCTTGCTTTAAATGTAGAGTGACTGAACCCTGTTTTCATCTTCCTGGTAACGGCCTCCATGACTACAACTGTTTGTTACTGGAGTCATGACACACGTTTATATATAAACAAAAGCAATAATTAACATAAAATAGAAAAGCCTGCAAGGACTGACTTTTGACTTTCATTTTTGTCAGCTTTGTCTTGAACATTATCGGTTGAAAGTTGTGGATATTTGTGTCTAGTTTTCCTAACTCACATAAAATATTGTTCTCAGCAAACTAAAAAAGCCTACTTAACAACAAACAAATGTGGTGTAGAAAACTATTCATCTGCAAAATGTGTGGTACTTGAGTTGTAAAGCATTATGTTATAATCACTTGACGCACTGACAAGAAGCTCATTTACATCATCAATTCTGCTCAAAGACGTAGAAGTAGTAGAAATTAGGGATGGGCATTTTTCAAAAATATTGCATTCGAATATTCGGGCTCATAAAATTCGAATATTCGAATATTCGTTTATTTAAATGACGTTTAACGAAAAATACGTTATTTTTTAAGGTAATTTTTTTTAACGTTTTTTCACCATTTCTGAAGAAGCTTATGATTAGGCAATATACACAACAAGCTTACAACATGTGTTAAAGTTTTCTTTTAATTGAAAACATTAAACAGTAGGCCTATGTGTAAACAAAAAAATATAAGAACAAAAGGGTATAAGCTCAAGCAGCGCGAACGGAAAAAAAACGCCTATAAAGCAGAGTAGCAGATTGCGCCAGTTATCGTACAGAACGTACACATACACTCGAGTCAGCATATGATCATCGTGTTTATATTGTTTCACGTTTATGTTGAGAAAAACAATAATATCCACATGGAGGGACGCCGCGAGCAATTTATGCTCGAGTGAGAAAACGCGCTGCGCTGACAGACGTTTCAGAGAAACAAAGATAACGATGTTCTAAGTTTCTAACAGCACTTTGTGTTTTCTGTTCTTAAACCTCTCTCTCAAAGAAAACTTAAAGGAAGAATATACCTCAATATAATTTTACTATTAGATAAGTTATCATCTCGGATCACTCGCACTACAGCTGCGCTTACCTGCAGTCGTGATGCAATGATAGACAGCTGTCTTTCCTCAGTCGACTGCTGTTTGGATTTCATGTGATTTCTCATTGTGGTGATGATATTATAACTCCAGATTAATAAATTAATTTGATCAAAAGTAATTCCATTTTGTAAAATCATTTAGTAACCTCATTTTCGACTAGTAATTCCAAACTTCGCGAGGCAGACGACGGCATTATGATCAAATACAAACAACTTGTTAAACATGCGCCACAGTGCCACCCAGTGCATTTAATTATAACTGCGAGTTAGTGCTTGGGATTTATCAGGGATTCACTGCATTCACGACCCGCAAAGTATTTACGGCTTCATAAATTCGATAAAATTCGAATAGTATTTTATTTTTCGAATAATAATTACAGATCGAATATTCGAAAATTCGAATATTCGTGCACATCCCTAGTAGAAATTAACCCTTGTAATGCATTAAACAAAACTGTATACATTCCCATTGCATTCTCGGGTCTGAGAGTCATAATTTAATATTTTTCAACTTAAACCATATTATATCTGATAAGTAACTTCTCATTAACGAGTGAATGTACAAACTTTTTACAGTTTTGAATGTTACCATGTTTTTACCATGATAATCCTGAAATTACCTCTACCGGATCAAATTGGACCCGAATGCATTTAAAGAAAATTATATACAATAATCTAACAATATTTTCTTATAACAATACAAAACTAGAGCAATTATATACGCTCTTTCACTTTAATTTTGATACGAAATGTACAATTTTCCCAGAAGTCTTTTTTTTTTTAAATGACATTAACGAAAGCCATTTCTATCCATTTTTAACGCAATATTTACCCAATATTACTTAAAAAAAATGCCAATTATCTTTATAAACAGTGGCAACAGTAATAGGATAAGACATCAATATTCAATAAATTGTTACATTTATAAATAATATTAAAAAAATATATATTCTTCCGCCAAATAATACAGTTTATTAACTGTAGCGCTTTACGCTTGTCAAACAACATTGCAACTTGCTGCATTAATACAGAATGCATCTGCATTATAAACACCACCTTTGAACACGGCTCATGCAGAATATGAATTTAGAGTCTAAAATATCTGTCTGATAACACTAAATGTTCATAAGTAATGACATGAGAGACTTACCAATATACTCTCCACTTTTGATTGTACAGATTTGCTGCAAAACAAGAAAAACAAGGATTGTTAGTGCGGTTATGCTTGAATAATAAAAAAAAAGTATAAACACAGTGAAAACAAGACGTGCTGTTGAGTTCCAGATAACAGGCAGGGCATTTCTTGGAGGTGGTTTCCTTTAAGATAAAAGAATTCATAGAAAGAGCAGGACTTTTTTTTCATTATTAATGACAGTGTCAAAGGTCGAGTCAGGGCATGTGCATTTTCTACTACACATGCCTATTAAACGAACGGGTTTGTTGGTTCTGCAGAAAATAAGCTTTTGTGGACATCTTAATTAGGTTAATAATCATGGATGTCTGATTTTAGTTGCAATGGATGTATGATTTTGCATGGGGATTTTCTGATGTCACTGCATGGGATTTCAATGCAAAGGATGCTTGACGTCACTTTCAAAATGCAATTTCAAACGCCTATAATATATGATTTCATTGCATGGGGATGGAGTCTGATTTTGTCTAATGGGTTTTCTGATGTCGTTGCATGTGGATGATGTCTAGTTGCATTGCATGGATTATCTGATATCACTGCATGGAAAGTCTGATTTCAGTTGAATGGGACGTCTGATTGAGTCCCATGCTCTGAGACCATATATTTGTATTTGAAATCAGAAATGCCATGCCATGAAATCAGACATCCTACACAATGACAAGGTGTCAACAGAAAACCCATGCAAAAAAATCTGACAAAATCATATCCAAAGAATGAAATCAGACATATTTACAGGCACTGAAATCATATATCAAATGCAACAAAATCATACAACCCATTAAATGATATCAGATATCCCCATGCATTAAATTATATATTGCTTGCTTTTTAAATCAGATGTGTTATGCACAGAAATCTGACATCCAATGCAATGACAATCATTGAAGAAAATCAAGATAAAAATCAGAATGCAGTGAAATCATACATCCATTGCAACTGAAATCAGATATCCAAATGCAATGAAATTAGAAATCAGACATAATTACATAAAATGAAATTTGAAACCAGATATGACATCAGAAAGTCCATGCAATAAAATCTGCATGCTTGGATAAATTCTATCCAAGTCAATGAAATCATACATCCAATGCAATGCATTTAGAAATATTAATAATCACATGCACTGAAATCATATGTTCCAAGCCACGATGCATTATCAGACATTCCCGTGCACTAAAATCAGATATTACTTGAAATTGAAGTCTGATTGACATCCGATGCAATGGCATAAGTAGCCTAAATCAATCAGATAAAACTCAAGACTTCATCCCCATACTATGAAATCATACATCCATTGCAACTGAAAACAGACATGCAAATGAAATTAGAAAAGCAGACAATCACATGCACTGAAATCTGATATTACATGCATTTAAAAACCAGATATGCCATATGAAATTAAATCAGTCATTCTATGCAATGACATCAGAAAGTCCATGCAATGAAATCAGACATCATATGCAAGAAACTGAAATCAGACATAATCCCATGCAACAAAATCACCCTACCCATGGATTGAAATCACACATTCCCATGCACTGAATTTAGATATAACTTGAATCTGAAATGAGATATACTGTGCAATGACATCTGACGTCCAGTGCAATGACGAGATAACCAATGAGATCAAATCAGACATCATGCAATGAAATCATGCATCTGAAATCAGATATTGCATGCAACGAAATCATATGTAGGCCCACTGTCCAGTTGAAATAAGGCTGTAAACAATCAAAACATAACATGCAATGGCATCAGACATCCCGTTACAAGTGCCAGCCATCAGATGCATGCAATGTTTGCGAGATCGGATCTCTCACCAAATGGAGTTCTTGATCTTGTTGTACTGCAGTGCCGTGGCCTCGAGGCTCTGCAGGGACGGTCCGGGAACACCGGGAACACCGGGCTGTTGTTGTTGATCATCAGCCATCACGGTGAGCTTCATGCATGGGAGGGGGAAGAGGAGGAGGAGGAGGAGCAGGAGGAAGAGGAGGACAGATTCAGCATGTAGGCCTCATTTGAGCGCATAACGCCCGGAGCCGAGGTGAGACGAGCCGTTACCGGGAGTCTGGACCGAGCAGCACGGGCTCGGTTGTCGGATTCGGACGCATACACCGCGGCGGGCGAGAACGAGGCGGAAAAACACGGAGATTCTCCGAGAGAAACAGCAGCAGCAGCAACTGACCGAGCTGAAACGGGGACTGCGCATGCGCACGGGCGTACAGGCGTGTGCGCGCTCGCGTGTGTAACCTAGCTACACTCATGCTGGAAATTGCACTCAAAAGTGAACACCCTGGAAATTGCACTCAAAAGTGAACACCCTTCTGTTCGTATATAAAGATAACGTGTTTTTATTCTAAACATGTAAAAAAAGAGTTTAGGTTACTTCCAAAAAAAGAAAGAAAAAAAGAAAAAGAAAAAGGGATTACTACCATAGTACCATCATATGTGCCCAAAACATGTTTATACCCTTGTATATCAACTAGCTTTATTTGAAAATAATATAATTCTATAGTATCTATGTGTAAAACACTAAAAGCTGAAAATAGTCTACATTGGGAGGAAAACAGCTTCATAAAATCTTAATTAAAATGAGGCGTGTGCGCGCTCGCGTGTGTAACCTAGCTACACTTTTGCTAGAAATGGTCCTAAAAAGTGAACTAATTCTCCCTTCTATTCATGTATAAAGATAAAATGTGTTATATTATTTCAAAAATGTAAAAAAGAGTTTAGGTTACTTTTCTATCAAGTGATTACTTACTACCATAGTAGCCTACTATGTGCCCAAAACATGTTAATACCATGGCATATCAATTAGCTTTATTTGAAAATAATATAATTCTACAGCATCTAGATCAGTAAAATCTGAAAATCATGGATTTCTGTTGTCACTGCACAGAACATATATATATATATATATATATATAGTAATATATGATTTCAGTGCATGTGATAAATTATACATTTATGAATGTTTGACAGTGTAACTCATTTAAACATGCCAATAAAGTTATTTCAATATTGAATCTGTGAACACTAAAATAATTCTACACTGCCCTCTACCGTTAATAACTCTACACTGGTCCTCTATACATCTCTATACTGCCCTCTGCTGTCAATAACTCTACACTGGCCCTCTATGCATCTCTATACTGCCCTCTGCTGTCAATAACTCTACACTGGCCCTCTATGCATCTCTATACTGCCCTCTGCTGTCAATAACTCTACACTGGTCCTCTATACATCTCTATACTGCCCTCTGCTGTCAATAACTCTACACTGGCCCTCTATGCATCTCTATACTGCCCTCTGCTGTCAATAACTCTACACTGGCCCTCTATGCATCTCTATACTGCCCTCTGCTGTCAATAACTCTACACTGGCCCTCTATGCATCTCTATACTGCCCTCTGCTGTCAATAACTCTACACTGGTCCTCTATACATCTCTATACTGCCCTCTGCTGTCAATAACTCTACACTGGCCCTCTATACATCTCTATACTGCCCTCTGCTGTCAATAACTCTACACTGGCCCTCTATACATCTCTATACTGCCCTCTGCTGTCAATAACTCTACACTGGCCCTCAATACATCTCTATACTGCCCTCTGCTGTCAATAACTCTACACTGGCCCTCTATGCATCTCTATACTGCCCTCTGCTGTCAATAACGCTACACTGGCCCTCTATTCATCTCTATACGGCCCTCTGCTGTCAATAACTCTACACTGGCCCTCTATACATCGCTATACTGCCCTCTGCTGTCAATAACTCTACACTGGCCCTCTATGCATCTCTATACTGCCCTCTGCTGTCAATAACTCTACACTGGCCCTCTATACATCTCTATACGGCCCTCTGCTGTCAATAACTCTACACTGGCCCTCTATACATCGCTATACTGCCCTCTGCTGTCAATAACTCTACACTGGCCCTCAATACATCTCTATACTGCCCTCTGCTGTCAATAACTCTACACTGGCCCTCTATGCATCTCTATACTGCCCTCTGCTGTCAATAACTCTACACTGGCCCTCTATGCATCTCTATACTGCCCTCTGCTGTCAATAACTCTACACTGGCCCTCTATGCATCTCTATACTGCCCTCTGCTGTCAATAACTCTACACTGGTCCTCTATACATCTCTATACTGCCCTCTGCTGTCAATAACTCTACACTGGCCCTCAATACATCTCTATACTGCCCTCTGCTGTCAATAACTCTACACTGGCCCTCTATGCATCTCTATACTGCCCTCTGCTGTCAATAACGCTACACTGGCCCTCTATTCATCTCTATACGGCCCTCTGCTGTCAATAACTCTACACTGGCCCTCTATACATCTCTATACTGCCCTCTGCTGTCAATAACTCTACACTGGCCCTCTATACATCTCTATACTGCCCTCTGCTGTCAATAACTCTACACTGGCCCTCTATACATCGCTATACTGCCCTCTGCTGTCAATAACTCTACACTGGCCCTCTATACATCTCTATTCTGCCCTCTGCTGTCAATAACTCTACACTGGTCCTCTATACATCTCTATACTGCCCTCTGCTGTCAATAACTCTACACTGGTCCTCTATACATCTCTATAATGCCCTCTGCTGTCAATAACTCTACACTGGCTCTCTATACATCTCTATACTGCCCTCTGCTGTCAATAACTCTACACTGGCCCTCTATACATCTCTATACTGCCCTCTGCTGTCAATAACTCTACACTGGCCCTCTATACATCGCTATACTGCCCTCTGCTGTCAATAACTCTACACTGGCCCTCTATGCATCTCTATACTGCCCTCTGCTGTCAATAACTCTACACTGGCCCTCTATGCATCTCTATACTGCCCTCTGCTGTCAATAACTCTACACTGGCCCTCTATACATCTCTATACTGCCCTCTGCTGTCAATAACTCTACACTGGCCCTCTATGCATCTCTATACGGCCCTCTATGCATCTCTATACTGCCCTCTGCTGTCAATAACTCTACACTGGCCCTCTATGCATCTCTATACGGCCCTCTATGCATCTCTATACTGCCTGTTCCTTGGGACCATCATATCCTCCAGTCTCAATGAAACCTTAATGTCAGCCAGATCGTTAAAAAAGCTCATCAGTGACTTTTCTTTTTGAGACAACTCAGGAAATTTAAAGTGTCCAAGGCTGGCATGCTCCACTTCTACAGGGCTGTGATAGAGAGCATTCTCACTTTCTCCTTCACTGTATGGTGGGGTAGCTGCTCGGCGGAGGATAAGTCTGCACTGAATAGGGTAGATAGCACTGCGTCAAGAATAATTGGGTTGGACCTCCCTAAGATCTGTGACATTTATAACACCTGTCTACTCAAAACTGGTCTGAAAATACTCAAGGATTCATCACACCCTGCTAATTCCCTTTTCATCCCTCTACCATCAGGCAGAAGGTTAGGAAGCATAAGATCCAGAACCATCCGTTTCTCTAATAGCACTTACTGTGATGCGGTGAGGCCTCTCAACTCACAACAACAATCTATATCTACTTTCCCTATACAGACACAGCTACGTCCTCCTTCTCAGGGTCACTAAACGCACTAGCACTTAGTCTGATCAGTTTTATTACTATTTATTAGCTGGTTGATATTGGGTTTGCATTGGGAACAGTGTTGGGGAAAGTTACTTTTAAAAGTAATGCGTTACAATATTGCGTTACTCCCTAAAAAGTAACTAATTGTGTTACTTAGTTACTTTTTATGGAAAGTAATCTAAGTTACTTTTCGCTACTTTTTCTCACCTCGGCTGGGCTTGATTTTTTGTTTTATAAAAACAAAAAAGTAATATTTTTTGGCAAATGTAAAGGCACTTTCACACCGAAAGTGAGATGAATAAGCCTCAGGCTGAAGGAAATGCAAATTCATGCCTGTCATTTTAAAGCCATTCTGGATCAACTCTTACTTCAGCAATAAAAACTACTGAATTCATTCTTTTTTGATTATTAATATGGTTGAATCGGTTTATCGGTCCGCAGCAAAGACATTGGTTAATAAAGTGAGATTAAATACATTAAGTACACTATTTTTGTGTTATTTAACATATTGCAGGTTTGTGTAATATTCTGAATATGCATTTAACTACTTTTATTAATTTTGAGGAATACTGAATCTGTTTTTGAGCAAGTATATTGATTCTCACATTAATCTAGAACTACAGTAACCATCATGTTCACACGTTTATCTTTGCACTTACAGGAGAGGCGTCAAGCAATACATGGGAAAACTAAGTAACTTGAGTTACTTTTTTGGAAAAAGTAACAGATATTTTGAAATAAATGTAAAAGTAATGCATTACTTTACTAGTTACCTGAAAAAAGTAATCTGATTACATAACTCGAGTTACTTGTAATGCGTTACCCACAACACTGGTTATGAACACAAATGTTTTTTTGTCTAACTGCACTAAAAATGTTTCTTTTTTACTTAGTGTAGTTAGTTTTATATATATCATATGTGACATTGTTGGCCGATATTTGTTCTTGCTTTAAGCACAAAATCACTTAATTTAGATGATTTTGTCAGAAAGCAAGTCTTAATATCTTCAGTCATTGTTCTTCTCCAGTAAATGTATCTTGATTTAAGAATGTCGAGATATTTGTGCTGGATATCTAATTTTACATATGTACAAAAACATTTACATATGTAAAATTAGAAAAAGCACGTAACAAAATTACTAAAACTAAAACTAAACTAAAATAATTCGAAATATTAATAAATACTATCTTAGAATACAAATAATAAAAAACAAAGCTTATAAAACACGAAACAACAAAAATAAATAACTGAAACAAGTTACTAAATAAGTACTAAAAGTTCTAAAACTGAAATAAAGGTAACGTAGCACAAAATATTTTGTATAATTTTATATTTATAAATATTTTTGAAAATATAAAATAAAAGCTTATTCAAAACATTAATGAAAACTATAATAGTAAATAAAAAAAAGTTACGCTTATAAAATTTGCATTAAAAATTATACAATTTAAAATAAAAAAAACTTACAACAGAATAAAAAAGACAACAGCACATGACAAAATGACTAAAACTTAAGCTAAAATTAAAACGAAAACATAAAAACAAAAGCTGATTCAAAATACAGTAGTCAGCATTTGAAGTGGATCAAAACCTTTCATTAAAGTCACACATGAATTTTGAACAATACCCGTGTTCTGGTCTTAGGACAACTGTGATGAACTGTTTTGATCCACTTCGAATGTTGACTACTGTACTAATAAATACGATAATAGTATAAAACCCAAATACTGGATCCTACAATGCAATGCACAATAATTCCTGACGCACTTTTTTATCAGCCTGACAACAATTGTACCATTTCTCGCTTTGAAGTCTGTTTTTATAGAACAGTGTAAAAGGATTTGTATTGTGTTTTAGATATGGGTATTTTGCATTTGTTTATTATGTTGTGTTATGTACCACTTTGTAATTTTTGTCTATCTTGACCAGGACTCCCTGGTAGAGGAGATATCGCATCTCAACGGGACCTTCCTGCTTAAATTAAAAGACATGTTTTACACGAAATGTGGCAACAATGCAGTTTTCCTCTCAGCACAGCTCGAGCTCCTGGTTTCCATGAAGTAGACGCTGTGTTGAGCTGAGGACCCGTGAACAGGCTAGGGCCGTTAGAAAGAATAACACACACCCGGGGGGGTCATCAGTGCTTAACCTGACGCATGCGCTCCATTGTTCTGCTAAATGGGTGTGTGTGTGTAATTGGCCAGTTAGGGCCCTCAGTAGCGGCCGTCTGTGCAGGGCAGTAAAGAGCCTCAGAAGACTGGGGCCGACGGGAACAGACACAAGACACCAGTCTGTCTGTTTCAAAATCATCTCAATGCGCTCTCTCGTCATAAACGGATTCTCATGTCGCCCAGACTGACTCTGCTCAGATTGTGGCACTTCAATGTCAGTCTCTGGAAACAACTTTCCACCTCTGTGCAGAAACCTGAAGTCTCACACAGAACTGATGCTGATATAAATGTAGTTAAGTTGCTGTCGTCTGCCTGTTCAGTCTGCATCCAGTCCGAAGTTGAGAAACAGCATGCATTACTCGGTTTAAAACTATATAAATGTGCAAAGCATTATGTGCTTATGTGCTAAATTGCAGATTTCAACTAGCATCTTGATTGATATTTTCATTATTTATCGTTAAGTTTTATCATCAACAATGAACTAAGAATAGTTTGCACTGGTAAACGTGTAGTGTAACTGGTCACCGTTTAGCAGATGTTATTAGAGAAACAGTGGATTTCATTTCAAATATTCCATATAGTTTCTTAGTTATTATTAGCTGCTTGCATAATCAGCTAAATGTTGCCTGAGATGCAGTTTAACATTTCAATGTCCCATTTATGAAAAAATTATGAAAAATGTTCTAGTAATGCGCACCTTTAAAATATTGAATTGGCTCTTTATCTGCATCTTAAACGCTCTTAAATGCATTGGTCAGAAGTTGGAATTACAGCGTGAACTTGAACAGTTAGAACACTAGAGCCTTTAAGATAAAAAATGAGCTGCACATGAAAACGCAACGACGCCGTAATGATAAAAACAATAACAGAATTCAGGAGCTTCCCAGCCAACACAAATATGTTATGAAAAGGTTTTTTCCTGAATGTTCCCTAAAAAGGTCAAATAAAAATTTGTCAAAAGTTTTCTGGTGTCAGAGAATATTCAAAAGTAACAGTTTTTTCTTGGTTTAATTTGAAGGTTTAGTGAACATTCCGTTCGGCGAACAGTGTTGGAATGTTACATTTGAATGTTCTCTGGACATTCCGTAAACAGTTACATTTAAAAACACGTCCAACTCAGAAGAGAAGCATTCCGTGAACATTTTGAGAAGATAACCAGATAACTGTGACCTTTGGTTTGGTTATAAGTTAGCTTGTATCACAGCATGTAAAAGCAACGATGCATTAAAATCTAAAGCCTGTAGACGCTGCTTTGGCCAGAGGGACCCTGCAGAAGTCAAGGGCTGTAAATGCTAATGTCCCGAGCACTAATGTGAGATAATCCAGTGAAGTACACTCGTCTGAGACATTAGAGGGACAATGCCCTGTTACATCTGCAGCTGGAGCTGGAGGATTTGAATACGAATGCAGTCGCTCGGGTCAGATCAAAGCTGGAAGACTGCAGACTGCGAGCCTGTCGCTGGCCGAGGAGCTGTCAGAGAGCTGGAGACGCCTGTCTGCACAGGTCTCCAAGCTGACCAGACGCTCTCACAAACTCTCGTCTGAACGTACACACACACTCACACGCTCGCTGTGGAAGCAGACAGGAAAAATGTGCATGCATCATTTCAGATGATAAAACTGATGATAAACAATGAAAGAATCAATACGTTGGTTAAAATCTGCTGCAATTTAGCCAAAACAACTCTGTAAAATATTTCTGCAAACTAATTTTGTTTTGACATTTTTAGTACACGATTCATTTATACATTCAGATGATAAAACCACTTGATTTTACAGTATTTGTGCTGTAAATATATGATGCATCAGATGTCGGGTGGAACGACATGAACGTTATCAGTCTACTAGTCAAGAATACAAGAATAAAGAATAAAAATAATGAATTAAAACAACAATAAAAAGAAAACGCCTTTATGATAGATGTCGATAACAGAAGCAGCAGATTTCAAGCAATATCTTGATTGATGGTGTCGTTATTTATCATTAAGTTTTATCATCTGAAATGATCTTGAGCGTTTAGATTTTTAGTTTCACACACAAACATATTTTATTAAAAAACATGTAGTGAAATTTAGTGTTTTTGACTGAATTACATGAAATTACAGCAGATTTTAGCCGACGTATTAATTAAAATTTTCATGATTTATCATTTTGTTTTTATAATCTGAATGTATAAATGAATTGTGTACTAAAAATGTATGCTTGCATAAACATGTTTTTATTAGTACTTTTCATTCAGTTCTATCATCTGAAATGATCTGAATCATGTACTGAAAATGTCATAAATTGTTTGCACGAGCATTTTATTAAAAAAATATGTGGTGAAATTTACCAAGTGGTTTTGACTAAACTTGATTCTTTCATAATTCATCTTTACATTTTATTTAAAAAAATGATCTAAACGTGGACACTAAAACATGCTCAAAAAATGTGTTTGCACAAATGTTGTGAAACTACATATCATACGCAGATTTCATATACATTTATATTTTCATTAATTATCAGAGGTTTATCATCTGAGATTATCTGAGCATTTACATTCTTATCATGTACTGAAAGTTTCACACACAAAAAATGTGTCTGCACAAATATTTTATTAAAAAATATGTTGTGAAATTTAGAGAGTGATTTTGACTAAATTATAAGATATGGCAGCAGATATCATATATATTGATATTTTTATTAATTATTAGAGTTTTATCATCTGAAATGATCTGAACAAATAAACGAATGATGTGCTAAAAATCTCAAAAACATGTTTGCTCAAATAAAAATATGTAGTGAAACTTAGAGAGTGATTTTGACTAAATTGCAGCAGATCTCAGCTTGATTGTTTCATTATTTAGCGTTACGTTTGATTAAAAATCAGAACACTAGACACTAAAAATGTTTGCACAAATAATTTAGTGAATAATATGTAGTGAAACTTAGAGAGAAGTAGAAAACTGCAGATTTCAACGAACACACTGATTGATAGTTTGGGTTTTGAATGAGCGTGAATGAATCATGCACCAGAAACGTCAGCTGAAGTAAAGTCTGCACGCTGTATCTGTGCCTCTCCCTCAGCAAACGGAGGTTAAGTGTGTCTCTTTGATTGTGTATGTAATGTCCCCCCTCGCACCCCCCCGTCTGGGGCCCATTATCTCCTGTCTGGGCCTCAGATGTGCTTGATAACGCCTCTATATAAAGACAGGCTTCTCCCGCTTCTGCATCACTCACCCATCATGCATCTCTCGTGTCTGCTGCTCCTCGTGTCTCTCGGGGCCCACGCCGGGGCCTTCGACCTGGGCCAGACCACTCGCTGCGTCCCCGTCCCGCTCCAGATGAACGTCTGCCAGGACGTCCCGTACTCGGAGATGCGGTTACCCAACCTGCTGGGTCACACCAGCCTGGACGAAGCGGTTCCTCGCTCGGAGGACTGGAGGACGCTGCTGCACACCGGTTGCCATCCACAGGCCCGGGCCTTTGTGTGCTCGCTCGTGGCGCCCGTCTGCCTCGACAGGTACGCTTTAATAACGTCCTCAAAATGTTCACGGAATGCTTCCTTTCTGAGCTGTTTCAGTTAGACGTGTTTTTAAATGTAACTGTTTTCGGAATGTTCAGAGAACATTCAAATGTAACATTCCAACACTGTTCGCCGAACGGAATGTTCACTAAACCTTCATGCTTGCACATTCTTTTAATTCAAAAACATGTTGGCAAATTCACAAGGTGGTTTTTTTTATTACATTTAAGCAGATTTTAGCCAACGGATTGATAGATTTTTTTTTTCATTGTTTATTTACATCTGAAATGATCTGAGCGTATAAATTAATCTTGTACTAAAAATGTCACACAAAAAATCATGCTTGCACAATTTTTTAATTGAACAATATGTAGTAAAATTTACATGGTGATTTTTTTTATGAAATTGCAGCAGATTTTAGCCAACATATTGATTGTTTTTTTTTCATTATTCATTGTTACAGTTTTATCATCTGAAATGATCTGAACAAATGAATCATGTACTGAAAATGTCTCATGCTTGCACGAGTTTTACATTTAAAAATATGTCAAATTTTATATTTAAAACAGTCAAATTTACAAGGCATTTTTTTTATGAAATTGCAGCAGATTTCAGCCAACATACTGATAGATGTGTTCATTGTTTATCATCAGTTTTATCATCTGAAATGATCTGAACGTATAAATTAATCAGGAACTTAAAATGCCCCCAAAAAAAAGCTTTATTTTATTTATCAAAAAAACATGTAGTAAAATCTTTTCACTAAAAAATGATTTCAAGCAAACATTCTGATTGATTTAGTCATTATTAATCCTTCAGTTTCATCATCTGAAACGATCTGAGTGTGTGAATGAATGGTGTAGTGATGTGTGTGATGTGTGTGCAGGTTCATCCAGCCGTGTCGGAGTGTGTGTGTGGCCGTGAGGGAGAGCTGCGCGCCGGTGTTAGCCTGTCAGGGACACGCGTGGCCCGAAGCCCTGGACTGCGATCGCTTCCCTGCGCAGGACGACACGTGTTTAACACCACTGCCCAAACACATCAGCGCCTTCTCTAAAGGTGAGACGAGAACACACACACTGACCAACACACACACACACACACACACACACATGCACTGAGCTAACCGTATATCTGTGTGTGTGTAGAGTTCCCTCAGCCTGTGTGTCAAAGCTGCCCGTCTGTGGAGGAAGCGCCGTCTCTCAAAACCGTGCTGGACGCTCTCTGCCTCAACCACTTCGGTTAGTGATGATTATTATTATACATATACACACACATATATACATATATATATATATATATATATATATATATATATATATATATATATATATACATATATATATATATATATATATATATATATATATATATATATATATATATATATATATATATATATATATATATATATATATATGACATGTATGACATATTGACATGTTAA
>JAJAQA010000022.1:4432348-4434848 GCA_021464565.1 Rutilus rutilus | reverse complement strand
CACTGAAGTGCCACCATTGTTCAGTAGCTGTGTCCCAATGTGAAGGCTGCATCCTTCGAAGGACTGAAGACTTCAAGGATGCAGCCTATGCGTCCTCGAAGGACGCACCATGTAGCCTTCATATGATTTCCTAATTGCGCAACCAGGTGTTTCTGATCACCGCTCCTCAACGGTGCGAGAGGACAGCTGCCATCCTGATCATTCATTTGATATAGCCTAATTGAGTAAACAGCTATGGAGCCAGAATTGGCTACTGTCATTTTTATGTTTTATATTTTACTGGAGGACATGGTGAGGATGTTTCAGCCCTGGCGCTGCCAGGTCATGTATTTTCGGTTTAGCCCTGTTTGAAAATAAAACCCAATTGAATATAAAAAAAAAAGTCCAGTATTTCTCGCGCTCGTGATCGGCAGCTGTCACGGTTGCCAGGCGACAAGAACAATCCTCCGTAGGCTAGACCGGTCCGAGCGCTTCAGATGAGCCCTTTGATATGGGACATATCAAACTTATATGAGACTTTAATTTTCAAACTGATATGGGACTTTAATTTTCGGAACTGCATATTTCATTAAATATTCACGTACAAATGTGAAGTAACCTACTGAAGTACCTTTTTTCCCCTCACATATGATTTTACATTAAACTACACAAAAGTATATAATGTAACAACCTTGAAAATATTCAGAAGTAAAATGCATGTCATAATATAAATACAAACTATAATAAAAACCCTGACAAGGAGTTTTTTCCCCTGCAGAATACATACCTCTAGTTTTACTCTTGATACTAAAAACTTGTTATTAAAAGTACTTTTTTCAGAAATTACTCTTTTTGAAAGTCTAATTATTATTCTAATAAATTCTAATAAAAGTCTACATCATTTTTTTCTTATTTTATGTACTGTAAATGTTTGTTGATTTTGATATGTTTAACGTATGTTGTTAATAGTTGGAAAAAGTACTTTAATGTAGCCCATGGAACAAATGATTTTCATTTACCAATTTTATTTGAAAAAAAAAAAAAGGTATAGGCCTACAAGAGTTTGTTTCAAGTAGAAATTATGTCCAGAACAATTCATTCTCTTTTATTTACACATTTAAAGTTGCATAAAAAAATGTACAGATTTTCTTTCCTTTTAAAAAATAATGAAAAAAGTTAAAGAATATGAAAAAAAAAAAAAATTCAATCATTTTCTCAAGAAGAGAAAACAGCCTGTCCATCCTCTCCCTGCTCTCTTCGCCTCTGCCTTGGTGCTGGTGCTGCTGGTGCTGGCTCCTCCTCACCGTGGGCACCCACTGCTGAACTGGGCCATGAGGACAAACCAGGGCCGAGTTTCAGCAGTGGGTTTCCCACTCACACCCTCACCTGTCCCAGGACACTTGCAATCCTAAGGGCAGAGCAAATTAACCATGGCTTGTTAACAACAACAGCACAATACATTTCAGCAAAGACATGTTTTTTTTTTCTCCTGAATTGCTCTAAAAAAGCTTAACACAGGGGTGCAATCTTAAGTGCATTGTTAACACTGCAAAATATGACACATCAAGACATGCATACAAAATACTTAAGAAATCATATTTCTATATACTCAAATTTGGTTAAAACCACATAGCTTGCATGACAGCACTACAAAAACACATAAAAGTGAAACCCCATTGCCTTATCAACTGCTTTTCTTATTGTTGTGGGCTTACTTCTTTAGCATATTTCTTTTAGCCTAATACACAAGTAAGATAGACTAGTGCAAATATTACAAATAGGTCGTTAAACTAATATTAGCACAAGTTTTGCCTCAAACTACCTGACAAATGAAGCCACGCAATAGTGACGAAGGAGTTAAGATGAAGTTTATAATAAACTTTAACTCGGTTTCGCTAGCCATTTAAATAAATGAAAACATAATACTTACATTTAAATGTGAATTTGCTGTCCACCACCGATCTCTAGTCTCGACCGCCTTTAGAAATAAATAAATAAATGCTGTCGTCAACGGCGCGCAATGACTTATGGGGTAGAATAGGGTAAGATAGGCCGCTAAGTGTTCATTTATGTATCCTTCCTTTCACGGGGAAACGAAGGACGCATTTGGCGTCGCTTTTGAATCAGGGAAGCCTTCGTCGCGTCGCAATGACGCAACCGGCCTTCAAATACGGACTTCGGAGGATGCAGAACTGAATTGGGACAGCCTTCATCGAGCCGCGTGACGCAATCGGCCTTCAAATGCGACCTTCCAAGGATGCAGCCTTTGAATTGGGACGTCCTTCGTCGCGCCGCTGTGACGCAATCGGCCTTCAAATGCGGCCAATCGTCCTTCAAATACGGCCTTCGGAGGATGCAGCCTTCACATTGGGACACAGCTAGTGTGTTGGAGTGATGTGGCGGGGCATATCGAACAGCTCCTCCCCCTTTTTTAAAATAGCCAATAGAGCTGGTAAGTCCCGCCCCTTCCGCTAATCCCCCTGGACCTCAAAGTTGAAAAACCGTCAATGCAAGTGAATGG
>JAJAQA010000022.1:4382348-4427348 GCA_021464565.1 Rutilus rutilus | reverse complement strand
GGTGCAAAACATATTGCAGTTTCTGCAAAACCTGGACATTTTACAAGTGCGACTTACTATGGAAAAGCCACAAGTTTCGGCAACACTTCACAATAAATGCACTGACTTTGACAATGACCAATACATCCGATGCATTATTTATTAAACTTTGTTAGTGTTAGTTAATAAAACTACAACTGTTAGTTCGTGTCCATTAAAGTCCACATGAAATCAGGGATTCCTTGGAGGTTTTTGGCTTTTAGTATGAATATGTTAGTCTTGCTGTTACCTATAATAACACAATTCGCATTTAGAAGAGTCTCTCACTTCCGCCAATGTGGATCAACGATTTTGATGACATCACTCTGCACTTCAGCTTCTCATCCAATCAAATGCTCTCTAGAATCTGAAGCTCCGCTCCCTACATTATAAACAGACCCTGAACAGAGCCCGTCTACGGAGAGCCTGGCCACTCCCTATTACGTCCTATTGTACCGAATTTTGGTTGTAGTTCCACCAGAGTTCCACTGGGGGCGATCGCCCATGAGTGCAGAATGAATGGGAGTCTATGGGGCTAGACGGCTAAATGTCTCTTTCACCCGATTGCCGTTGAGAAATCTCAGATTTGATTGTAGGTTTTGCAAGTTCAACATGGGTTATAGGTCGAAAGTTGAATGAACGAGTACTCATGTCCTTTCCATTTCTTACAGGTTGAGTTGTTGTTGCCCATAACACGCTAGCATTCTGCTAATGAACGCTGATTGGTCAGTGAAGGACTGATTACGACCAGAGATACCGTTGATGGCATCGTGTCATCCGAAGCGGGACCAGAAACAAACAAAACAAAAACTCGTCTAGCACGTGTGTTTACCTGTGTCAGCTGTGTTGTGTGTTTACCTGTGTCAGCTGTGTGTGTTTGCCTGTGTCAGCTGTGTTGTGTGTTTACCTGTGTCAGCTGTGTGTGTTTACCTGTGTCAGCTGTGTTGTGTGTTTACCTGTGTCAGCTGTGTTGTGTGTTTACCTGTGTCAGCTATGTTGTGTGTTTACCTGTGTCAGCTGTGTGTGTTTCCCTGTGTCAGCTGTGTTGTGTGTTTACCTGTGTCAGCTGTGTGTGTTTACCTGTGTCAGCTGTGTTGTGTGTTTACCTGTGTCAGCTGTGTGTGTTTACCTGTGTCAGCTGTGTTGTGTGTTTACCTGTGTCAGCTATGTTGTGTGTTTACCTGTGTCAGCTGTGTGTGTTTACCTGTGTCAGCTGTGTTGTCGACGCCTCGAGAGAAAAGAAAGTGCAGAGCGCGAAAGCACCAAAGTGACTGAAGGATTGCCGTAAAGCAGTATCTCTGGTCGTACGATGTGTATGAAGTCACTGATGACATTTTAAAAGACTTTTTAAAGCAAATAAGTGACTCTAAAAAATCTAACACCAGCAATGTGTAATTTCTTTGCATTTCCTTTCGAATACAACATTCAAATTACTAGACAAAAAATGATATCCTGAGAAAAGTGGATTTTGAGGGGTATAGCGCCATAGACCTCCATTCATTCTGCACTCGTCCTGTGAGCGCCCTCATGTGGAGCCAGAGTGGAACTGCAACCAGTTTACTGGGAGTGGAAGTTCTCCCCTTATTAGACATTCTCTGCTCTGAAGCTGCGGCTGAAATCAGTCACTTTTTCACACATTTACTATATTCTACATGGCGAACAGCACATATTTCTATATATAGGGGATAGGGAAGTGTGTGTTGCATTAACTAATGTTATTGTAAAGTGTCACTGAAACAAGTCATGAATTTTTACAGGTGCAAAAGTGTTAAAAAACGATAGCAAATGTGAATAATGCAACAGCTCTTTTTCTTAATTTAGTCATTTAGCTTTTTATAAGATGCATTTCAATTAGGCTAATTATGATAACAAGATCAATTACACCTGACTCATTTTTTAATTTTGCATAAAGTGTACATTGTAAATTCTGAATTACGTTTAGTTGAGAAACTTTACTCTTTAAATAAAACGAGTTGAAACTTTTTCTTGCCTTGATATTTTGACATTCATTCCTTGATGCAAATCTCTAATTCTCATTAAATGCGGGTTTCGTGGCTTATTGCTTTAACAAAGAATAGCTTCATCTATAAGATAACAGAAAATGGCTGAAAAATAAACTTTTTGCTCCCATTGTAATCAGGAAAGATGTCTTTATATATTGCACAGATAGATATATATATCATTTTTCATTATTGTTTGGTCACAGTGTGAAACTCTTTTGTGTCACTAGAGGTCAGTGTTTTACAATAAATTACTTGACACACACACACACACACACACACACACACACACACACACACACACACACTCTCTCTCTCTCTCTCTCTCTCTCTCTCTCACACACACACACACACACACACACACACACACACACACACACACACATGAAATGTTTATCATCATATGCATCTCCCATTGACTTCTGTTGTACTGTAATTGAGGCAATTAGTTAGTGGTGCAATAACAATAGCATAATAGCGTAATAATCGCTGCACCATTTTCACCTGCTGGAGCAGAACACACATCTACAGACACGAAGGTCAAAGAGACACTGGACACGTTGCATGTGAGATAAGTAAACACCTAGCAACAGCCTAGCAACCATTCACAACACCCAAACAATCACATAGCAGCAGGTTAGCAACCCCACAAAACACATTTGCAACCACATAACAACACCCTAGCAACCATTCACAACACCCAAACAATCACATAGCAGCAGGTTAGCAACCCCACAAAACACATTTGCAACCACATAACAACACCCTAGCAACCATTCACAACACCCAAACAATCACATAGCAGCAGGTTAGCAACCCCACAAAACACATTTGCAACCACATAACAACACCCTAGCAACCATTCACAACACCCAAACAATCACATAGCAGCAGGTTAGCAACCCCACAAAACACATTTGCCACATAAGTCAAGTCAAGTCAAGTCAAGTATATTTGTATAGCGCTTTTCACAATACAGATTGTATCAAAGCAGCTTCACAGTATTCAATTAAAATAATACAACAAGGTTTGTTTCTAGTGGAATTTATTGATTGATAAAATCAAATTAAATATCCCCAAAATATCCCCAACTGAGCAAGCCAAAGGCAACAGTGGCAAGGAACCGAAAAACTCCATCAAGTGACCTAATTGAGAAAAAAAAAAAAACACCCTAGCAACAGCCTAGCAACCATTCACAACAACCAAACAATCACATAGCAGCAGGTTAGCAACCCCACAAAACACATTTGCCACCACATAATAACACCCTAGCAACCACGTAAACCTTCTGCCGTCAGTCTGAAGCTGTGGCCACTTAAAAAACACATTTTGACGGCTGAACACCATAGCAACTGCTTAGGAAGGCCCTTGTGCTATTTACACATTTGCATTTGACATATTAAGAAGCTGTTCTCATATTATTGTTTACAGCTTCTCTATGTCATCATGTCACGTCAGAAACATTCACTCTCCAGTCGATTACACGCCGGGTGACCAAAAATATTAAATCCTCGGGATAAATCCCACCGGAGCAGTTCAATTCAAATGTGCTCTGATATTAGATTGTGTCGAGACCTGGAGCGGATCTGTCAGATTTTATTGGTACCCTGCAAGAAAACGGCCTGTTGTTGAGCTTTTCCTCTTTTATTGTGGGATCTGGTGGGATTAGGTGGGAACGTGATCCGTGTTTCGGGACGGACTCAGCAATGGCTGCCGGGTCTCAGATAACGGGTCACCAGGGCCGGAGCCGAAACACTGCTTGACCGCAGGATTTACCGGGTCAGTCTCAGAGAGCTCTCGTCTGTGAAGCGTTAGAGTCCAGCTCTCCTCGTCTGCCGGAGGACAGGAACAACGAGCCTGATCACAATACGGGAACGAAAGCCACACTCTGAAAACGAAGACAAATTACTTGATTAAGATATGTAAGTTAAATGTATTATTTTAAATAAAATGACTTATATTATAAATATAAATAGTCAATTATTCCGTATATATATAAAAATTTATTATAATATATATAGCATTTTTCCTGATTACATTTGACATTTTTATTTATATATAATAATCTTTTTATTTTTTTTTAATATTTTATATGCTGTATATATATATATATACCCACAATCTCAAAAGAAAATAACAAAATGACCTTTTAAGTAAATATTTTAATTTTTAAATTAAATTAAATGATTTATAATTATAAATGATAAATCATTATTTAGAAATAAAAATGAAATTACATAATAATTAAAATATTACCCTATTTTTATTTATGATTATAAATGCAAATGATATATATATATACACACACACACAAAAATGTAAATATGAATTATTATGTACATATAAATCATTAGTTTATAATATTAATAATAAATATAAATGTAAATTTTATATTTTAGGATTGTTATCATTACTTTCATCTTATTTTTGTCTGGCACAGTTTTCTTATTGATATTTGGATTCATGTGTCGGCGATATAAAACTACTGTGAACTACTTTGAAACTGAACATTTGCAGCGAGTGTAATCATAGTGATGGTAAGGATTGATTGAGTTGTGTGTTGCGTTGTGAAAGGTCAGCGGCGGCGTAATGCTCTCACAGTGTGATGAAGTTTCACAGCTCGGACTCTAATGGCTGAAAGAGACTCTGTTCTGTTCAAAACTGACCATGAGAGAAGAAATCAATTCCCAGCGTCTCCAGAACGACTCTCCGGAACGCCAGGATCTGCTCCACACCGGCACCTCAACGCTCACATTACACTCACAGTGGGATCCTGAGAACACATGCATTTTAATAAAGAGAAAACAACCCTGTTGAGTTATATATAAGCAGAACCGCACACTGGGGACTCTGCACTTACTGGGAATATAAGATTAAACCGGGGTTGTGTTTCAGAGACATTTCTAGGGCACACTTTTCTGGATTCAAAACCTGTAGGTTATCATCAGCTTCACCAGTTCAAGGTTACAGCTGGTTTAAGGGAAAACACGTCAAACAACTGGTTTAAATGTCTGAACTCGTCCGCCAGCCTCAAACAGACACGCGTTCATCAATATATGACAATATCCGGGGAATGTCCAACTGAGTGTGTGTTTCAACTTTCAACATAAATAAATGGGCAACTATATGATAATAAATCTGTATCTTTTTGCCAATTGCTAACACACTAAAATGGCATGCACAGACTCACAGTCTACAAAAGTCTAAACACATTTTCTGCTTTACACACATTTTGCAATTCAAAATGGCACTTTTTACAGTTTTTCTCAATAGTTTGCACACAAATACTGGTACTTGAGACACAATGACCACAACATGTAACTCATTCACCGACCCCCTGAACCAATTCTGCTAAACTACAAGCACAATTCCTGCTTTACACTCAAACTGCAGATCTAAAACACACTTTCTTCAAAACACTACACACAATTATCTGCTTTTGGCACAATTTTCATGCAGAAAATCTCTTGTTTTCACAAGGAACACACTGCCATTCAGATATGCACACTGACTCATCACATGGGCAAACACCCGTCACACAGTTTTACAATCAGCAATCAGAGCTTTAGCATAAAAGGGCCACAGGTGAGATCTTCAACAGGTGAGATCTTCAACGGGTGAGCTCTTCAACGGGTGAGCTCTTCAACGGGTGAGCTCTTCAACGGGTGAGCTCTTCAACGGGTGAGCTCTTCAACGGGTGAGCTCTTCAACAGGTGAGCTCTTCAACAGGTGAGCTCTTCAATGGGGATCAAATTGATCTCTTCAATTTTTTTTTACTGTAACTGTATACAGTAAATTCTTCTGTTGTTTTGTATGTAGACCACTGTATGTCCTACTCTGTGTTGGTTGGGATGTACACTGTGTACAATGTTTTTGTGGGAAAATAAAATATATTTGTTACCGTGTATTTGTGTGTTCTGAGTATAAAAACAATATTCTCAAATATTTTACAACACACTTATGTATGTACTGTCTGTAGTAAGTGTAACACTGAACCAAAAAAAGGCCTAAGTCATTATGATGAATGGAGAAGAAGTGTTTTACACTGAACACATCAGTGTTCAACTGGTTCTTATAAATGTCTATTCATGTGATGGTTTGTGTGTGTCATTTGAAAACAAAATACCATTTTGAGAAGAAATAACATTGTTTTGAATGTAAAGTTTCATTTTGCAGGAGAATTGAGGGGTTTTGCCCATTGTGTGTGTGTTTTTTGATAGAGTTCTGAGAATATGAGGCATGCTTTCAGAAAATGTGTGTAAACAATCGAGAAAAACTGTAAGCATTATCAAAATCAAACTTTTGCACGTAATGGCACACACTTCATTCATATTATGAGTTATCTCTAACCAGCCACACACTGTTGGGCATAATGAAGAGCACTCTCATCTTTATACAGTATACTTTGCCATAATAGCCTACTAAAGTAAAGTTCTTCAGATTGTTCACATGCACAGAAATATTTGCAGATACACACACATGCTGTTCAAACATTTATTGTTTTATTTTTAACCAAAGAAGTCAGTGCAACATATGCACAGCAGACATATTTACACTGGACTGAACACAAATATGCTCACAAAAAACAGTAAACTGAAAAAATTGAAGTGTTAACCGTTAAGCATTGAGGTGTTTGGTCAGGTGACGCATGTGTCGGCCAATCAGATCATGGAGTGTCATTTTGAATGGCAGTGTTTTGAAATGGCAGTCATGTGACTTTATGGCAGATTGTTGTGTGTTCTGCAGAGAACCGTGTTCAGTGTGTGTTTGGTCATTACAGTGGAGTACTGCAAACGCTGTTTACTGTACTAGTGCTGTAAACATACAGTATGTGCAACACAGCTGCCAGTATTTTACTGTAAATGTACAGTGAAAAGTTTTACAGTGGGTTGCAGTGCTTCATTTTGCAGGTAATATGAGATATTTTGCAGTTTGGGAGTGTGGTTTTGTGAATTGTGTTCAGCATTTTGATAAAATCAGCCTAGTTTGCAAAATGGTGGGTCTATATGCAAAATCTATATCGTTAAAACAACATAATGTTATGTACAGACCAAATCAATCAATCAATCCTGAGTGTGATAACCTCCCCTATGTATTAAAATGTTTGAGTCGATGTTTAATTGATTATAATGTCTATAAATACAGTTATAGTTCATATAAAGATAAGTAGATATAGAGATATAATAAAAGCCTCAGCATATGAGAGATGTTTCATGAGAAATCTGCGAATACATCAGTGTGTGTGTGTGTTATAGACGTGTTCATCAGCCAACACACATCATCATCTTTCAGATTTTATTGCTACTGCTTATTTAGAGCCAGATATGTACATGTAACAATGTTACTTCACTTAATGTTCAAGAACAATTACAGCTTTTTTAAAACTGCTTACACACATTTACAAAACTTTACACACACATACAAGAATTGCACACACTAAATGAAGCACTGCATTCAAAATATCACAAACATCTCAAAAGCAAATATTTGTCTTACGCTGCAAACACCTTTGCCGTTATATTATATATTTAGCTTTATATATCATACACACACAGTTATTCCACACCTAAAGCTCTTCTTTCACAGACATTTCTGGACAAGATTGAAAGTAATCGGCGGAGAGATGTTGAAAAATTCACGGTAAACACGAAAGCAAGATTGAAACCAAACTTTTTTTTTTTTTACTGTAAGCATTTGTGTTTGTGAATACAGTATTACACAGTCCGAAAGACCTATAACTCGACCTTTGACCTATTATAGGCCTGTTCTAAAGCCATGATTGGCTGGTGTTCAGTAAAGAGATGAGTGTTTGCACATGTGAGGAGTGTGTGTGTGTGTGTGTGTGTGTGTGTGTGTGTGTGTGTGTGAGGAGTGTGTGTGTGTGTGTGAGGAGTGTGTGTGAGTGTGTGTGTGTGTGAGGATTGTGTGTGTGTGTGTGTGTGTGTGTGTGTGTGTGTGTGTGTGTGTGTGTGTGTGTGTGTGTGTGTGTGTGTGTGTGAGGAGTGTGTGTGTGTGTGAGTGTGTGTGTGTGTGTGTGTGTGTGTGTGTGTGTGAGGCTCTGATGAATTACTGTGGTGTTTTGATAGGTTGTGTTTGACAAAGGAAATCAAGAGACTTCCTGTTAGATTTGTGTGTGTTACATGAGAAGTGTGTGTTGTGATTTGCAAAAAAAAGTGTTTTATGAAATGGAAAACTGAGTCGAAGGCCGAGAATTAGTGTATGGTGTTGCAGATCTGGTGTGTGTTTCTGGTGTTTGAGTGTCAGGTTTCAGAAATTGTGAGACAAGTAAGAATTCTGTGTGTAAGCAGTTGAAAAAAAAGTTGAAATGTTTTATAAGTAGGCCAGGTGCATATTTATTTCTTTAGTCAAATATTAAGACATTTTTATACAAAGGTAGGTTTTACAATATTTGTGATTTTTGGCCTTACTAGCAAGAACTGAAAGGTTTTTCTCTTTTTTCATGCATAATTATCAAAGTGGGAATGTTCAGTGCGCGCGCTTCCATGTAGAGCCACCAGGGGGGTTACGCGCTCTGCCCCTCTCTCTCTCTCTCTCTCTCTCTCTCTCTCTCTCTCTCTCTCTCTCTCTCTCTCTCTCTCTCTCTCTCTCTCTCCTTCCCTCGCTCGCTCGCGTCGCTCTGCAGTCAGTCTGACGCGCGCGTTGCGCTAGACCCATCAGAACCACCTGTGCGGCTCGCGGAACACTCGCGCGCGAAGCCCGTGACGCTCCTCTCATCCCGCGGGAATGTCTGAATGAAGAGGATAAATCCTGCGTTTACGTGAATGCATTTTCGTGGAGTATCGCAACATGGACTAATTGCATTATTCACCATGGGATTATTGCAGTTGTTTGTTGGATTATTTTACGCGGCAGCAGGTAGGCATCAGTTATTACATCTGATCCGTTATGATGAGCACAGTTATTATCAATATCTGGTCATGCATTCATCTCCAAGGAGCGATCAAAGCCTGCAATCAGAGATACAGAGCTGCTCACATCACCACTGTGCTGGTTATGGTTATTAGTAATTATATGCACGTTTTATATGCAAAACTGTCAAAAATGATATTCCGAAGTCGTTTTTTAGAAGAAAATACGGTAACACTTTACAACAAGGTTCATTAGTTAACATTAATGTATTTAACATGAACTAACAATGAGCAATACATTTGTTACTGTATTTATTAATCTTTGTTAATGTTAGTTAATAAAAATCCAGCTGTTCATTGTTTGTTCATGTTAGTTCACAGTGCACTAATGTTAGTAAGTATTAGTAAATGTTGAAATTAACATTATCAGAGATTAATAAATGCTGTATAAGTGCTCTATTAGTTCATGCTTGTAGTTAACTAATGTTAACTAATTGTAAAGTTTTACAGAAATATATATCAGTCTTTTTAATTTCAACATTTCATGTTTTACTCAATGCGTCACTTGCTGTTTCTTTATTAATTGCGAAATTTACTAGTAATTTCTGAGTGAAAATTGTTCCTAAGCTATTTATTCATTTGTTTATGTTTCAGTGTAGGCTCCACATCTGGAAATATCAAGGAATTTTGATTTCCAGACCCTGAAAAATCAATGAAAGTCATGAAAAAAGTCATTGCTCTTCAACCCATAAAACAGTGATTTAAAAAAGTCCTTGTTGCAGTGAATGCAAACGCCTGGAAAAGTGCTGTAAATGCACCGGTGTGAAGGTCTAATGCTGTGTGTTGTGATTGTGTTGAAGTGTCTGCGTTCGGAGTGGATCCGGCGGTTCGGATCAGCCTGTTTCAGGAGTTCAGTCCCGGAGAAGGCTTCTCCGGCGTGACACAGGTGCAGGGTTTCCATGATGACACCAGAGCATTCCTGTTCCAAGGTAAGACTGGAGGATTGCAAACAAACAGGAATCTGTCTTATTGACAACAATATGAGGTTTTCCCAAATTTGGGATTGTCCCCGCAATTTTCCCAAAAAAATCCCCAATTTTTCCCAAACATGTTCCTTCTGGAATCTTCTGGCTATATCCCAGCTAACCGGGAATGTTATCAGAACGCGTTGGCAAGGTTATGAATAAACGTTCTTCCAGAAACGTTAATAGAACGTTTATTCAAAGTTCTATCTTCTGTTCTCACAACATTCGCACAAAAACATCATTTATACAACATCTCTTTTCTGAAACATTTTAGTCGAATGTTTTTTAACTCTTACTACTTTTGTCAGATGGTTTAGAGATATAATATACGGATGAAATAGAGAAAACATTCCCGTAATGTTTTCTCTAATGTTCACGTAATCAAGAAAAAAAAAAAAGGTTTTAAAACAGACATCACAAAAACGTTTTCACAACTTAATGGGAATGTTAGCTTATGTTAGCTTAGAATGTTCTTACAACGTATTTTTGTTACTTTAGCTGGGAATTCTCCATACATTTAGTGTCGGGAATGATAAAGTCGTGTTCGGTTGGCGCTGATATCGCACTGTTCTGCATGCGTATCAATTACAAATGCAAAAATGCATACATTTCCATTATAATATTAGATATATTAGTAACACTTTACAATAAGGTTAATTAGTTAACATTAGTTAACATGAACTAATAATGAACAATACTTCTACAGCATTTATTAATCTTAGTTTAATATTAATTTCAACATTTACTAATACGTTATTAAAATCAAAGGTTGTGTTTGTGAACATTAGTTAGTGCACTGTGAACTAACATGAACAGCTGTGTTTTTATCAACTAACATTAACAAAGATTAATAAATACTGTAACCAAATGTATTGCTGACTGTTAGTTAACTAATGAAGATTATTGTAAAGTGTTACTGATATATTATTGGTAAGACATTACAATAACAGATGCAATGCTATACTTCTGTTATAGTGTAAAACGAGTATTTTAGATTGTTAGCTCCCGCTGAATGAAACTCACAGTGAAGAGTTAGCGATATATTTCAGCGTCGCTGTGAGTCGCTGTGAACACCTGCGTGACCGCGTCCCCCGCGGCTGTGTGTCCCGGTGGGGGAGCGGACCCTCACGGGCCCCTGAGAGCCTCTCCGGGAAACAAAAGGCCGAGGCTCTTTATGGGAACAGACGCTGGAGAATAATGGGGCGCATAATGAGATTATCTTCAGACGATACACAGATCTGTGTGTGCAGTTCGTCTCCGCCGCTGTTGACAAATAATGGCCTGTTTTGGGATCCGCCATATGATGCAACAAGTCGTAAGGTTGGACTGCTGCAAGTTTTGTGCTGGCACTGCAGATGTGTGTGTGTGTGTGTCTGCTGTTGAGCAACATTCAGCTCTTTTACATGGTTACACATGTGCTATTGTGCAATACGAGTTTCTATCTGTGCATAATGAGCTTGCAGCTTGACAACATGTTTAAATATATCAGAACTTTTCATGCATATATTATGAAGTGTGAAATCGGACCGAATGCGACTCCTTTTGGTGCCTCAGAAATGACACATTAAAACTTTCTTTAAAGTCCAGAGAAAATTGGCACTATTTAATGTCTGAATGATTCATTAGTGCATATTATTATTATTATCATTGTTATGCACTCAGATATGAGTCACATTAGTAAAATGCATTACAAACAGAGTGTGTAATGTTGCTGTTCTTCTCTATATCAGTGTCAGTGTTTCTGAACTCATTGTAGTCTTGAGTTTCTTCCGGGAACGAACACGTCACAATATTCCTCATTATAATAATTCATACGCAGAATAAAGGGGCGGGGCCTGGTTGAGTTAGTCAGTAGTGTGTTGGACTGGCGGTTATGGGAAGGGGCGGGACATTTCCCAAACACACTCGAAGCGCTTGACCAATCACAACACACTGATCCAGCCGACCAATCAGAGCACAGTGTGCTTTTCAGAAGGAGGGGCTTCATAGAGACAGGAAGTAAACAGAGCGTTACTGACAGACTGGGAAGAGAGGAGCTGCAACAATGGAGAAAATGAGGAAAATAATCAACATTCAAGCAGGAAAACCTGTTCTAGAGACTAACAACAACATCAAGACTGTAAAAAGGCATAAAATGGCCACATTTTACATTCAGTTCAATCAAATTCAGATTTCTTCATGTGTCTCCGCTCACCTGAGCTCATTAGACCTGCGATCATTGTGCCTGTGGGGCAGATGTGAACACAAGACAGATGAAGTGATTTAATCAGACGACTCTCTCATTATTTCTCTGCAGACATATTCTCTCTTTGTCTCATTGTCATTTACTCTTCCTTGCTCTTCTCTAATGCATGCATTTATAAAAAAACTCTCTAGTTGCTATATTTCATCTCAGGTATTTGTGTGCACACCTACGCAGCGAATGCAAAACACACACACACACACACACACACACACACACAGTTCACAGTGGCATCATTACAGGCATTAAACGCTGTGTTTCTTGTCGGAGTGCTGGTGAGATCTGCTCTAAGTGACAGTGGGAAGGCTTGGGAACAGCAGGATAAACCGGAGAGCCTCGGGCTGAACTTTTCCCTTATAATTGGGCCAGCAGGGCATTGATGCAGGCGGAGGGAGTCTGAGCCGGGATTCGGACCCCAAACGGTTCTATAGATGGGTCTGGCCGGGGTGTTTCTGGTTCTGTAGGTTTGGATGCTCATGGCTAAACCTTATTAATAGGATTTTGAGAGACTTGAATTGGCCAATCGTAGGATTGGAAACCGAGAATGGAATCGTGGAATCCAGTCATTAAAATGGAATTTACCGTATAACTCGGAATATCACGGAATTTGGCAGGTTTGAATGAAATAATCACAAGTAGGCTGTACAATTAAAGGTACACTTTTTTTGATAAAATATAGCAAAGTGATGAGAGAACAACGAGAGAGTGCAAACAAAAAAATTTATTTATATTTGCATGCACACCTTGTGTTTCAATCGGACTGAATCCATTTCGATTGATGAATCTGAACGTAGTGTTTACATGAACGCTGAACAATTAATGGGGTTGATGTGTGCGTTTAAGTCACGAGCTTCAAATCGGATAGTTTTTTTGATATGCGCTCACTGAACTAATATACAGAGTTTCCCACAGTTTACGCTTAATAACCATTCTCAATCCGTGTATATATCGTTCACCCATTTTTTGATTTAATATTGAAAGTAGAAAAATTAGAAATCATTTCCTTTTTCGTTTTTTCGTTATTTCCCCCCAAAAAACCCGAAAAACAAGATTTTTAGTTTTTCGTTCTGAAGCAGAAAAATTAATAAACAGCTGGAATATTCGATTTCTACATGTGGGCGGGAATGAAACGCCCCTTTCCTCTGATTTGTCAGCCGAAGATCAAACTGTCCCGTCATCAGTTCTTCCTCAGTTCTGCACGGCAGAATAAGAGTCCTCCGCTGCTGCAGTTTTTCTGGAAAAAACGAAAAATTTTCTAATTTTTCTACTTTCAATATTAAATCAAAAACCGAGTGAACAAATGATACACGGATTATTCTCATACATTGATTCTTTATTTGTTTTAAAAAGCAGACTTAATATCCGTCTCTGCCTCTCTGGTCATAGTTTGGAGACTATGAACCGTTGTGCCGCTGCTTATATTGATCACGCAGTAAAAATGGCCAAAACCAGTCGTCTGTGGATGAGAGTCTGAAACCAGGACTGGTGGGCCGTTGTCCTGCTCCACTTCACACACGCAGAGAAAGGAGGATTATAGGATGACACTTGTTTATATGACACATCCTTGCGCAGTCCTTTCAGTTTCGGTTTTCAGTCCGATCAAGTGTTTACATGTTCTCTTCCCAGTTTGCCCAGCGCTTCTGTCAGAGAGAGAGAGAGAGAGAGAGAGAGAGAGCTGAAGGTGCCCTTGACCAGCTCTGGGATTTCACTCCTGCCTCAGTGTGTGTGTGTGTGTGTGTGTGTCCATGACAGCGATGACATCCAGAAGCATGTTCAGCCCTCATGAGTTATGCATGCAAAAACCACTCAGAGAGTTCAGTTAGAATGAAAGGGCCGAGCGCTTCAGTCTGAACTCCTGACCTGGGCACTGATAACCAGAGACGGCTGATCCGAGACAGATCCCGGAATAATTCAATAAAAAGATGAAGATTACTCACTCTCATGTTGATCCAACATCCGCATCATGCAAATCTGGATTACTGACCGTCATGCAGACGCTGAGATGTGTGCGCTCTGTCTCCTTAAATAACAAAAACACTGAATAACAGCATATCAAAATAAAATCTAATTCAAAATATTAACAAAAACTGAATATCAATGAATCAGGATATTCAACAAGAAAAACTACATGGCTAGGTCAGGGTTATTAATGTTAACTAAACCTAAAACCATAAAGAAATACTTTAAATAAAAAAACTTTATCTGTAATAAAATAAAATGTAAAAATGTTCTTTGGTTTAAGATGAAGTACTAAAATAGTAAGTAAACTAAAACTAAAAACTAATCAAAAAATATACAAACATATTCAAATTAATACAGAATATATATATATATATATAAACAATTATAATATCTAAAAATATATAAAATAATACAAAAATAAAATCTAATAAATATGAATGAAAACTGTATATGAATGAAACTAAAGTAATACTGGGCGTGAGGGAGAAAATAAATGAAGATATTTAAAAAAAATTTTTTAAATGCCAGTCATGCAGTAAGACAGTGATATTAAAAGACCAAATTCAATATACAGCTTATTTATGATGCATATATCAAAGACTTTAGATAAAGAAAGATGGTTCACTCATATTACTATGAATGGAAGAAAGTGCAACTCGCAATATGGCAGAATAAGCCCCGCCTTCTGAATAAAACAGCCAATCACTGCTTGGTAAAGACATTGCATCACTGGAGCTGGTGTTTGACGCTCCGGAAAACTGTTAACGTTCAGCTGTTTTTAGTGATTTATGTGCGTATCACAGGTGCCCCAAAACATGCATTTGTTTTTCTACTCTTGAGATGTAAAATTGACCGGCCGGTAATGCAGATCCAGCAGGTCTCAGTCACATGATTAAAAACTATGGATTGCTTCACTGTAAAAACCCTTTTGGAAGCTTTGTTTACAAGAGTGCTGAGTTTCCTCCAGATGTTGCAGGAATCTGCTCTAACTTCCTCTAAGCGCAGCTGGATGGTGTTTGACCTGAAGGAGAAGACAGCGTTCACTAATGCCTGCGAGCGTCCCATGCATTGCATTATGAATCGCGTTCTGACACCCTTCAGAAACGCAACGGCGCATGAAATCGAGCATGAAGCGTCTGCATTCACGTACAGGCATAGTGTACAGGCCCGAAACATCTTACAATTCTCTCCAGTTTGATTCTTTCATCTATTTTTAGGCGGATGCTTTCCTCTGTTTATGACTCTCCGCCAGGTGTGTGTTTCGCCTCTGAGAAAAGCAGTAACATTTCCATTCGGAGTGAATCTGGGACCTGTTTACCCCCCAGTAAAACCTGCATCTTCCTTCATCTGAGCCCAATTCTTTGTTCTAAAGCATCGGATCTGTCCCGAGGACGAGATTATAACACAAACGCCTCCCCAGAGAAACGCTTCCCATGCAACACCATGAGAAAAGAGCTGTTTTGGCTTTCTCAGGATTCTCCTAAAGGTTTTTTTTCCTTCCCATTTTTGTTTTGAACTCTATCCATGCCATTGACAGAATTCTCCAGCAATCCATGTTTCCACTGGTACGGATCTTCTGGAAGAGAATACAGAATCTCTGGATCAAGACATAAAAAAGAAGAAGCAGAAACAAATGATAGAGGCATTACGTGTCAAATATAACGCGATCATCAAACATTAAGCAGCTTATAAATCAAAATGAATGAAATGTTGAACAAAAAAAGAGAAAACGATTTGTGGTGTTGATGGACTCGAACTACTCTGATCATCTGATCCGGACAAAACCTTTGACAAAATCGTCATTTTCTCAGCTTTTTGTTCAAAATGTTTTTTTTTTTATGAAACTTATCCCGATTATCCGCAATCCTGTGCATTTGGAATCATAAATATCCACATTATGGAAAAATAGCTGCGAATATTTCATTTAAATCACAGCCATTTGCTATCACTAGCCTGATTGGACAACATGTGGACACGCCCCTGAGTGCAGGATGATGTCATCAATATTTTCCTTGCGAAATTTTAAATGTGCAAATCTCATTTTAGTCAGCCACAAATCTTCGATATCATAGGATATTACAAGTAGTTTAAACTAAAACTACAATAGGTATTAAATAAAGCTGAAATCGGATAAAATATAAATTATGGATGCACCGATATGACAATTTTGGCCGATAACCGATAAATCTTTATATGTGAAAGCCGATAACCGATATATTGGCCGATAAATCTAAATCAAATTTTTATATAATTGTTGAGACCCTGATTAAAAAAACAAAAGTCTCACCATTAAAAGCCACTTCCCAAACACACAATTATACAACATATAGTATAATATATATAATTTTATATAAGTCATATGACGCTTTTATAAGTGTTTTTGGAGCTCTTCACGTTTCCCCTTCTGCTCGTTACTGAAATGATAAAATCAGGAGAGTCAGTGAATAATTGGTGAATTATTCGGTGATCATCGGCTGTCTCTGTTTTTCCCGGACACATCCCTGTTGTAAGCGGCTCTCCAGATGTTGGTCTGCTCCTGTATCCGGAACGCTCAGGTGTTCCTCCTCCTGCAGGGCAGCCATTGATCGAGGATGACCTACTGAGGGAACCATCGACCAGCGTCTGGTGTGTCCGAGAGGACGGAGCTGTTTCTATGGAGACGTTGGTTGGGAGATGGACAGAGGAGATCCCGAGGATCAAAGTCCTTCCCCCGCGGAGCCCCTGGAGAGCTTCACTGGCATGAGAGAAACCGGCCTTTCATCAGCCTTGAGAGGCTTTCTGGAGTCGGAAACACGGCCCTGCTGGGAATGAAAGGGCAAACGCGGGACTAAAACACGCCACTTTTCAGTCACTCGGGTTCAAATAATCATCCTGCAGTTGTTCATGTTTTGATGGCCTGTTTTAAGATGGACTTCAGAGCTTCATGCAGAAAATGCATCTCTAAAATATATTTTTTTCTGGCTAGACAGTTTACAAGGAATGTTCTCCAAACGTTCTGTCAACCCAGACAGCAGCATAGTGTCGGCCCAGATCCGGGCCACATCTGGGTCATGTGATTCAGTGCGTTCCAGATGTGGGCCGGGTCTGGGCCGACACTATGCTGTGGTCTGGCAAGGTTTTCTTCCAGCTACGGTTACATCTTCCGGTAACGTTAATAGAACGTTCGATCAAAGTTATCTGGTCTTTTATAATGTTATCGAAACATTAGCACAAAAAAATTATTTATACATCGTTCACGGAACGTTCGATCATTTTTAAACGTAACAGCTTGTTTTGGAATGTTCAGAGAACATTTAAAAAGTAACATTCCAATAATGTTTGAAGAATGGAATGTCCTTTAACGTTTGAATTATCAAGAAAAAACATTTTTTTAAACATTTAAAAAACTGGAAGTTTTGAATGTTCTGAGAACACTCAGAAATCACATATTTATTACTTAATGGGAACGTTAGCAAAATGTTCTTAGAATATATTTTTGATAGCTGGGTAAATGAAAATATTTTAATATACATATATATATATATATATATATAAATATATATATACACACTTATATGGATAAATGCATACATTTAAATAAAGTTAAACTAAATAAACATGTAACTTAGTATATGACTAATACTAAAATAACACTGCTTTAAATATCCAGTGCTTTAATCGTTTTCACATAAAACAGGTTCATAGAAATCATACAATCAGCGAGATCATACAAATGCAATTTGTTTTGAAAAAAATGTACAGATAAAACAATTTCAGGTTTCTGTATGCATTGTGAAAAGCACAATTTATCTTATTTTCTCTTTTTATTTGGATCTTGGTGGACACGGATGGAAAGATCAGATAATTCACACAAACTGAATGAAAAATCTGACGATAACAGTTTCACATTATGGATAGTTCAGCTTCTTCCGTTGGCCAGCATGACTTGACTTCTAAAATCATAACAAGCTGTTCAAGGAATATTGATCTGAAAATGAAAAAGCGTCTTCTTTTGTGTTCCACTGACGAAAGTCATTCAGGTTTGGAAGGACATGGGAGTGAGTCAGTGATGAACTGTTGTTTAAAGAAAACACTGATTATTCTGTTTATCTTCAGCATGTTTCCTGATGCTTTCACTCCAAATGGACACTCAGAGTTTCCTGTAAATGTTCTTCATGTCCTTCATTCTGACTCACAAATGATCTCTGATGAGATGAACGAAAGAAAGATTTCTGATCTCAGATGTTCTCAGTGAGTTTCAGAAGACATCTCAACTGTGTCTCAAACTGAGTTTAGAAGTCTAAAGTCTAAAGTCAGACATCTTTATATTTTTTACTGCAAAAATGTTCTTCTCCAGCGTTTCTGTCTTGTTTTCCAGCACAAATATCTAAACGTTCTTAAATCAAGATGCATTTATGAATGAAGATATTAAGTCTTGTTTACAACAACAAAAAAAGAAGAAATTAAGCGAGTTTTTGCTTGAAAATATCTGCCAATTTGGTCCAAAAAATAATATTGTTTTCCCTTTAAAATTAACTTTATTTTTCAGACTCCACTTTGTTCTTGTTTTAAACAAAAACTCATTTAATTTTCAAACATTTTTCAGAAAACAAGTAATATCTTAACTGAAACCATACAATTATCTAATTAAACATAACTGTGATCTCATTCTTGATTATTTACATTTTCCTTTATATGTATATAAATATACATACATACATACATATATATATATATATATATATATATATATAAATATATAAATGAAAATTTATTTAAACATTCATATGCCAACATATGTTATAAATTGTACTTCAAGGAGCAATTTCCAATCTTAAAATGCATTTTAGGTAAATGCAAAATTTTTTTATATTTTGGACAATATATATATATAATGTTCTCCAAAGATAAATTAGGAATTTGAATACCTAAAACTTATTGAAAATATATGAATGTAAATATATATATACTGTATATATAAAAAAATAAATTAGGAATTTGAATAACTAAAACTTATTGAAAATATATTAATGTAAATACTAAATATATATATACTGTTTATATAAGGTGGTGGCCAAAACTATTAGAAAACTTGGCATATTTAAGAGGTTTTAGTTATTTTCCAAGAGGATAATGACCCTAAACATTCCTCTAGCTATTGCTGGAACTTCCTGTGATGGACGAAATCTGCTGGATCACTGAAAATGATGGACCGGCCCGTCAAAGGCGGACCTCAGCCCCATCGAGCACATTCAGGGCGAGTTGGAAAATAAACTGGACAGATCTACTGTAAGATATCATCTGATATCTGATATGTGTTGTGCTCAGAGCAACAATCTGCATGTTTCATAAAAATTATGAAATAAAATCATGTTTTGGAGGCAAAAAAATATCAATATCTTTAGATCTGTCAGGTGTTCTGATAATTGTGGCCACCACTGTATATATGGCTTTAAAACACTGAGTTCACTGCAGATATTGACTGAAAGCTCCTCAGGATGGACAGACAGGGAGAAGTGCAGTTCTGAAGTGAAAACGAGACGGTCACTAATTAAACGGCAGACTGAATCTGGATCTGGATCTGGTTATTGGCTGGTGTGGATGTTAATTGGTCGTCTTCAGTCGCTGGAGCTCATCGATCTGAGGATGTCTTCATTACAGGCTGCTGTAACTGTGTCACTGCCTCTGTGTGTGTGTGTGTGTGTGTCCCACGAGCCTCTGATGTGTGAGAGAGAGATGATCATTTATTGATGCCTCCATTAAGAAGTGGCAGATGCACGTGTTTGAGAGGAAGAGGAGGGAGAGGAGAGGAAGAGCTGTGCTGGAATTCAGTTATTGTGTTGTTGTCTGTCTGTACGGCGGGAGATTATTAATAAGTTGTCAACATCATGATCGACTTTGATTTGTTGTAAACATTCACATCAGGCCTGATATATTAATATTAAAGCACTCTATCCTATGACATGACAGCACTTCATGAGATCTCTCTCTGTCTCAGCAATTACCAATAGGATGGGAAGCTTTTTAACATTAATGCAACTAAATAATGTTTTATCCTCGTTTTTCCCATTCTTGTGCATGATGGGAAATGTAGTTCATGCAAAATTAATGAAATATTGAAATCAGAACAGAAGAATGTTTCATTAATGTATCTTAAAATATATATTAAAAAAAATAATAAAAAAATAATGTTTCATCAATGTAATGTATTCATATTAGTGCTGTCAAATCGATTTATGTATTTTTATATTATTTATTCATATTTTATTATCGATTAATATATGTTTATATATTATAATTTTTTTATATATAATATATATATGTGTGTGTGTGTCTGTGTACATGTCTGTGTAAATATACATATACACACATAGTCAACTTTATATACAGTATACACACACATATATATATAAATATAATAAATACAGACACATATATAATGTAAACAAACTTTTATGTTAGATGTGATTAATCGTGATTAATCGATTTGACCACTTATATATATATATATATATAACATAAAATTATATATATATAAATATAAAAAAATATTCAAATATAAGAATATTCAAATATTATTATTCACTATATCATTTATTAAAATTATAAATTTATTTTATATTTAAGTTAATGTATTAAATATAATTAAATCGTTATTCTAAATACTTATTTGTATATATAAATTCAGAGAAATGATCATATTTGTGCATGTCTAAGATGTTTTTTTCCAGTTGTTGTTTTCTCAGAATCCCTGCTTGAGCTGCTGTGCTGGTTTGAGCTGGTTTGAGCTGGTTTGAGCTGGTTTGAGCTGGTTTGTGCTGGTTTAAGCTGGTTTAAGCTGGTTACAACCCCTCTTAAACCAGACCTGCACACCATCGACGTGTCTCACTGCTCATGTTCCCTCAGGCTACTTTCACACATGTGATTTGTTTGCTTGATGGTGAACATGCTGCGGTTTCTCTTACCGTGAACGCTGTCCTGTGATCGTCTGCATGTCCATGTCAAGCATTAAAGGTGCACTGTGTAATATTTAGGAGGATCTGTTGACAGAAATGCAATATCATGTACATAACTATGTTTTCAGTGGTGTATAAAGACCTTACATAATGAACCGTTATGTTTTTATTAGCTTAGAATGAGGCATTTCTCTCTACACACACCGCAGGTCTCCTTACATCCACATGTTTCTACGGTGGCCCTGAACGGACAAACGCGTTTCGTCACTATGTTGTTCTTCGTGTAAAGAAGCTTCAGCTAAAGTCAGCGAATAAAACACTGACACAATGATGAACAAGTGACAATAATATTCGCAATAACATATCGTTATACTGAATAATTAAGTAAACCTAATTTCTTAATTTATCTTTGTGAAGAAACCTCATTGCTTAACTGGCTACTCTCTGCTGTCTCAGACGACGACATCACTTCCTTTCGGCCACCTTAACTTCTGTCGGGTGCAATTCGCAACCTCACCACTAGATGCAGCTAAAACTTACACACTGCACCTTTAATGTATTCCCTCTGTGTCTCCGCAGGCCCGTCCCGGAGCGTGAGAGTCCCGGACGCCGCCGCTGGCCACATGCTGCAGAAACTCAGAGGAAAGAGTGAGTTCACCATCGCTCTGACGCTCAGACAGGAGAAGCTCAACTCTGGAGTCATTCTGTCCATCCATCACGGAGAGAAGAGGTACACGCACAACATCACAACATCACTGCTTCATCTGCACATTTCTATTGTGCTCATGCAAAACTTACTGCCATGTTGCTAAGTTGTTGTGGGTGGTTGCCAGGACGTTGCTATGTAATTGTTGGCATGTTGCTAGGATGTTCTAAGTGGTTTCTAGGGTGTGCTGGATGGTTGCTAGGGCATTGCTAGGGCGTGTTTTATGGTTGCTAAAGCATTGCTAAGGGGTTACTAGTAGGACATTTCTAGGTGGTTGCTATCATGTTTTGGATGGTTTCTAGGGCATTGTGTGAGAGTGTTTTATAGATGGTTGATAGACCATTGATAGATGGTTGCTAGGGTGTTCTAAATGGTTGACAGTGTGGTGCTGGATGGTTGCTGGGGCATTGCTAGGTTGTTGCTAGGGTGTTCTGGATGGTTTCTAGGGCATTGCTATGGTGTTCTGTATGGTTGACAGGATGTTGCTGAATGCTTTCTAGGGTGTTGCTAGGGTATTTTGGATGGTTGCTAGAGCATTGCTAAGTGGTTACTACTAGGACATTGCTAGGTTGTTGCTAGGGTGTTCTGGATGGTTTCTAGGGCATTGCTAGGGTATTTTGGAGGGTTTTAGAGCATTGCTAAGTGGTTACTACTAGGACATTGCTAGGTGGTTGCTAGGGTGTTTTGGATGTTAATAAGGAATTGCTAGGTGTTGCTACGGTGTTTTGGATGTTAATAAGGTATTGCTTGGTGGTTACTAGGGTGTTCTGGACGGTTGCTAGAGCATCGCTAAGGGGTTACTACTAGGGCATTTTTATGTGGTTGTTATCATGTTCTGGATGGTTGCTAGGGCATTGCTAGGGTGTTCTGGATGGTTGCTAGGGCATTGCTATGGTGTTCTGGATGGTTGACAGGGTGGTGCTGGATGATTTCTAGGGCATTGCTAGGTGGTTGCTAGAGTGTTCTGGATGGTTGCCAGGGCATTGCTAGGGTGTTTTGGATGGTTGCTAGGGTGTTTTGCATGGTTGACAGCCCATTGCTAGATGGTAGCTATGTGTTCTGGATGGTTGCCAGGGCATTGCTAGGGTGTTGGTTTCTAGGGTATTCTGGATGGTTGACATGGTGGTGCTGGATGGTTGCTAGGGCATTGCTAGATGGTTGCTTGGGTGTTCTGGATGGTTTCTAGGGCATTGTCTGCAGCACAAACAGGACAAGTTACATGCAGATCTTTATTGTTTGCTCATATCTCTAACAATAATTATAAGCAATGGTACCAGTGATGCTTGACTTGGCAAACATTACTAATTATATCTGCAATACACTGAAGATTAGGAAAACATACACACATACATGCTCACACACACAGACACACACGACAAGGAAAAGTTAATCTACATACAAAGTCTAATTAAACGGTTCAGTCTAGTGTGTTCAGGTCACAGATGCATCATAGCAGGGATTCATGATCCAGAGATTACACTGATATCAAGTGACGACTCAACATATTAACAAAATCACATCAGGTGTCATGTGTTGTTCTGCTCTGGCTGTTTTCTGTGTTAGATTAATCACTTCTGCATGTATTTATATAATATCTACCCAAACTTCTACCCAATCTGTGACCCATTTTTGGAGCATGATGCACTATTGAAAATCAGGATGAAACGTTTGTTTAGTGAATGTGAAGCTTAATGCTTCTGTCATAGTGTTTGAACAAAACAGAGTAAGGGAATTAAGAAGAGGAAGTTTTCCCCCGGGACGCTCTTCCAGAGTCATTTTTAGTGTTTGACCGTCGAGCCGCGGTGGATTCTGCCTCCCTGAGCGTGTTGTTCCGGTTTATCTGATCATTAACTGTTTCCCTGCGCCGTGTCCATATCTGCAGATCCCTGAAGACTAATTAGAAGTTATTCCTCTCCGAGTCGAGTCTAAGAGCAGCACTCAGCAGAAATAAAACACTCTCTCTCTCCAGGAAGACTGTTTAAACACAGACCTCTCTCTCATCGTGCAAATAAGTTTGCAAAAATTTTATATAAAGTTGCTTTCTGTTAGAAAAACTGCTACACAGGGAATTTAAGCTGTGTTGGTTTCCCATCGTGAGTGCATTACTGTCAGTGATGGGGAGTAACTAGCTAAAAATAACTGCAGGAGAAGAGCACACATAAAATAATATCCGTGAAATAGAGAAATCACATCTGTCTCTGTGACAGCTCTAGACTCTGTTAACTGGGAAAAAGAGGCAGTTAGATGATGGTCTGTGCTTTTTTTATTTGTAAAACGAGCCAGAAACACTCTCAGCCTGTCAATCATTTTTATGTGTTGAGGTTTGCTGGCATGTTTTTGGAAGGCGGGGTTTCTTGAATCTATCTTCTATCTATAAATTACAGTCTGTGTGTGTGTGACTGTTATTCGCATATCTCTCGAACCGTTAGTCCGATGGATTTCAAACTTGACAGGTGTCTTGCTACAGGCACGAGTAAGTGCAGTGCCAAGTTTGCTGTTGTTTGGATTAGAAATGCAAAAGATATCGTTAAATATATATCGTTAAAAGAAGCACACATTGCCTTTTGCCGCTCTAGCCGCTGGCCACTCCCCCTCTCACACTGACACTGAGTGAGCACAGCTGGCCACTCCCCCTCTCACACACACACTGAGTGAGCACAGCACTGGCCACTCCCCCTCTCACACACACACACTGAGTGAGCACAGCGCTGGCCACTCCCCCTCTCACACTGACACTGAGTGAGCACAGCTGGCCACTCCCCCTCTCACACACACACTGAGTGAGCACAGCACTGGCCACTCCCCCTCTCACACACACACTGAGTGAGCACAGCGCAGGCCACTCCCCCTCTCACACACACACACTGAGTGAGCACAGCGCTGGCCACTCCCCCTCTCACACTGACACTGAGTGAGCACAGCTGGCCACTCCCCCTCTCACACTGACACTGAGTGAGCACAGCTGGCCACTCCCCCTCTCACACTGACACTGAGTGAGCACAGCTGGCCACTCCCCCTCTCACACTGACACTGAGTGAGCACAGCTGGCCACTCCCCCTCTCACACTGACACTGAGTGAGCACAGCTGGCCACTCCCCCTCTCACACACACACTGAGTGAGCACAGCACTGGCCACTCCCCCTCTCACACACACACACTGAGTGAGCACAGCACTGGCCACTCCCCCTCTTACACTGACACTGAGTGAGCACAGCTGGCCACTCCCCCTCTCACACACACACTGAGTGAGCACAGCACTGGCCACTCCCCCTCTCACACACACACACTTAGTGAGCACAGCGCAGGCCACTCCCCCTCTCACACACACACACTGAGTGAGCACAGCGCAGGCCACTCCCCCTCTCACACACACACACTGAGTGAGCACAGCGCAGGCCACTCCCCCTCTCACACACACACACTGAGTGAGCACAGCGCAGGCCACTCCCCCTCTCACACACACACACTGAGTGAGCACAGCGCAGGCCACTCCCCCTCTCACACACACACACTGAGTGAGCACAGCGCAGGCCACTCCCCCTCTCACACTGCACACTGAGTGAGCACAGCGCAGGCCACTCCCCCTCTCACACACACACACTGAGTGAGCACAGCGCAGGCCACTCCCCCTCTCACACACACACACTGAGTGAGCACAGCGCAGGCCACTCCCCCTCTCACACTGCACACTGCGTGAGCACAGCTGGCCACTCCCCCTCTCACACACACACTGAGTGAGCACAGCTGGCCACTCCCCCTCTCACACACACTGACCAGAGACCGAGAGGGTTGAAGAAAGCAGCAGAGCTTAAGTAGCGTTTTCTCGGAGTTCACTGTGTAGCCTGCTCCCTGAATCGACGCGCTTATTCATTTGTGGATGTTAACTGAATCTGTAAGTCAGCTACACTTTTTATTTCTGAATATTATATTTTATTCTGGTACGCTTAACGTTATCGCTACTGTGTAATAATAGCCTATGCTATTCACCAACTAAACATATCCTATTCAATGTGTTCACAGTCTCTTTCACGGCCATCATTTGTAGTAGCCTATTCACAAACTGTTTGCTCAAGCGTAGCGTTTTCTCAGAGTTCACTGTGTAGCCTGTGTGTAGTTCAATTTTCCATATTTATTGTATGTCATTATGTCAGTATCAGTATTTGCTTTCTACCATGCACAAATAAAAATGTCACTGAACTTTTGCTGTGTAATTGTAACAATGAGCACTCAAACACACCGAACCAACAATTACTAAAAACACACACAAAAACTGATTTTGCACGGGCACTGCACTAGTTTAAACTGAATTTGAGTAGAGGGAGCAAACGGGATTCAGACTTGCAATGCTAATTTGAATTTAAGGAAATAGAATTAAAATGACTTGAAATTCAAAGATGGATGGATAGATGGATAGATAGATAGACAGACATATAGACAGATAGACAGACATACAGATAGATAGATAGATAGATAGATAGATAGATAGATAGATAGATAGACAGAAAGATAGATAGATAGATAGATAGATAGATAGATAGATAGATAGATAGATAGATAGATAGATAGATAGATAGATAGACAGACATATAAACAGATAGACAGACATACAGATAGATAGATAGATAGATAGATAGATAGACAGATAGACAGATAGATAGACAGAAAGATAGATAGATAGATAGATAGACAGACAGACAGACAGACATATAGACAGATAGATAGACAGAAAGATAGATAGATAGATAGATAGATAGATAGATAGATAGATAGATAGATAGATAGATAGATAGATAGATAGATAGATAGATAGATAGATAGATAGATAGATAGATAGACAGACAGACATAGATAGATAGATAGATAGATAGATAGATAGATAGATAGATAGATAGATAGATAGACAGACAGACATAGACAGATAGATAGACAGAAAGATAGATAGATAGATAGATAGATAGATAGATAGATAGATAGATAGATAGATAGATAGATAGATAGACAGACATATAAACAGATAGACAGATAGACAGACAGACAGATAGATAGATAGATAGATAGACAGATAGACAGATAGATAGACAGAAAGATAGATAGATAGATAGATAGATAGATAGACAGACATATAAACAGATAGACAGACATACAGATAGATAGATAGATAGACAGATAGACAGACATATAGACAGATAGATAGACAGAAAGATAGATAGATAGAAAGAAAGATAGATAGATAGATAGATAGATAGATAGATAGATAGATAGATAGATAGATAGATAGATAGACAGACATATAAACAGATAGACAGACATACAGATAGATAGATAGATAGATAGACAGATAGACAGATAGATAGACAGAAAGATAGATAGATAGATAGATAGACAGACAGACAGACAGACAGACATATAGACAGATAGATAGACAGAAAGATAGATAGATAGATAGATAGATAGATAGATAGATAGATAGATAGATAGATAGATAGATAGATAGATAGACAGACAGACATAGACAGATAGATAGACAGAAAGATAGATAGATAGATAGATAGATAGATAGATAGATAGATAGATAGATAGATAGATAGATAGATAGATAGATAGACAGACATATAGACAGATAGATAGACAGAAAGATAGATAGATAGATAGATAGATAGATAGATAGATAGATAGACAGACATATAGACAGATAGATAGACAGAAAGATAGATAGATAGAAAGAAAGATAGATAGATAGATAGATAGATAGATAGATAGATAGATAGATAGATAGACAGACAGACAGACAGAGAGATGGATAGATAGATAGATAGATAGATAGATAGATAGATAGATAGATAGATAGATAGATAGATAGATAGATAGATAGATAGATAGATAGATAGATAGATAGTTTAGGAGAGCATGATTGAATGTCCTGATGGACGTTATTTTTCCCAACTGTGAAAAGAAATTGAACTCTGCCCTTGAGAGCTTGAACTTTAAATCCTGACGGAAAACGGCTCTTGCTGCGGCCAGTTTAGATTTGAGATTCGTTTCGGCGTCAGCATCTGTTTTGAGAGTCAGCAGGTCAGCAGTTTTCTCTAGATGAGCATCTCGTATTTGAAAAGAACACGATATTTGCTTCTAGGAAGACAACAACATCACGACACTGCCTCAGAACCGAAGCAACTCTGTCCTCACTGTAATTGTGCTCGTTGAACTGTGTTTATTGAAGTCAGCGCATAATAGGGGCCTTGTGAAAGATGTTAATTACATTGTACGCGGAGTCGATAAAGCAGGTGGCTCTGACATCGGGAGACTCGGACTGGTATTGATATTCCCTTTCTTTGCAGCTGGAACTAGAAGAACAAGGCGAGAGGAAAAGAACTCATTAGGTCCCTGTTTGTAGATAAATCAAAACCTGCGTATCTGTAATTGGCTTCTCTCAAATAATGCTCTCAAGCGTGAGGATTTTTCTGCAAGGAATAGGAAATAAAAATTGGTAGTCTGCACAGGCGGGCTGATGACTTTTTGGCAGCTTTCCCCATTAACGCTTCCCCCTTCAAGTAAACCTCAATAGAGACGTGCAGCGCTGAGGAATTACAATGTGAAGGAGCGTTTAGCTCGTCCGGTGGTTCCTACTCAATCTAAAGAAACCATGCTTTGGCTTCAGCTGTGAGTTTGTAGTCTGAATTGAATGTGCAAAATTAAGGACAATAAATATCTATTGCACACAAAAACAAACATGCAGCACAACAGGTGGAGTCTGAAACACCAATGAACAAAGCTGTCATAAATTATCAGTTTGAATTAGTCTCTTCTGCTCACCAAGGCTGCGTTTATTTGAGCAAAAATACAGTAAAATTCTGAAATATTATTACAATGTAAATCAGCTGTTTTCTATGTGAATAAATAGTGAAGTGTAATTTATTCCTGTGATCAAAGCTGAATTTTAATTTTACCCGAAACTCTTGAATAGCAGTGTATCGCAGTTTCCACAAAAATATTAAGCAGCAGAAACTTTTATATTTCATGGAATAATTACATTTTAACATATTCAAATAGATATTAGTAAATTTTCACAATAATACTGTTTTTACTGTATTTTTTATCAATTAATGTAGCTTTGGTCAGCGGATAAGATACATAAACATTTGCAATGATCCCAAACCTTTGATTTTTAGTATAAATATACTTCGTATATGAATCATATGAATCTATTCAAATCACTGGCAAAAAATGCAGACCAGACTGAGAGCAGTCAGATATTTTTCACTGTCCAGCAAAATAAATCCAGCAGTCCAATCAGATATGAGCTTTCGGCCATATACTGAACAAAATACTATGGTTTTGCTTAATATTATATAAAAGTCAGACTCCCGCGGTGCTAAAACAAAAGCACAGTCTCTCCACGAGGACTCGCTCTCATATTTTACTGTGGCCAGAATCAGTGCTGGTCAGCATGTGATGGGAATCTCCTGGGATATTGTTATGGAGGACATTTGGAAAGTTTGATGCATGTCAGGTCGTTAGAGACGAGCGTGAACCGCTGGTGTGCCTCAGGGGCCTGTGCGCGGACCGCTTTATTTGCGGATGCTGCAAAATATGCAACACAACTCCTTTGTTTGCTGGTCTGGCAGCGTGTCAGAGATCCCGCTGTGTCCTCTGCTGTCAATCACATGCTTAGTAGGAACAAATTATCAAGTAAAGTTGCACATTTGGTGGGAAATGTGAGCGGTGCTTGTCTGTGCAAAACTCTCCCGCACAATGGCATGGGCAGGTGGGCGGTTGCCGGGGTGTTGCTTTGTTTTTGACGGCACAGCTCTTCTTAACCCTTGTATAATGTCATTCTGGGCACGAGCGTTATGTTCTATGTCCGAATTGGATTCAACACATTTCACTAAAAATGTTTTACAGTAGAGGATGGAGCATGCCAAGATCATGGGTTCAATTCGCAGCAAAATTCAAATGAATGAACTGATAAAAATGTACACCTATGCAGCTTCTTCAAATAAAAGCATCTGTCAAATGCATAATTGTAAACGTAAATACCCTTAAATGGGTAGTTGAAAATCTGACATAACAGGGGTCAAATTTCATGGTTAACATCGCAATTGTAATAGACATTTCTGTAACATTTTACTTAAAGCCTTTATGTGTAATGCATTATAAATTTATTCATAATCTACATTGTAATGCATTATATCTTTTCATAAATAATTAGTTAAAATGCATTATAAAATGTGCAGATTCCTTGTTAAATTTGAAACTGGTTGTTTACTGTGTTTTAATGCATTATACTTTCTAAAGGCGTAACATAAGTACTATAATGTATTATGACTGTGGTTATAATTATTCATATAATCATACAAAGCATTATAAGGTGCATTACAATGCATAAATCGTGCATTACATTAAAAATACTTTTTAAAATGCATTATATATAAAGGCTTTAAGTAAAGTGCTATCGAAATTTCATTAAACGACACCCTAGAAAGTTGCAACTTTCCTGCAGGCAAGTTCACGACTCTAAACGAGAATAACTCACGCAATTACAAGAAAAGCATTCTAGGTTAAATAGTATTTCCGAAATTACATTCAAAAATGTGTTAACCAGATATAAAACCACTATATAAACCAATATATAGTATCAAAATATAAACCACTTGACTTGACTAGAGCACAAACTCACACACTGAACTTTAACACTTTGAGCTTGAGATTTGATTTAACCAATTACCCTTAATATGATTGTGTTTCTCGTCTTCATGACTGTTATTATCTATGCTGATTCTGTGCATGTGTTCACACTGAAAATTTCTAAAAGATGGACTAAATTAACTGAAAAAATACTGGGAATACTGGACACTTAATGCACTCGACTGTCGCCGCTTTAATTATGTAGCGGAGGGGAGGAGCGGTCAGATTCTGAGTGACAAAATAACCGTATACAATTCAAACACTACACAGTTGAGTACATAGTGGATAGCGTATAGTGTAGGGATGCACGATATATCGGCCACCATATCGGTATCGGATGATATATGTAAATTTTTTATGTTATCGTTATCGGCTCGATAAGACAATTTGGCCTACATAAAATTATGATGAGAACATTATAAATGTGTGCTTGGGACATGGATTTAAATGGTGAATTTTGTTTTTGTAATCAGGCTCTCAAAAATTATATAAAATTTAGATTTGTCCCCCAACATATCGGTTATCGGCTTTCAAATAGAAAGAATATTCGGTTATCGGCCAAATTTTTCATATGGGTGCATCCCTAGTATAGTGTAAAGTGGATCGTTTGGGATGCAACTATTGACTGTGTGTTTGTGCAGATTGCTGGAGCTGGAGAGCAGCGGACAGAAGAGTGAAGTGCGTCTTCATTTCCAGACCAAAGGCCAACAGACGTACACTGAGATCTTCCCCTACACTCTCGCCGACAACCAGTGGCACAAAGTCTCCGTGGCCATCAGCGCTTCACATGTGGCGCTCTATGTAGACTGCAACAGGTACACCGATGTTTGATGATTTAATATTCTGATTTAATATTCAACAATATTATTGATCTGCCTGCATTGACACCATTATATGAGAACTGAACTGAGCTGGACGATGACATCACGGTTTTCTCCAGAGCGGCTATATATATATATATATATATATATATGAACTAAATTAATAACTTTTTTACTACAAAAATGAACCATCACTGAACTTACTTAAGCTGGACTGTGACGCTATTTTCTTCTGAAAACAATTGCATTATTTTTCTGTTATCACTGTAAAGCTGCACTATAAATAGCGCAATATAAATAAAAGTGATATGACTTGAACATTGCCGTTAAATTCAGAGATTGTCAGAATACGAAATATTGCTAAATGTAACCAAACAGGTGTCACACTTTACCATCTAACAGGGGACCTGTGTTCTTTTGTGTAGTGAAATCAGTATAACATGCACATGCTGTTGCTGCTTAACTTTAGCATGTACACTTTAACTTGTGTGTAAATGGGCATGGAATGATGAATAAATAATGGTAACATGTAAATTAACTTTGATTTGATAAACGTTATTAATCCCCCAGGGGGAAATGCACATTGTCACAGCAGCACAACAACACAATGAATAAACAGAAAACATAAACAACATTCACAACAGCAACAAGTCTTGTTCTCCAGTATCAATTTCTCAAAGCATTATGATTATGATTACAACCAAGTAAAAAATAGTCTATCTTGTATAACACTGGTTGTAAAATCTAATTGCGGTTGGAAAAAGACTTCCTAAAACGCTCCTTGTAACAGCGGGATGAATTAACCTTGAGCTGTAGATACTCAAAAAAGCTCGAGATATTTCATTAAGAGGATGACAATCATGATTCCTCATAAGAGAAAGTTTCCCAATCATTTTATCCTGCACTATCTCCTGTAAGGTGGGTAACACACTCCCCACGACAGAGCCTGCCTTCTTTATACGTTTATTTAACTTATTCTTCCCCTTTTCCAACAGTCCCCCTCCCCAACATGTGACAGAGTAGAAGATCGCAGATGAGACTACAGAGTCAGAGAAGGTCTTAAATAGACATGACAAACCCCAAAGAGTTTCTTAACAAATGAACACGACTTTGACCCTTCTTATAAACTTGCGTCGTATTGTCAGACCAGTTGAGCTTGTTGTACAAATACACACCAAGATACTTGTAAGTTGTTACAATCTCAACTTCTGACTCTCATAAATTTACTGGTACCGCTTGCTGAGGAAGTCTGCTAAAATCAACCACAATTTCCTTCGTCTTAAGGCCCTTGCGGGCACACTGAGTCCGAAATTCGCATCCAAAATTTCCGCACGTTAAAAAATAAATACGACCTCACGTTATGTCAATCATGCTTGCACACTACCTCAGAAACTCCGGATCAGGTTCGATTTTCTGCGTTTTTCGCATCCGTAGCAAGCATTTTGAATGGTGTTTTGAGAATTCAGAGCCACCGAATCACGAATACGAAAAAACGCATGCGAAAATTTCGGACTCAGTGTGCAAGGACCTTTACTAGCGTTTAGCCTGAGACTCTTTATTAGCTCCCTATATTCCCTCTCATCATGGTCCGTTATACAGCCAACTATTGCAGAATCATCAGAACATTTCTGGAGATGACACGATTTAGAGTTATACTGAAAGACTGATGTATAAAAAGTGAACAAAAATGGTGCTAAAACCGTTCCTTGAGGGACTCCAGTGCTGCACTTCACTACCCGAGACACATAGTCCTGTGTCCTCACACACTGTGGTCTATTAGAGAGATGATCAGTTATCCAGTTCACCATACCATGATGTACTCCAACATTTTCCATAGTGAAGGCTGAATAGTGTTAAATGCACTAGAGAAGTCAAAGACTGTAATTCTGACTGTGCTGTCTGGGGTCTCTAAATGACTTAAGGATGTATGCAGGAGATAAATAAGTGCATCATCTCCCCCAACACCAGCTTTATAAGCACACTGTAGTTTATCCTCTGCACCACACAATCCTGACTTTAAATGGTTTAAAACCAGTCTCTCGAAAACCTTCATTAACTTCATTGGCCTATCGTGCGAGAACTCCATGGGGTTTGTTAACTCAGGTACGGGCAATACACATGATGTCTTCCATAAAACGGGTACTCTTTCCAAATGCAAACTCAAATTAAAAATGTAATGAACCGGATCTGATCAGCACAGGCCTTAAGGACTCTAGGATTAATACCATCCGGACCTGGAGATTTCTTCATCTTAATTCTCCTTAACCCACTTCTTACTTGTTCAACTGACATAGAAAAACCAGGAACATTCTCATAAATGGGAGAAAAGGATGAGCTTAGAGATGGAGGTGGATGTGATGAAGAGCGATGTGGTATTCTACTTAGCGAAGAATGTTCACAATCATTAGACCCAGCATCAAATCTGTTAAAAAATACATTTAATTAATCTGCCCACGTCTGACCACCAGGGGCAGTGTATCTCTTTACTTTATTCTCATGTCCGGACATCATATTTAGATCTTTCCAAACCTCTCTCACGCTCTTTTGTAGTAATTTTCGTTCCATTTTTAACTTATAACTCTCTTTCCCCTCTCTAATTTTTACTTTTAATAACTCTTTTGCTCATCCTTATCACCCACTAGAACGGCCCTCTTTTTCTCGTTTAAAGGGGTGGTTGATTATGATTTGACTTTTCTAACTTTAGTTAGTGTGTAATGTTGCTGTTTGAGCATAAACAACATCTGCAAAGTTACAACGCTCAAAGTTCAAAGCAAAGGGAGATATTTACTTATAAAGAAATCGCTTTTTAAGGACTACAACAAACGGCTGGTAGAGACTACACCACATTCCTCCCGGGTTAGTGACATCACCAACCCTAGAATTTACATAAACCCCGCCCCCTGAACACGATTTATAGATTATCAAGACAGAATATGCTAATCAATGACTAGAAGATAACTACACATCAGCTACATAAACTCATCAACTAACCATTCAGAAATGTCCTGTTGCTTCTACATGTTTTCACTTCTTCTTGAGTCTCTCCATCATTCTGAATCCGGTTTGAACGTAAAAGGCTAAAAGTTTTTAAAAATGTTCAGTGCATGTGTGTGTGAGTGCAAGCTGTTGAAGCTCCGCCCCCTGTGCCGGGAGAAGCAGCTCATTTGCGTTAAAAGGAAGAGACATAAAACGGTGCGTTTTTGCTCAGCCTCTAAAAGTGACAACTTTAACATGTATATAAAAATATCTGTGAGGTATTTTGATCTAAAACTTCACACACACACTCTGGGGACATCAGAGACTTATTTTACATCTTGTGAAAAGGGCATTATACCACCCCTTTAATAATACTCTTAACTCAGAGGTGACCCAAGGTTTGTTGTTTGAATAACATTTGATCTTTTTAGTAGGTACTGTGTTATAAACACAAAAGTTTATATAATCTGTAATACACTCAGTTAAGCTATCAATGTCCTCATCATGTGATTTGCACAGAACTTAGTCAGTTGTTTCAAAACAATCCGTTAATGCTTCATAGACTGAATCAGACCAAATCTCAGCTGTTCTTATTACTGGCGTTTGCTTCCTCACAACCGGCACATAAACAGACCTAATGTAAACGAGATTATGATCCGATCTTCCCAATGGAGGAAGCTTCTTTCACATTTGCATAAAACAAGTCCAAGATTTGATTGTCTCTCGTTTCACAGTCCACATACTGAGTAAACGTGGGTAGAGTATTATGTAGAGATGCTTGGTGAAAATCACCAGAGATTGTAATCAGTGATTTGGGATATTTTGACTGTATCCTGGCTGTCACAGTATTAATATATTCACAAGCATTAGTCACATTGGCTGAAGGAGGGTGTGGTAGATTTTTCCCTAAACCTAACTATCTGGGTCTCGTCTACAAATCGACGTCCCCGAACGTCTACTGTCGTCGTTAAGTCTATCTGGGTCTCGTCTACAAATCGACGTCCCCGAACGTCTACTGTCGTCGTTAAGTCTATCTGGGTCTCGTCTACAAAACTAACTTGTTCCCCTAAACTAGCTTCCTTCCTAAACTAGCTTCCTTCCTAAACTAGCTTCCTAAACTAGCTTCCTTCCTAAACTAGCTTCCTGTGCAGGAATAATCGACAAACAGACTTAAGCAAATGTCCTTTAAATGCTTTAATCACGGCCGGGAGATCTTCCCGAGCAGTTCTCAGAGAATCTCTTCCAAGAAGCAAGGCCGGAGGATCTCAGACAAATTCCATTGAGAATCCCACCAGAAAACACGAATACAACAGTTTTTATAGAATCGAGAAAACATATAAGACTAACATCTCACCTTCAATTTGATTGGTTCAATTGGTTCAAAAGCCCCAAACTTTTCCCTCTGTCACTGGCACAAGCAAACTCTGATTTTGTGATTACTTATCACAAGGTTTGAGAACTAGTCATCTGTCTTGTTTAACTTCCCTTAATTGTTATTACAATGCACATTATTATTGCACAAACACACACACACACACACACACACACAAAACTCAAAGTCACAAGTTTTCCCTTAAAGAGTTTGGAAACATTTAAATGCATATGAATGTCGTTCCTGCAAGAAAAACAAATGTTAGTTGATTAATTAAAGTTGATTAATTAAAAAATCCATCACAAGGGATATACACCGTTATCTCTATCACATAAGAAAATTCTCTTGCCAAATAGTACGGCCTCAGTCCCACCGCAAGGTTGACTACACTGCAATACTGTGACTACACTTACTTGACTACACTGCAATATGTTTTAAATCTCGGATATACAGTAAGTGTATATTTTTCACTTGTTTAAAAATAAACAAGAAGAATCTGCCAGTGGTGTTGAAGTTGGTATCAAGAATCTTGCCGTTTCGCTGCTGCCGGTTCTGATATTTTGACGTTCATTGTGATGTTTCCTCTCAGAATCTACGAGCGAGTGGTGGCTGTTCCTCTGATGGAGATCCCGGAAGACACGTCGTTCTGGGTCGGACAGAGAAACAGCGCTCATGGCTTATTCAAGGTATTTCATCCTCATCCCACAGGAGAATCACGAATCGTCACAAACACAGAGGCTGCTTCTCTTCCTGAGGCTTTCTGTGTGCAGAGAAAACATACGACGCACTGTAACTTCACCCTTCCCTTCTTTCTTCTTTTTTGATCAGACTAACTAAAAAGATGGATTAAAAATGCAAAATAGCATTTTCTTCATTTGCCAGATGCCCTGATCTTACAGTGCACACAACATGTGTGCAAGAGTCTTTGAGCTTTGTGTTGCTGGAGTCATGCCGGACACTCGCTGAAGTAAACAGCAGATTTACAAAATAGTGTAGTGTATAGTATTTATTGATGATACATATATAAAAACTATTGTGGTTATTGTGTATTTCAAACACAGTGTGTGAGTGAGTGTATGTGTATGTGAGTGTGTGTGTGTGTATGTGTTTGTGAGTGTATATGTGAGTGTGTGTGAGTGAGTGTATGTGTTTGTGAGTGTGTGTGTATGTATGTGTGTGTGTGTGTGTGTGTGTGTGTGTGAGTGTCATCGATCCTCTTTGAGATCTGAAGTGTCTTCAGGTTGTTAAATATCTCCAGTGTTAATTGTCAGATGTGAGGCTGGAGGTCGTTTGCGGTTCTTGACGATCTTTCTCACTCCGCCCCCTGCTTCTGTCTCCACGGAGACGCTGATTAAAGCTTAACCACTCCAGAAAAAAATAAAAGCGTGTTTCTGTCCCTTATTTGCATACACACATCACAGATATCTGCAGTTTCATTTCCGTCATGTCCAGGACGTTGGCTTTCATCTTCCACACCAACTCCTTTCCCCAAGAACTTTAGGCAGAAAAGGCCACTATAGCCGCTATAAGTGTAATAGATGTCGTTTGCACTCTAACTCAACACAATATCGATGTGGAGTTTGAGACGCCGGTGATCAAAGACACCATTACTGTTCGATTAGTGAAGATTCCACACTTGTTGACCTGACGATTGCCTCTAATTTAAAAAATCACTGCATGCATGTGTGCGTGTGTGTGTGTGTGTGTGAGTGAGTCAGTGTGTGTATGAGTGTTTGAGTAAGTGTGTGTGTGTGAGAGTGTGTCTGTGAGTGTTTGTGAGTGTGTGTCTATGAGTGTGTGTGTGAGTGAGTGAGTGTATATGCGCATGTGTGAGTGTGTGTGTCTGTGAGTGTGTGTCTGTGAGTTTGTGTGTGTGTGTGTGTGTATGTGTGTGAGTGTGTGTGTGTGTGTGTGTGTGAGTGAGTGAGTGAGTGAGTGAGTGAGTGTGTCTGTGAGTGTGAGTGTGTGTGTGTGTGTGTGTGTGTGTGTGTGTGTGTCTGTGAGTGTGTGTCTGTGAGTGTGTGTGTGTGTGTGTTCGCTGACTTGCAGAGAAACTAAATTACATCTCGAGTTCCTATAAATCCAGAGCGTTCACCTCTATTTCCCTCTCATTGCTATGGAGAATCTGGAGAAACCGGCATCAGCTTTTGAATTTATGGTTGGAAAATTGAAGAGGCAAGACAATTTCGAAAACAATTTCTCATAAGTCACGGCGCTCTGCTCCTGCGAGGGCCGAGAGAAAGGCTTTCTGGGCCGGTTGCCACGGCGACAGAGTGTGTGTTCGCGACCAGCGCATGGAGGCCAATCAAATTAAGGCACATATGAAACAAATTCAATATGTATCTGCTTGTTTTGCTTATCAGAGTGGGACAGTGGCGACTGGGAGCTGTTATTACGCTCTCGCCACCCACATCATTTCCTCTCGCGACGCCTATTATGTCCAATTACCAGAGTGCGCGGCCTTGTCCACCTGCTATTAAACTCTCCGCGGTTCCCCACGCACTAGCGCTGGTTTCATCTCCGCTGTAGTCTGAGTGAGGCGTTTGATTAGCGAAGAGTCGGGAACTTCTTCACGGGGTTCGGGTCTTTCGACGTCTCAAACAAGCTGTTCATACGGTGTCCTGAAAATGTGTCTGTCATCGAGGTTTGGGTTAATAAAGAGAGAGACATTTTTTTCTGTCTTGGTTTCCAGAACATATATCTAAACATTTTTAAATCAGGATACTGGATTTCCTGGAGATGAACAATATATGCCTAGAACAAATATCTGCCAATGCAGTCAGAAAAATAAACACGTTTTCACAAACTCACGTCTTTCAGACTTAATATCTTCAGTCATTCTCCTTCTCCGGTAAATGTGTCTTGATTTAAGAATGTTTAGATATTTGTGCTGGAAAACGAGACAGAAATACTGAGGAAGAACATCATTTTCTTTGGTGGAAAATACATTCTAATGGCTTCAAAACTACTATTAAATAAAAATAACCATGAATTATTAGTGTTAAAGCTAGCGGTGCTAAAATACACAACCTAAATATTCCAGAAAAATGCATTACATTTTTTTATATTTATAAAAGAACAAACATATAGTGAATACTAAGTTGGAATAACAGACTTAATACATAAATAGATATTTAAAATAAAACATAACGCAGCACATGTATGCAAACAATGTTATTACAATGTTATTACAATGTTATTACAATGTTATTACAATCTTTCTCATTGGAAATATTGGAAACAATGTACAGCAGCACTTTAGGGATAATTAAGGTAGTGAAGTTTGGGGTCTAAAATATTTTTTTAAAATATATTTTTGAAAGAAGTCTCTTCTGCTCACCAAGGTTGCAATTATTTGATCATAAATACAGTCAAATTCGTAAAAATCATGAAATATTATTACGATTTAAATCATCTGTTTTCTATGTGAATATACAGTAAAGAGTAATTTATTCCTGTGATCAAAGCTGAATGTTCAGCATCATTACTCCAGTCTTCAGTGTCACATGATCCTTCAGAAATCACTCTAATATGATGATCTAATGATCAAGAAACATTTATGATTATTATCAATGTTGAAAACAGTCATATTTGTGTGTAAACCGTGATACATTTTATTTCTCAGGATTCTTTGATGAATAGAAAGTTAAAAAAAACAGCATTTATTTGAAAAATAAATCATTATACATATATTTACAGTCACTTTTGATCAATTTATTGCGTCCTTGACTCTTAATATTGATATATTGACAACTTCAGAAACATACAGGCTTTTATGAAACATAAATGTTTACATTTTAGACGCTGCCAATGTGTTGTGTGTTTTGCATTAAAAAGCACTGTTTCGCCCAAACACCTCCGGATCATGCTGATTATAATAAAGGATAATCTCCACATGGCATCCGGCATCAGTTGGACTGAATCCTGAATAAAATGTGCAAGTTTGATTCGACACGGAGATAAAACCTCTAAATATAAAGCGCAAATCGAAACTATGAGACAAGCAATATGGCTTAACAGGTGCTAATCCGGAGAACATGTCCTGGGAAAAGGTCAGGCTCATCCGCGTCCGTCCTTCTCCTCTCTTAATAGTGTTTTAAGCTTTATGTTTATATTCTGCCGTGCAAATAAAAGCAGCCTTGAACATCTAAAAGCCACAATTTCAGATCCTCCAGCAGGATTTTACCCATAATGCACTGCTGAAGGACTGGTGGTGACTGTATAGAGGGGCATTCCTTACTTTCCATGTTAATAACGGTGCACATTTTTCTTTTTGGGTCAGAATGTCTGCATGCGCATTATTTATTAGAGCAGTGCAAGGTCTTCATTTGCTAAGTGCTTGTTGGATAAACTCTCAATTCTATTTAATGCCATGCAAAGTGTCATTAAATGTAATGAATGTGTCTGATTCATCTCTGCTCTGATCTAAATGTGTGTTTGAACCAAGCGGCAACCTTCCAGTCTCTCTCGAATCCAACACTGAAGTGACTTAAACTGTAATTCATCGACTGGCCACTAGAGACCGGCTGCAAAAGAGAGTCAATCCCATAGACACGCATGTTAAAATGCCTAACTTTACAGCAGAAAAAAACACGTTTACAGCCTGGTGCAAAAACAGGTTTTGGTCTGTATAGCTAATTTTGTCCTTCATGACGACTGTGAGGGGGGTGAATTTTTTTATAACTCATCCGTTTAAATTATATTAAGCCTTAAAGTTATGCATAATTAAGGGTGTGGCCACTTGATTGACAGGTGGATTGCCGCTAATGTCACTGCTAGCCGTTTGTCTGCTGTCTGTTAGCGTCACGTCACCTCAGCTAATCCGCCTCGCTGCACATTGTCGTTTATCCGGGAGCTCAAAAAACGAAACCTACGGGTGACGTGACGGACACTACGCCCATATGTTTTGGTCTATGGTCTGAACTGATTGCCGTGTGTTTTCCATGCAGGGAGTGATGCAAGACCTTCAGATCCTTGTAATGCCCCAAGGATTCATCTCTCAGTGCCCGGACCTCAACCGTAGTACGTGCCGTTAATTACTAAACTTTGTTTAGTCCTTCCGTTATGATGACAAGCGCATCTCATTTACATATCTTTCTTTCTTTCTTAGCCTGTCCGACCTGCAACGACTTTCATGGACTCGTGCAGAAGATCATGGAGCTTCAGGACATCTTGGCCAAGACCTCCAGCAAGGTGACGAACTCAAAATCACTGAATAATTGGATTAATTTCATTTCATCCGCTGGAATGTGAATCGGAATTTCAGTTGTTTTGAAATTTTTTTTTTTATTGCATTAACTCATGTCGCTCCAAAACACACGTGTGCTTTTATTTTCAATCTCCATTAGATTAATAAAAAAATCACTCCAAGTTACTTGCAATTTTATCTTTCCACCACCTGTGGCGATAGAGAGGCTATAATTATGCAGTGAACCTTTAAATAAACAAAATACAAACAAGAAAATACTATTTACACTGCAAAACATGTTCTTACTCAGTATTATTTTCCAGCACAAACATCTAAATATTCTGAAATAAAGATACATTTACTGGAGAAGAAGCAAAAATGACTGAAGATTTTAAGTCTTGTTTTCTGTAGTGAGTTTGTGCTTAAAATAAGAGGAAATATCTGCCAATGGAGTCAGAAAGATCATCTTAATTCAAAGGGAAAATTAAATTATTTGTCTGACTCCATTGGCAGATATTCGTTCTCGTTTTAAGCACAAACTCACTTTATTTTAATCATTTATTTAGAAAACAAGTCTTAATATCTTCAGTCGGTTTGCTTCTCCAGTAAATGTATCTTGATTAAGGAATATTTAGATATTTGTGTTGGAATACAAGACAGAAACGTCATGTTTTTGCAGTGTAAGTCTTTCTACTTCAAAATTTCACTTTTAATTCAGTGTGTTGTCGTTTCTTAGAAATTAGTTTTAAAGTATTTTTTTTTAGTGTATATACATTTGGAGGCATTTCTAATATTCAGTATTAATATCACCTAATGTGTCTGTATATATTGCATATGATGTGTACGTGGACATGTTTATGGGTAAGTCATACTGAAAAATGAATTAAAAGCTACAATTACAGCAGGTGACATGAATTTCGTTCCAACTTAATATAATAATTATAGTTCTGGATCTTCTTTGGTTTCTTCAAATTGATATTTAAAAGTATTTTCAACTCAGCTGAACGCCTCAGTCCCGGTCTGGCAGTAAACGCAGCACATTTCTCCCGTTTTTGTTTGACAGATGAATCCGAGCCCGGTTTCTGGGAACATCTGGGCTGCGTCTGTGCTGTGAATTTAAAGTCTTGTTTATGTTGTTGTAATAACTCACAGCTGCCAACTGCACAAAACTCTGGCGCTGATGAGGAAAAACTCCTCTGATCGAGCGTGTCCAAATAACTCCGGCTTAATGAAAAATGCAAACAGCCGATCGCAAATGATCAATCAAGTACGGGCGTTTGCTCATCTGTTTTCTGTCAGAAATGGAGTGTAATTGGGGTGAGGTGGGGTGCTTTTCTTCCCAGCTGTCTCTGGCCGAGGAGAAGATGCAAGGTCTGGACTCGTGTTACTGCGAGAGAACGTGTCACGTGAAGGGAGTGACCTACAGAGAGGAGCAGACGTGGACCGATGGGTGCAAGAACTGCACGTGCTCGGTGAGTCAAACGCTGACCTATGCGCCTCAGTGCTGGAGCTTCTGCAAGAACGCTTGGTCTCTCTCTTGAATCCAACACTGAAGTGACTTAAACTGCAGTTCATCAACCGGCCACTAGAGACAGGCTGCAAAAGAGAGTCAATCCCATAGACCTCCATGTTAAAATGGCCAACTTTACAGCAGAAAAAAACATGTTTACAGCCTGGTGCAAAAAGTGGTTTTGGTCTGTATAGCTAATTTTGTCCTTCATGACGACTGTGAGGGGGGTGATTTTTTTTTATAACTCATCCGTTTAAATTATATTAAGCCTTAAAGTTCTGCTTAATTAAGGGCGTGGCCACTTGAGTGACAGGTGGATTGCCGCTGATGTCACTGCTAGCCGTCTGTTAGCGTCACGTCACCTCAGCTAATCCGCCTCGCTGCACATTGTCGTTTATCCGGGAGTGACTCCGCCAAGATGGCGACGGCCGGCTCCGCCCACTTTGGGCTTTAAAACCGCTCTTCAGAAAAATACGGGTGACGTCATGTACACTGCGACCATCTTTTTTTACAGTCTATGGTTTATACTACGGTAGAACGATTGCAAAGACTGCTTTATGTTATTTACTCATGAGAAATATGGATTAAAGGACCGTTCACACCAAGGATGATGATTACTGTTAACCATATAGTTTCAAAAATTGTTTTAACTCTAAGAGAATAGCAAAGTTCACAACCTATCTATAACGATAACGCCATGGATGAACGATTTCAGAATGATTTTTTTTTTTTTCAGAAGATGAACGATGAAAACTTCAACAGCCAATCAGAACCCATCCTGCTTTAAAGAGCTTGAGTATTTAAAGTGACAGACGACAAAACTGAAGCGATTATAATAAACAAAACGATATCATGCGCTGATGTGGACGCTAATATACTGTAGTTATCGTTATAGTTATTTTCATAGTTATTGTTATCGTCATAGTTATTATTGCTATCGTTATAGTTAATGCTGTAGTTAACGTTATAGTTATCTTTATAGTTATTGCTATATTTATCGTTATAGTTATTATTGTGATCGTTATAGTAAATGCTATAGTTAACGTTATAGATATCGTTATAGTTATTGCTATAGTCACCATTAGAGTTATTGCTATAGTTACCATTAGAGTTATCGTTAAATTTATATTTATTGCTATATAATTAACATTATAGTTATTATATTTATAGCTAACATTATAGTTAAAGTTATCATTATAGTTATTGTAGAGGTTTGAAATCTTGAGATATGCAATGGCTTAAATTAATAACTATCTAACATTATTCCAAGCAGCTAGTCCTATTTGCAGTGTCTATTGCAAGCCCAGCAACACAGATCAATAAATCCACTTCAGAAACGTTGTTGAAATAAAAGATGAAAATCTCTGAATAAGTGTAGAATAAGTGTATTAGTCAGCTCACATTCTCTTTTGTAAATCGGAAACCAAGGAATAAAACCGGAGATTTTCATCTTTTATTTCAACAACGTTTCTGAAGTGGATTTATTGAACTGTGTTGCTGGGCTTACAATGGACACTGCAAATGGGACTAGCTGCTTGGAATAATGTTAGATAGTTATTAGTGTAAGCCATTGCATATCTCAAATATTTCAAACCTCTACATTAGTAAGAAAACCGTTCGCTTCCACAGCTCTCAAGATCTGAATCACATAATGAGAATCAACGTAATGTAGCCGGAGTTGACCTGCTCTTAAAGAGGCAGTACACTATTTTACCAATATGTACCAAATCCTATAAGCACATGAATTCTAGTATGCTTTTAACCTTTTAAGTATTATTTAACATTTTAACCATTACATGAACTTCTAAATGAAATTATTTACCTTTTTAACATTAATTCTTATTCACATTACTATGAATTGTACTTTGGCCTCTACAGTTATTGTTAAAGTTACCGTTATAGTTACCATTATAGTTATCATTAGTTATTCCTACAGTTACCATTATATTTATAGTTAACATTATAGTTAATATAGCTATCGCTACCATTATAATTATCATTATAGTTATCGTTATAGTTATAGTTATCATTATAGCTATTGTTATAGCTATCTTTATAGTTATAAATATTGTTATAATTATTGTTATCTTTATAGTTATTGTTCTTGGTGTGAACAGACCTCATTGTGCAAATACAAAAATACAAGCCAAAAAAAGGAAGAACTTGCTATTAAGAGAGAATATTTTGCACAACTGAAATTAAAGAGTTTTATCACTTTATCGCTTGTGATTGGTCAGTGGTGTCACTAAACTGCATTATAATTATTTCTGTCTAGCTAATTAGCTAGTGTGCTAAGCTGCGCCATCTTGTGTTTGAAAATGCTTTGTATATTCATGAACAAAAACGTGTGAAATCCCATGGAAATGTTCATGTCGTCTACAAACCGAGCTTTACTAGTTGAATGGCGTTTAATCAAGCTCCGCACACCCAATCAAGCAGTCTGCAATTAGCTAATTAGCGGTGTGCTTGTTCTGTAAACACTGGAAAGGCAGCAAGGTTTGCATGTCTTCTGAAAGGTCAGACGCAACAGAACGTTCCACTTAATCGTGTAGCAAGGCTAATGTAAACACAGATGTGTATCGCTTCAAAGGGAACACGCTGAAAGGTTTCTCATCTTTCTTCCTCACTCATTATACATTTATTATCCGCGAGTAAGATGAATATTGTGCCGAATGCAAAGTGACAGACGGA
>JAJAQA010000022.1:4342348-4372348 GCA_021464565.1 Rutilus rutilus | reverse complement strand
TCCACCTTCCTCATCCTCCTTTTCCCCTCTCAAAGCCGAGCGAGCCGAGCTTCGGATGGCCTACTTTTGTTGAATGTCTAATGACTCCGGCTGTGTTTCTGGGGACGTCACCTCCCCGCACATCAGTCGGGTCTCTAATGAAACCTTTTCATCTCGCCGGCTAAAAATAAACCCGTGCGGATGACCCAGCCGATGCTCACGTGCTCGGCCGGTCAGGTAATTATCAAAGACCAGGAGGATGTGAATAATTAAAGATGCTATCAGACACGCTGGCTTAAAGCGAGTTCGACGGGCGGTTCTGCCTAAACGTTCCCACGGGACTCCGTTTTTATGTGAAGGACTTGGGAAAAATCAAAAGGAGGTGATGTTTACGCTCCCGAGAGCCTCTCTTCCATTTAGTGATACATGAAACTAATGCTTATACAATGTTCAGGGTAACACCGAAAGAGCCTTTCAGGGGAATTTTCCCAAACAACGCCGTAACTCGCTGCTAAACTACAGTAGTATGATGCATCGTTGAAGAAATCAACTAGCGAGTCACGACTGTTTCCCAGAACCATATCGTTGCAAATTGCTCGTTCAACCACGTTGGTTAATGATGTCATGCAGGTGTTGGAGTAATAAGTAATTTAATTAATCTGTTTGAGATCAAATTTACGCTAGATGTTTTGCTATAAATTACGATCATGGCATCTGAGGACTATTCCTAATTTTTCTCAGTTATTTTGCTTTATTTCCAGATTCAATCATAGGCTCGTACTAGAGCACGTTCACACATGCGCACTCTTCAAAAACAACACTTTAAATCTCTTGACAAACTATAAGACGTAAATGACATTTCTATGTACTCTAAATATAAGATATAGATTGTACTGAATGTCAGCTTGATTATTTGTCTCAAGATCAGGATTTAATGAGTCCACATGTCATGCAAACTAGAAACTCTGCTTCTAACCACAGGTCGAGATCTAGATCTGTCGTTACACACACACAACTCTGCCATGCTGTTTGCGAATGTTCGTTGGAACGATGGTTTCGGGAAACACAGACTCATTGAACTATTCTGATAACGACAGAACTTGCGACCATAGTTGGCTAACGATGCTTTTGGGAAACAAACCCCTGGACGCTGTCCGATCTAGTTCCACGCTCCGACGGGAAGGGGAACAGCGGGAGAAGAGATCAAAGCACGGATGTGTTTTGAAATAGAAAGGAAATATAAAAAAGGCCATGTGTAACCCAGAAATGTTGGCTGGTGAGACGGATACACCAGCAGTGTCCCACTTCCACACTCATTTGTCACCTCTTTCTTTTTAACCTTGCTGGTCAGGATGAAACACCTGGCGCTGAGGTTTCCATCATTAGCTGGAGGAGAATATCTGCTTTTAGTGTCAGAAATCCAAAGCATTTGCAAATTCTGGTTGTTTAACACAATAAACAATGTTTTCACAGCTGGGCGGTACGACTGAAATCATACGGTGGCTGGAGATATTAGAATCTCAGTTTTTGCAAGTATAAATATGAAAATATATGAAGTTAAAATAATAATAGCCTTAATCGGCCGATACCGATACATCGGTTCATCTCATATATATATAATATTACTTTTGTTTTACTGCTTTTACTTTTGTTTTACTTTATTATATATATATATGTATTAGGGCTGGGAATCAATTAAAAAAAATTAACTAATTAATTGCACAATTTGCTGTAATTAATTGCAATTAATTGCATTTCCCCCAAGCTTGTAATCATCAATATTATTAATATGATATAATATTAATATATAAAACTTAGAATCACCTAATTAAATTAAACAACACAGGAAAAAAATATAGCCCTATATTAAAATAATATTAAACATCAATATATAAATATAGTATTCTTTTTCAATAATCAATAAACATAATCAATTTAACAGATTTTTTACTAATTATCAAAATAAAATATAGTCCTACACAGTTATTATTACCAGAGCATGTGATCAGAGCAGGTCATTTTACCATTGTTGCCCAGCATGACTGTACCAGCTCAGTAGGGCTATTGCAAACAGAAGTCTACTACAGAGAAATTTCACGTTATTTGAGCGGACTTTGCTTTCCCAGTGCGTGATCGGTACATGATTGGAGCGTTTGGGCCGTTAACGACAGAGCAGAACACGCAGCGCAAACACGGAGCGGAACATTGAGCAGAGAGCGCAGCGCGCCGACACACACACGGAACAGAGAGCGCGGCGCACACACGGAGCGTAAAAAACCCGCTCGTGAAACCTGAACGCAGAACACGGATGGGCGGCCTTTTTTCTCTTTCGGCCAAAAAATGAAAATGCCATTTGGTGGCCGAAAATTCGCTGCATCCAGCTTCAAACCAACTGGTATAGTATTTGAATTCAGCTTTGCTAATTGTACACGGCATCTTTGTTTTGTCAAACGCGCCATCAGGCAACTTTTTAAATGCAAACATTCCTCCTAAAACATCCTTGTACTTCTCCATCATGACAGGGTGACTTGGTTTGGCACACTCGCAATAGCAGCCGCTACAGAAAGTCATTAAAACGAGGCAAAAAAAAGTGCTGCGTTAATTGCGTTATTTTCGCAAAGATTAACGTGTTAATACCCCCAGACCTAATATATATATATATATATATATATATATATATATATATATTTATATATATATAGATATCATGATAAATTATATGTATATATTAGAGATACACCGATGTATTGGCCAATAATCGGTATCGGCCAATTAAAGCATATTTAAAGTATTTTCACTTCATTTTCACTTATATATATATATATATAAAATGTATTTAATATTTTAATTTAAATTTAAATGTGTATATATATATATATATATATATATATATATATATATATATATATACACATTTATGTAAATTCTTTGTATTTATTAACATTTATTTAAAAGTTGCTTGTAAATAAATAATTTTATATATATATAGAGATGGGTGAGACACATTTGAAGTTACTGTACTAGAATAATGTTTTGTTGTATAAACGTACAACACACGTCAAAAATCAGGCCGTATGTAATATCATCATATCCAATGCCTCGTTTCACCTGATATTAAGAGTCAGCAGGATAATTAGGGAACCTCAGGTTCAAACCCATGATGTTGTTGTGGAATTTCATCTACTGTTACTGAAAATCCCCAAACACCACCGGGGCGAAACGTTCCCGTCGTCGTCTCGCGATCTCCAGCATCAGGAGATTCAGAAACACGTTTCCTTTTTTCATTATGCAGACGGAGTCTCTCTCAAGAAGCGCTACATAGTTCTTTAAAGGCGTCATGAGCATTGGCAGGATAAAAATAGCACACGTCTGTGCTGATGAGATCAGTCCCGTTTCAATATTTCATACGTGATGTTGTAGGGCGTGAGCTCGAGGGAATACTGAACTCCTTCCTACAGATTCTCTTTCACACACACACATGCCCAGCTCCTGTAGAAAAGCCTGTTCTCAGCGCGATTCCCGCTGCTCTGGCGCATAATAAAGGTTTCAGTCATGAGAGAGAGAGAGAGAGAGAGAGAGAGAGAGAGAGATAGAGAGAGAGAGAGACTGAAGGGCGAAGAGTGTCCTCATTATTCCAGACCGAGACGGAGCCGTTTAATGCTTTTCACTGGGAGTTACAGTAGATCAGAAGTCTCACCAAGGCTGCATTTATTTGATCAAAAATACAGGAAAAATTGTGGAATATTATTACACTGTAAAACAGCTGTTTTCTATGTGAATATATAGTCAAGTGTAAATTATTCCTGTGATCAAAGCTGAATGTTCAGCATCATTACTCCAGTCTTCAGTGTCACATGATCCTTCAGAAATCCAGCGTTTTTAAAACAACTTCAATGATTGAACAGTTCCAGCTCTCAAGCTGCGGTAGATCTGCAGTGTGATAAATCCATTCAGACCTGCAGAATAGCTGGATGTCCTTGACGCTGTGAAGGCTTGAGTTCACCTTGTTAATTTGCAGTTATTCAAGCCATTTAAATGAGATATATCAAAAGCAACGTGTACATTAACTGACAGGCTGATTGCGGCATGAACTCGCGCACGATGTCATTTCCTGCAGGTCTGAGCAGGAAATGACTGTAGGTGATCGGGGGTAATTGGCGCTGACTGTAAAAGTGCAGTTGAATCCCAAATGTAATTAGATGAGATGAGAGTGACGGCTGAACCTGACGCTGGTTTAAGGAAGATTGTAGGGCTGATCACCCGGAAATAGTCCGAACAGAGAGCATATTTAAAGTGTTTTTTTTTCATCTTCATCTTTCTTTAGTGTGTAATGTTGCTGTTTGATCATGAAAAAGCTCAAGTTCTTCTCTATATCAGTGTCAGTGTCTCTGAACTCCCTGAAACGCCTCCATTGTAGTCTTGAGTTTCTTCCGCGAACGAACACGTCACAATATTCCTCATTATAATAATTAATACGCAGAATAAAGGGGCGGGGCCTGGCTGAGTTATTTAGTAGTGTGTTAAACTGGCGGTTATGGTAAGGGGCGGGACATTTCCCAAACACACTCGAAGCGCTCGACCAATCACAACACACTGCTCCAGCTGACCAATCAGAGCACAGTATGCTTTTCAGAAGGAGGGGCTTCATAGACTGGAAAGAGAGGAGCTGCAACAATGGAGAATATGAGGAAATAATCAACATTCAAGCAGGAAAACCTGTTCTAGTAGAGCCTAAAAACCATAAGTCTTTGAAAAAGGAATAATATAGGCTCTTTAATTCAGTGAGTTCTTACATTTGGTTGTACTGGTGTCGATCACTCGGGTTTCCAGTGTAAAAAAGTGGTATTAGATGAAATACCACTATAGGCCTCATTGATGAAGCACAAGCAGAATTAATTTCTGTGTAAATCTGACACACAAATCTGTGTAAATAGGAATCAATATTCTACAACTATTTACATCACTGAATTAATACATTAATGGATCGAACGTCCAGCTCTCGCAGCCTCGTTTTCAATAGAAATGAAAAATGAATGAATGAATGCATGAAAAAAATCAATTCAATAATAATGGCACAAATGCAAAATGAATGACAAATTAATTAAGTGAATAAATAAATAAATAAATAAATGTTTTTCTTTTCATAAAAGTAAAAAGTAAAAAATGGAAAATTGCAAAAATGGAAAATGAATGAACAATTGAAGTAAGTGACTTAAAATAAGTAAACAAGTAAATTGCGTGATTTTCTTTTCATACTGTTAAAAAAGTTAAAAAAGTTAAAATGGAAAATTAATGAACAAAATATGAATAAGTAAATGAGTGATTAAATAAAAAGTAAAAATGGAAAATATATATTTTTAAATAAATAAATAGAAACAAATGTGAAAATGAAATTGATCAATAAATAAATACATGGTTGCATGCTTTTCTTTTCATACTGTCCCTGTTAAAAAAAGTAAAAATGCAAAAATGGAAATGAATAAATGCATGAATAAAATTTGTTTGCCAGCTACCACATTCATGTCAAGAAACAAGTGAAAAATACACACAAAAAACAATAACAATGGATGAATGAATAAATAAGGGAATAAATAATAAGTAAGGTTATAAATAAATAAATGAATAAATAAATAAATATTGTCTATTCTGATGGATGTCTTTATTTATTTTATTTATTACTATTACCATTTATGGATTCCCTGAGGATCAGACTGAATCTGTGGATTGAATTTAGGGTGAAATCGATGAATTCTACAAAACGGATTTAAACCAAGACTATTTCACTTTTATTGATGATGTTTTAAATACATTAAACAATCATAATCACAGATTCCAGGACTCTGAATTCTCATTCCTGAACTGAATTATTTCTGCTTTAAAGGACAAGTCAAAACACATCTGTTTTCTATAGCTTTTAATCAGTGATCATTTTAGTATGCTTTTTTTTTGCTGCTCAACCAGTTTAGGCCAGCTAAAAAAACCACCTACTGTTCTCCATCTAGTATCTTAAACCCGGATTTATCTCTTTTTTCCTCCCTGAACTCCAAACTTCTGCGTTGTAAATGGGAATTGATCACCATGTGGGATTGTCGGAGAGCTGTGGTCTGATGACAAACGAGAGGCTGTTGTCAGTCTATTCTCCTCGGGTCTCGCGGGACGGGAATCACCCGCTCTACGAGTCGCACAGCTTCGTTTTCCGTTAAAAGAGCGCTTTATACGAGGCAAAACAATTCATTAGGATTAATACGGCCTGCCAGAGTCAGTTTCGCACTCGCTGCGGCGTCGGAAGTTTATTCACTTTATTGCTCTTGCCTCCGAATGCCAGAGAAGCTCTTCAGATAGTAGCATGATTTATTGGCTGTGAGAGCGAGTTAATGAGACTATAGTCACGCTTTCAGAGGACTAGTCGTCAACGCCACCTTTTCATGTGTTTGTCATCGTGCCAAACCTCATTAATTATTTAAGGTGCTTTCAAGGTTTCTTCTGTTGGCCAGGAAGGACATTAGATCCACTGCATGTGTTCGAGTGGGTCTTAATGACTGCAGACGCTAAACTGGATCATTAGTAGAAGTACCACAGGTTAGTTGTTGAGAAACATCCTTTTAAATTAATAAATAAAACTGGTTCTTAATAGCCATCGATTGAGAAAGAGATGGAGCAGAAGCGGGGTGTAGTAACATCATACTACTCATGCTAACTAGTCAAACCTTCATCCCATGAGTGTGACAAAAATCATGCTTTGGTAAATCATAATTATGAGAAGAAGAAGAAAAATCTAAATTCTGAGATAGTTGAAATTATGACACAAGTTGAATTTGACATACTAAGTCATAATTGTGACATAAAAAGTTGAAATTCTGACTTTAAATAGTTGAAAATATGACAAAAAGGGCAAGGTATGATATAAAAAGTTGAAATTATGACATTCTAAATAATTATGTTGACTTGTCATAATTATGAATTTTAAAGTTAGAATTTCAACTTGTCATAGTTAAAAAGTTGAAATTCTGACTTTAAAAAACTTTAAAAAGTTCAACCTCATTAATTTTTTGTCAATTTCAACTTTTTATAATTATGAATTTTAATCATAATTTCAACTTTTTGTCATTATTTCGATATGTAATGAAAATGTTGACTTTTCTCATAATTACATTTTTTAAGTCAGAATTTAAAGTAATTGTGAGTTTGTGAGTGTAACTGTGTGTGTGTGTGTGTGTGTGTGAGAGAGTGTAAGTGTGTTTAAGTGTGTGTTTGTAAGTGTGTGTGAGTGTGCAGATGTGTGTGTGTGAGTGTGTGTTTGAGTGTGTGTTTGTAATTGTGTGTGTGCAAGTGTGTGAGTGTGTTTCAGTGTGGTGCACCTGTGTTTGGGACGGCAGCCACAGATCTGTGGGAGGTGAATGGTTATTATTTTAGCACTGGGTCTGTCAGGCACACACACACACACACAACGTGTGTTATCTTCCCGCCGGCAGACAGACAGCACTGGAGCTGAGAGATAGAGCGAGACAGCAGGAGGAAAATGAGGCAGATAGAAAACACATAATGCCACCCACAGCATGAAGGCGTCTTGGCCCAAATGACACACAAACCAGCGCTTCTCTGGTGGGCAGTGACCCGAAATGGCAGATCTGTTCTGATGGGTCACGGTCAATGCTGAAAAACTGTGCTGAATGCAAGCAATGAAATACAACTACCCGTATAATCTTGAGATTAAGAGTTCAAGGAGCACAATATATACACTGCTTATCAACTTTTAAAATATTATTTTTCAGCTCAAATCTCACAATCTTGCACCTATCATGCACACACACACACACACACACACACACACACACACACACACACACACACACACACACACACACACACACACACACACACAATATCAATCAACCACTAGTTGATAGTGTATTTTGAAGTTAATTTGGCCTTTGCTATATTTGAACTGTTAGGTTACTGATATTATCATCAGACACACTGTCCGTACGCTCTGGTTTAATGGCTTGTAATACCGTGGCTTAGATCGTTTATCTTGGCTGTTTATTCCATGCCTGACTTGTTTACTCCTGTCAAGATCCTCGTCCACATTTACTCTGAAGCAGACCGTGTGTCTCTGTCAGCCCTGATTCATGAGCACTTAGCTGTGATTGATTTCCCTTTGCTGCGGAGAACACAGGACAAAAACCCCAAAAAGAAGATGGATTTCCTTCTATTTCGTTATCTCTCACACAAACGATGGCACATTCAACCCGGGCTCCTCCAATGCTAATGTGATGAAGAGGAAAACTGGAGTGAAAGCGCTCTATAGACCGCAGTCATCAGTGATGAACAAAAGGAAAACCGGAGTGAAGACGCTCTATAGGCCGCAGTCATCAGTGATGAACAAAAGGAATACCGGAGTGAAGACTCTCTATATGCCACAACCATCAGTGATGAACAAAAGGTATACCGGAGTGAAGACTCTTTATAGACCACAGCCATCAGGAGTGAAGACGCTCTATGGACCACAGCCAATTCTATAGATCGCAGTCATCAGTGATGAACAAAAGGTATACCGGAGTGAAGACGCTCTATAGACCACAGCCATCAGGAGTGAAGACGCTCTATAGACCATAGCCAATTCTATAGATCGCAGCCATCAGTGATGAACAAAAGGAAAACCGGAGTGAAGACGCTCTATAGGCCACAACCATCAGTGATGAACAAAAGGAAAACCGGAGTGAAGACGCTCTATAGACCACAACCATCAGTGATGAACAAAAGGAAATCAGGAGTGAAGACGCTCTATATACCACAGTCATCAGTGATGAACAAAAGGAATACCGGAGTGAAGACTCTCTATATGCCACAACCATCAGTGATGAACAAAAGGAATACCGGAGTGAAGACTCTCTATAGACCACAGCCATCAGGAGTGAAGACGCTCTATAGACCACAGCCAATTCTATAGATCGCAGTCATCAGTGATGAACAAAAGGTATACCGGAGTGAAGATGCTCTATAGACCACAGCCATCAGGAGTGAAGACGCTGTATAGACCACAGCCAATTCTATAGACCACAGTCATCAGTGATGAACAAAAGGAAATCAGGAGTGAAGACGCTCTATATACCACAGTCATCAGTGATGAACAAAGGGAAATCAGGAGTGAAGATGCTCTATAGACCACAGCCATCAGTGATGAACAAAAGGAAAACCGGAGTGAAGACTCTCTATAGACTGCAGCCATCAGTGATGAACAAAAGGAAAACCGGAGTGAAGACTCTCTATAGGCCACAGTCATCAGTGATGAACAAAAGGAAATCAGGAGTGAAGACTCTCTATAGGCCGCAGCCATCAGTGATGAACAAAAGGAAATCAGGAGTGAAGACGCTCTATAGACCACAGTCATCAGTGATGAACAAAAGGAAATCAGGAGTGAAGATGCTCTATAGACCACAGTCATCAGTGATGAACAAAAGGAAAACCGGAGTGAAGACGCTCTATAGGCCACAGCATCAGTGACGAGCAAAAGGAAAACCGGAGTGAAGACTCTCTATAGACCGCAGCCATCAGTGACGAACAAAAGGAAAACCGGAGTGAAGACTCTCTATAGACCACAGCCATCAGTGATGAACAAAAGGATAACAGGAGTGAAGACGCTCTATAGGCCGCAGCCATCAGTGATGAACAAAAGGAAAACCGGAGTGAAGACTCTCTATAGGCCACAGCCATCAGTGACGAACAAAAGGAAAACCGGAGTGAAGACTCTCTATAGACCACAGTCATCAGTGAAGAACAAAAGGAAAACCGGAGTGAAGATGCTCTGTAGACCACAGTCATCAGTGATGAATGTTGGAGAATTTTATACATGAGTCTATGTTGGAGAATTATATCTGTCTCATACATGAGTCCAAATGCATGATACAAACATTGAAGGAACTAGGCCTAGGATAAGGGAGGCCTACAACTAAGGGAGAAAGAGAAAACAAAGAATGATGGGAAACACAGGACATGTCAAAAGTGCATGTGAGGATAAGAGTCGTGTGAGGACAAGACAGAAAAACTGGGTAAAAGGTTGAATAAGGATAGGGATGGAAAAGTACCCAAAAACCATATGCAAAGTCATTGTCAGAAAAGCGCATGGCCAGTATGGCCACCAATAGGAATTGGACATTAATGCAGGTGTTTCTAATCGTGGCGAAGTGACGAGGAGGAGCAAAAAGAAAAAGATAACTATATGAACGCTAATTGGACACCAAGTGAGGTAATTGGACACCAAGTGGTGAGAAAAAAGGTATAAAACATGAGTGCAGACCATTGTAAGATCAGATGTCCGGATGGCCAGCCGGCTTCTCACTTTGTTGTTTGTACAATAAAGTTAATTCTTCTGGGACCTGAAACTTAGACTCTGAAAGATTTTTTTAAGACCTGAACCAGACATTGAAGATCAAAAGATCGTGAATTGGCCACAACATGAACAAAAGGAAAACAGGAGTGAAGACACTCTATATGCCGCAGCCATCAGTGACGAACAAAAGGAAATCAGGAGTAAAGACGCTCTATAGGCCACAGTCATCAGTGATGAACAAAAGGAAAACAGGAGTGAAGACGCTCTATATGCCACAGCCATCAGTGACGAACAAAAGGAAATCAGGAGTGAAGACTCTCTATAGACCGCAGCCATCAGTGACGAACAAAAGGCAATCAGGAGTGAAAACGCTCTATAGGCCACAGCCATCAGTGATGAACAAAAGGAAAATCAGGAGTGAAGACGCTCTATAGGCCACAGCCATCAGTGACGAACAAAGGAAATCAGGAGTGAAGACGCTCTATAGGCCACAGCCATCAGTGATGAACAAAAGGAAAACCAGAGTGAAGACGCTCTATAGGCCGCAGTCATCAGTGACGAACAAAAGGAAATCAGGAGTGAAGACGCTCTATAGGCCACAGCCATCAGTGATGAACAAAAGGAAAACCAGAGTGAAGACACTCTATAGGCCGCAGTCATCAGTGACGAACAAAAGGAAATCAGGAGTGAAGACACTCTATAGGCCGCAGCCATCAGTGATGAACAAAAGGAAAACAGGAGTGAAGACGCTCTATAGGCCGCAGCCATCAGTGACGAACAAAAGGAAAACAGGAGTGAAGACGCTCTATAGGCCACAGCCATCAGTGATGAACAAAAGGAAATCAGGAGTGAAGACTCTCTATAGGCCGCAGCCATCAGTGACGAACAAAAGGAAATCAGGAGTGAAAACACTCTATAGGCCGCAGCCATCAGTGACGAACAAAAGGAAAACAGGAGTGAAGACGCTCTATAGGCCGCAGCCATCAGTGACGAACAAAAGGAAAACAGGAGTGAAGACGCTCTATAGGCCACAGCCATCAGTGATGAACAAAAGGAAATCAGGAGTGAAAACACTCTATAGGCCGCAGCCATCAGTGACGAACAAAAGGAAAACAGGAGTGAAGACGCTCTATAGGCCGCAGCCATCAGTGACGAACAAAAGGAAAACAGGAGTGAAGACGCTCTATAGGCCGCAGCCATCAGTGACGAACAAAAGGAAAACAGGAGTGAAGACGCTCTATAGGCCACAGCCATCAGTGATGAACAAAAGGAAATCAGGAGTGAAAACACTCTATAGGCCGCAGCCATCAGTGACGAACAAAAGGAAAACAGGAGTGAAGACTCTCTATAGACCACAGCCATCAGTGACGAACAAAAGGAAAACAGGAGTGAAGACGCTCTATAGGCCGCAGCCATCAGTGACGAACAAAAGGAAAACAGGAGTGAAGACGCTCTATAGGCCACAGCCATCAGTGATGAACAAAAGGAAATCAGGAGTGAAAACACTCTATAGGCCGCAGCCATCAGTGACGAACAAAAGGAAATCAGGAGTGAAAACACTCTATAGGCCGCAGCCATCAGTGACGAACAAAAGGAAAACAGGAGTGAAGACGCTCTATAGGCCGCAGCCATCAGTGACGAACAAAAGGAAAACAGGAGTGAAGACGCTCTATAGGCCACAGCCATCAGTGACGAACAAAAGGAAAACAGGAGTGAAGACGCTCTATAGGCCGCAGCCATCAGTGACGAACAAAAGGAAATCAGGAGTGAAAACACTCTATAGGCCGCAGCCATCAGTGACGAACAAAAGGAAAACAGGAGTGAAGACGCTCTATAGGCCACAGTCATCAGTGACGAACAAAAGGAAATCAGGAGTGAAGACTCTCTATAGGCCGCAGCCATCAGTGACGAACAAAAGGAAAACAGGAGTGAAGACTCTCTATAGGCCACAGCCATCAGTGATGAACAAAAGGATAACAGGAGTGAAGACGCTCTATAGACCACAGTCATCAGTGATGAACAAAAGGATAACAGGAGTGAAGACTCTCTATAGGCCGCAGCCATCAGTGATGAACAAAAGGAAAACCGGAGTGAAGACTCTCTATAGGCCGCAGCCATCAGTGACGAACAAAAGGAAAAACTCCAAAAACCCATTTGTTCGGAAGCTCTAGGAATGGAATCAATCCAGTCCGCACCACACAGAACCAGAAGTTTAATCACGTCAAACTCCACCACAGGCCCAGGTCATCAGCATGGCTTCATCTCTCAAGTTCCCCAATGAAGTAATTAATGTTTGTCTCCTATCCAATTCTCAGTGCTATTTGAGTTCAGTTTAGAATCAAAAGGAGGAATACAGTGCAATCAGTCGGACATATAGTGGATACAGTTATAAAATTAATTAAAAGAGTAATAAGATTATACATAAATAAACTTTCATCTGGCAAAACACTGGTGTATCATATTTTGCACAGCTGCTTGTTTTACTGTGAGATTTTCCCATGTGGAGTCTGTGGTGTTCTTTCGACGCGGTCAAATTTAAACTTAAAAAACATACCTTAAAATAAAACCATGTATGTTAGTTGGAATGATGCTGAAATAAAATACAAATTTAAATAAAATAAAATATAAATATTAATTGAAACCCTTAACCTAAAAGAAAATTAGACCTTTTTGCCATAAAGTTAAATAAGTTTGTTGATGCACTAAAACTACCTTTAACTTTAACTTTGGTAACTAGCTGAAATAAAATATATTTAGTTTCATTGGAGTTAATTTTTATTTTATTTAAAGCAACAAAAATGTTTTTTCTATGGTTTTAGCTTCAGTTAAATATAATAACCTTGGCATGCACAGCTAAAGGTATCAAGGTCGGTAAAAACTATGAAAAACTAGTATAACTAGTCTAAATAAAGTTACTGACCTAAAACAGTTAGAGCTGAGTAAAGGGATTCAGGCGTGTGTGTTTTGTAGGCAATGGATGCGAGTTCTTTCGTTACTGTGGGATGATAATTCCTGGTTATTCCTTGAAATAACAGAGGAGGTTCTTTAACTAAATGAGTTACAGAAGAGAAGCAGCTGAGGTTATGCTGAAGGACGCGAGTTCGAAGTAAATCGGGTTAAAGTTTCATTTGAAGTCCTGAGCCATAAAGCCACTCTGAATTCATCACAAATGCAGCAGTTCGGCTGGTGAAAATTCATAAGGCTTTTTATTAGATCTGTAAGTCTATGAGATTTGATTTAATACCCTTTATTTGATCTGGCTGCGATAAATTCAAGGAGTCATGACATATGAGCAGGGCGATCACTCTGCCCTCCGTTTCCTCCAAACTTTTCCCAGAAATGTCAAGGATTTCATCTTCCCCTAGTGGCGCATAATGCCTTTTAAAAAGTCAAGAATTCATAATACAGACTCTTGAATCCAGGACAAAAGTCCTTGATTCAAACATCTGAAATCTTTAAGCATTCAAAGTTCAGAGACGTATATACAGTATACATATAAAAAGTTTATACTCACAAGTCACGGGTATGAAAGTGGCATTAAAATCTTTGCTTCTGCAAATATTGCAAATATGCACTGTATCATTTTATGTACACTGTAAAAAATTTTTTTATTTAAGTTGTAAATGAAAATGATTGGAAAACGTTTTACAAGAAAATACTGTAATTAAAAATGTCACATTTAATTAAATGTGTTAGTTGCCATTGTAATTATTTGTGAAATTTACTAGCACCTTCTGAGTAAAAATCTGTGTATTCTATTCTATACATTTGTTTTTAATACATTTTACTTTTTATTGTTATTTTTATTTGTATGGATCTTTTATGATTATTTTTAAGTTAATTTTTCTGTAAAGCACTTTTGAATTATCATTTCATTTATTAATTTTTTAATACATTTTTATATTAATTTTTAATCAAGTTTTTTTTGTTACTTTTATTTCTTATGATTATTTTAAATACTTTTTATTTAAAGCACATTGTATATAATTTATTTTGTTTATTTTTAATAATTTTAATACTATTTTAAATTTAAATACTATTTTATACAAAACTCTTTGAATAATCTTTTCTTTTTATTCGTTTTTAATACATTTTATAATTTTTGTTTAGAATAAATTAATTGATTTTTATTTCTTACTTTTTTTGTAATTTTTATGTCTTATGCACTTTTATGATTCTTTTTAAAATCCTTTTTAAGTGAAGCTCTTTGAATTACCATTGCGTATGAAATGTGCTATATAAATACACTTGCCTTGACAAATATTGAATATCTGGTAAATATTTGATATCTGGGCCCCATCATGGTAAACGTGTTTGACTGGCGGCTTCAAGCGAGCAGCGTTTCGATCATGCTGAAGTCTTGACTCCTCTGCTGATCCGCTGTGTTTGTGCAGATATCGACGAGTGTGTGGAGGGGAGGCACTACTGCCGCGAGAACACACAGTGTGTGAACACCGCTGGCTCCTTCATGTGCATCTGCCACACCGGATTCATCCGTATCGATGATTACTCCTGTACAGGTGAGAAAGTCAAATCAATCTCGGCCTTCACATGTTCATCATCAATGTCATCAAATTCACCTTTGATACAGCGGCTGGTTAAACGCTTGAGGATCCCAGAAACATTTAATCACACTATCCACACGAGATGATGCCAATCAATCACAATGAAGTATTTTGTTTTGTCTCATTACAAATACACAAACGGAGAGGAAGCACTTCAGCCAAAATCCTGCAACAAAGGCCTAATCAATTTCAATCATGGTATTTGTGCTGTTGCAGGCTTCTAATTCTATTCATTTACCTGTTCTATTAGATAAATAAAATTGTCACAACACTGAGACTCGACCAATCACATGACAGGGAGTCAAGGCAAACTAACCAATCACAGTGCAAAACAAAGTGTTAAGTTATAGTGCAAAATGCATCATTTGACTGATAAAATTCTTAATGAGAATTAATTAGTTTAATTGTTTAAACCAACATTTAAAAAAAATATATATATATATATATATATTTCAATTACTTCAATAGTTGGATTTTTATATAAATAATTTGTTAATGAGAATTAGTTTAATTGTTTAAACCAACATTAAAATATATTTTAATGACTTAAATAGTTGGATTATATATATATATATATATATATATATATATATATATATATATATATATATATATATATATGTAGTCATGTTTATTTAAATGTTTACTAAAAGTATTTAATATTTTAATGATTTAAATATAGTATTTATATGTATATATACATTTTTTATTTGAATTATTTTATTTATTCAGTGAAACATTTAAATGTTTTTTTTTATATTGTATGTACTTGTTATATAGTTATATGTTAAATAGTTATATATATATATATATATTATAATATATACTGGATATATTAAAATTATTCAGTGAAACATTTAAATGTTTTTTTTATATTGTATGTACTTGTTATATAGTTATATGTTAAATAGTTATATATATATATATATATATATATATTATAATATATACTGGATATATTAAATTATTCAGTGAAAATAAATTAATTTAACATACATGTTCTCTATAGACTAAATGCAGGCTGTCAATCAATAATAAATCAATATAAATGTGTATTAAACTTTGCAGTATTATTTCTAGTAGCTCCTCGCAGGTTGTCACAGGTATCTTGCCAAAAGAATACAGCATGATATGCTGACATAGAGGATGTGCCCTGCTGGTGTTTTTGCTGCTGAAACAGCGAATCTGAACCCTGTAAGTCAACCAGTCACTTCATATTTCCAGTGTCAATATGGACTATCATCGTTGGAATTATTTTATAGTGTTTACTGTTGCTCTTCCACTAATTGCCCAGCAGTTACAGAAAGTGTGTGCTTTTAGACGTCGTATATCATTTCGGTTTATGGATTATTGGGACTCCAGCACTTCCTGTTTCATTATAATACATCAAACTAATACAGAGCCCAGCCAATTAGGTTCATTCAAGCACAGCGTCTCTCAGTTGTACATAAAAAAAAACTGCAGTATGATAAAGTTCAGGAGGCGTTTGGAGCCTTTGTGCACACAGAAAAATGTCTTTATTATGATAGTCCAGATTCATCTTTGTGCAACATGAAGTGCTCCATGTCCTTCAAGGTTTTAAACAGTCTCTGAAAATAAAAACAACATTTATAGTGCCGCACGCACTGTATCTCTCTCCTCCGTGGAATTATTGATCGACTGCGGTGGAGATTGTCCCAAAGCGCCGCTCTGTATTCTCACCAAAACTGATAAACACTTTCAGCGTTTAATTCCTTGCATCCCCCCAGAGATGAATATGAGAGTACAGATGGATTACATTCTATTGCACGGATCGATATTAAAATGTCTGTGAGATACAAGAGCCCGACATTCCCAGAATCCATCAGTTGGTGTGATTAAGTTGACTCCCTGCTGGAATGATTCTCTGGTCACAGTCAAGCGTTTGTCAGCCTCACGTCGACTTACTGTAATCACAGTCTCTGTGTGCACAGAGATACGAGACCCCTCGACGCTGTTGCTTATGAAAGTAAAAATCCATAAAGCGCCTTAGAAGCACACTGAGAATACATGCTCTTAATTGCAGGAAGATGCTTACCCAGAAAATGGTTTGTTGAGTCAGAGAGCAGAGACACATGCTTGTGCTTACCAAATGTCAGGACTTCTTGTTTGCATGAAAAATTATCCGTGGGGAGTGTTGGCAAGTTTTTGTATTTTTCTTTTTGCAGGAATACATACAGAAATTCTACAAAATACACATATCAACAAATTTTTTGCCCTTTCTCTCGTCCCCCCACTCTCCTCTCAGTTTGGAAAAAGTTGTGACAGTCACATTAGCAATTAGAGTTGCTGATCCTAACAATGATTGCAACACATTTATACCCTTGCAACCGCATATTAATGCCTTAGCAATCATCCAGAACACCCTATTAATGATATAGCAACACATTAACACCCTAGCAACCATCCAGACCACCCTATCAATGATATAGCAACACGTTAACACCCTAGCAATCATCCAGAACACCCAATTAATGATATAGCAACACATTAACACCCTAGCAACCACCCAGACCACCCTATCAATGATATAGCAACACGTCAATAACCTAGCATTGTTCTAGCAACCACCAAGAACACCCTAGCAATGAAACAGCAACATAATAATGCCCTTGTAAGCATTCAAAACAACAATATAGCAAGATGATCCCCATCAACCACATATCAATGCCCTAGCAACCACCCAGAATACCCTAGCAACGATATAGTAACATGCTGACAAGCACTTAAAGCTGCTATGTTTTTATTTCTGCACCTTTAGCAGCACTTAACAGAAGCGGCAGCCTGCTAGAGCATTGTGCCAAGAATTGAATCAAGGTCGCAGGGAATGTGTGGACAAATGTACCTTGAATGCACAATTAAATATTTTGGATAAAAGCATGTACCAAATGCATCATAAATAATGAACCCGTCTGACACTGGTCAGACAAACTGATATTCCTGTCCCAAAAAACACACCATTGACGGAATGGCTGCATCAGGACACTCAGGCAAACAGATTGCATGTAAATAAAAGACTATTTTCCTAGTTTTGTGTTGCCAGGGTGTTTCATTATGTAAAAAGCTGCTTTGGAAGATATTCTGGGTATATTCACTCATCTGTATTGGTTTCTCTGTCCTTGCAGATTCTATTGTTGCAAAGCGAACTGGTGCCAGAATCCACTACGCTCTGCCAAGTTCTATGTTAACACCATCCACGATAATACTGCTTCCAACTAAAGTCCTTAACTAGTTTAACCGATAACACCACTTCCAACTGAAGTCCTTAACTAGTTTAACCGATAACACCGCTTCCAGCTTAAGTCCTTAACTAGTTTAACCGATAATACAACTTCCAATTAAAGTCCTTAACTAGTTTGACCGATAACACAGCTTCCAACTAAAGTCCTTAACTAGTTTAACCGATAATACCGCTTCCAACTAAAGTCCTTAACTAGTTTGACCGATAACACCGCTTCCAACTAAAGTCCTTAACTAGTTTAACCGATAACACCGCTTCCAACTAAAGTCCTTAACTAGTTTAACCGATAACACCGCTTCCAACTAAAGTCCTTAACTAGTTTAACCAATAACACCGCTTCCAACTAAAGTCCTTAACCAGTTTAACCAATATCACCGCTTTCAACTAAAGTCCTTAACTAGTTTAACCGATAACACCACTTCCAACCAAAGATCTTATCTAGTTTAATCGATAACACCGCTTCCAACCAAAGATCTTAACTAGTTTAACCGATAACACCGCTTCCAACCAAAGATCTTATCTAGTTTAATCGATAACACCGCTTCCAACTAAAGTCCTTAACTAGTTTAACCGATAATACCGCTTCCAACTAAAGTCCTTAACCAGTTTAACCGATAACACCGCTTCCAACAAACGTCCTTAACTAGTTTAACCGATAACATCGCTTCCAACCAATTTAACCGATAACATCGCTTCCAACCAAAGATCTTAACTAGTTCAACCAATAACACCGCTTCCAACTAGTTTAACCGATAACACCGCTTCCAACAAAAGATCTTAACTAGTTTAACCGATAACATCGCTTCCAACCAAAGGTCTTAACTAGTTTAACCGATAACATCGCTTCCAACCAAAGGTCTTATCTAGTTTAATCGATAACACCGCTTCCAACTAAAGTCCTTAACTAGTTTAACCGATAATACCGCTTCCAACTAAAGTCCTTAACCAGTTTGACCGATAACACCGCTTCCAACTAAAGTCCTGAACTAGTTTAACCGATAACACAGCTTCCAACAAAATATCTTAGCTAGTTTAACCGATAACACCGCTTCCAACCAGTTTAACCGATAACATCGCTTCCAACCAGTTTAACCGATAACATCGCTTCCAACCAAAGATCTTAACTAGTTCAACCGATAACAATGCTTGCGACAAAAATCCTTAGCTAGTTTAACCGATAATCCTGGAGCAGCTGTAATTTCTAAGTAGTTTAACCAGAATAACTTCCAAGGTCAACCAGCATCAAAGCAGGAAAAACCATAACGTGAACTCAAGCTGTCAGCTCCAGCACAGCAAATCAAAAGCAAACAGATTGCAATTTCATTTGATGCATGTGAATAAAAGACTATTTTCCCTAGTTTTGTGTTGCCAGGGTGTTTCATTATGTAAAAAGCTGCTTTGGAAGATATTCTGGGAATATTCGTACGTCTGTATTGGTTTCTCTGTCCTTGCGGATTCTATTGTTTCAAGGCAAACTGGAGCCAGGCTCCACTTCTCTCTGCCAAGTTCTCCTCTGCTCGTCCCAGCGCTACTTTAATTTCATTCCCTTCTTTTTAAGCTCGACTTTATGAAAAACGAGAATATAAACCCAATGAGTACGTACGGTACAATGTATTCAAAGGCCGCCCGTATGTTTGGCTGCAAGCGTACAATTTTTAATGAGATGGATCCGCTCTCAACCCTCAAACGCAGAACATCTCATGTGTTGCAGCCTTGACGAGACTGCAAAATGAAGTTCCCTCGTAATAACGCCACAGGTGCTGTAATTAATAGCTCCAGCACTCCTGTTTGCTTAAGACGGGAACCCAAGAGAGAGGATTTCCTCGTCCTCAAAGACCGCACACAAACACACTTCACACACAGTTAATCCAGACCCGCGTCAACCCCGATAAGTCTAACGCTTTCTCCATAGAGAAGGTAATTAGTTGTGAAATGCCGAGCGCAGCAGTTTGTTCTTGGAAAAACTATATTGATAAATGTTTGATTGGTTGTGTGCAGATGGCCACTGGCTTTACAACTGAGCTTGCAGTTTCTGCTAACGGAGCGCTGACGCTCTAGCTGGAGTTACGAAGCGTTAAACAAACTCATCTGTATAGCTAGGCTTGAATTTGAAGTGTTTATGTACTTATAAACTGTACTAGTGATGAAGTTTGTGATTATCGAAATGAACAGTGTCCGTTTAACAGCTGCATTTATGCATTTGGCAGATGCTTTTTGTCTGAAGCGACTTATGTTGCATTCAGTTAATCACTGGTGTTGCTGACATTTACATTTTCAATTCAATTAATATTTATTTGTATAGCGCTTTTCACAATACAGATCGTTTCAAAGCAGCTTTACAGAAAATGCATGAGTCCACATTACAATTTACAGTGATCTGAAATCAGAGGAAACTGTCTAAGTTATGCATTTCAGAAATGTACATATACAAAATCACAGTTAGTGAAAAATGTATTAATTTAAGCAATGCAATAATTTAATGCAGAAACAATGAGATAATTGAAGTAATGAAAACTTGTTTGTTAACAAATGATTATGACATTTAGAAAAATGTAGCATTGGCGCATCATCCACTCTTTCTCCTGCTCAAATGTCGGTCTTTCATTGAGACTTTCAGAAGACTAAATGACAATCTGCAAATAATGATGTTCTCCCTCAGTCCGTGCATCAAATTGATATCCTGAAATCAGATACATAAAGTCATAAAATGATAATTTACTGTACTCTTCCTCATGTCGTTCCAAACCTGTGTGACTTTCTTTCTGCTGTGAAACACAAAAGAAGATGTTTTTTATATTCATATGAATTTGGGTGAACTGTTCCTTTAAGCAAAAGTCTTTTCTTGCACTCCATTTAATCTCATTGCTGTCTAGTAGAAACAAGAGATGTTCTTTCCTCTCCTCTGTGTGTGTGTGTGTGTGTGTGTGTGTGTTTGTGGCCCTCGAGTGTTTCCAATGCACCCAACGATTAGCCCCGTAATCTCTGGCTCTGTTATTAGTCTTCCCTGCGGAGTGTAAGAAAGGTGTTATCTGAGATAGCAGAATCGGCTGACTCCACACCGGTGTGTGTGTGTGTCCATTCTTCACTTCCGTGGATTAGAAAGGACCAATTCAAAGTAGCCGCTGGCAGTTCTGTACCACAAGTCCATTCTTCTGGCCTGTATCTCGCCTCATACATATCCCGACTCCTGGATTCTGTTCATTCCCGCAGAGAAGTCGTGGACAGAGGCCTCCACCATCTCTCCGTGTGAATGTGGTTTTGTCTGGGCAGCGGCAGCCGGATTATGGGAAATGAAAACCCTCATTTTTGAGTTTAAGAGCTGTGCTGCATCGGCCGTGACTTCACCTTTTGATTGAACGCGTTTCATTCAGACCCAAATTTCCCACCCTTTGAGGTGAATAAAAACTAGCATCACTTATAGTTGGAGGGGAATCTTTATAACCGAACGTTTTGCTGCTTTCATGGGGTTAAATGAAGGTTAGAGACTCGTAGAGCGGCTCACGCAAATCATAAAGATCCATTCAACATCCTGCGCTGCCAAAAAATCTGCAGTATTTTTGTCTCATTTTCAGTCAAATATATTCCAGAGATATATAAATAAACATGATTTATTTATCATATTTTTTGTTGGATTATTTTTTTGCATTTATTTATTTAAAATATTTTTGTAACTAAATATATAGCAAACTGTTGTTAGATATTAAGACTTGTTTTCAAATATTATATCTTGAATTCAGTTTTCTTTTTCTAAGCCTTTTGGGAAATGCATAAACCTCACAACAGTTTATTAGATTTATGCTCAAAACAAGAAAAAACAACTAGTTGCCAAAAGGGTAAACAAAACAAACTCAATTCAAGATATATTGTCATTTTACGAGCTCTTTTAATAAAAAAATTTTAATGGGTTTAATTTTCAACTTCAATTCAGTTTGTAATTTTAATACTTCAACCTAAACTTATTTCAGTTAGTTGCTAAGGCAACATTTCTAATTTTCATTTAATATTTTTTTCATCTAATTTTTATAATTTTATATTTTCATTCAGTTTCATTCTTTTTTTCAGTTAACAGAAATATTTTTAAATATTAATTTTTTTGTTGACGATAACACTTCCAACAGTTCATAACTAGTTTGACCGATAACAAGGCTTCCAGCAAAAGTTCTTAACTAGTTTAACCGATAACATCGCTTCCAACAAAAGTTCTTAACTAGTTTAACCGATAACACCGCTTCCAACAAAAGTCCTTAACTAGTTTAACCGATAACAAGGCTTCCATCAAAAGTTCTTAACTAGTTTAACCGATAACAAGGCTTCCAGCAAAAGTTCTTAACTAGTTTAACCGATAACAAGGCTTCCAGCAAAAGTTCTTAACTAGTTTAACCGATAACACCGCTTCCAGCAAAAGTTCTTAACTAGTTTAACCAATAACATCGCTTCCAACAAAAGTTCTTAACTAGTTTAACCGATAACATCGCTTCCAGCAAAAGTTCTTAACTAGTTTAACCGATAACATCGCTTCCAACAAAAGTTCTTAACTAGTTTAACCGATAACATCGCTTCTAGCAAAAGTTCTTAACTAGTTTAACCAATAACATCGCTTCCAACAAAAGTTCTTAACTAGTTTGGCCGATAACATCGCTTCCAACAAAAGTCCTTAACTAATTAAACCGATAACACCGCTTTCCCCCAAACATTTTTATCAATGATACCATACCATAGAATGGTAGTCAATGGGGCCCGAGATCTGTTTGGTTACCAACATTCTTCAAAATATCTTCCTTAGTATTCAGCAGAACAAAGACATTTATAATGTTTGGAACAACTTGAGGGTGAGTAAACGAGGACAGAATTTTATTTTATTTTATTGAACTATCCCTTTAACTAGCTTAACCAATAACACCATAGCGGCTGTAATTCCTAACTAGTTTAACTGGAATAACTAGGTCAACCAGCATGAAAGCAGAATAAGCCATAATATGAAATCATGCTGTCAGCTCCAGCACAGCAAATCAAAAGCCATTTGAAGGCCTGATTGACATTTCCCGAACTCAACCTTCATTTGCGGCGTCTTTTCATGAAACGTCCCTACGTGAGGCTTTTCAGTGCGTTTGAAAGTGCAGGACGTGTTTTTGAGGCATCATCAGTAATTGCAGAGTCTGATAAATGCGAAGCGGCTGTAATTCTTATTTTGTTCTCCTCCATTTTAAGCCGGGTGGCCCCCTGCTGGCTCGCCACATCTTTAAAACGCCAATCACGTCGCCCTGACACTTTTGTGCATGACATAACAGAGCAGACGACGACTTCAGCTTGTGAGCGTGCAACCCATGCAGACGTCTTCAGATGGGCTTTCTTCTGCATAAAGCTCACGTTTGCTGCCGATTTCACCGCCCTGCATCATATTTTCTACATGAAGTTCTGATTTTGGGATGCTGATTCAAATAATAGTGTTTTGCTTTAGCTCGTCTCTTTCTCACAAAACATGATGTGCATTTTGCAGCATTTTTGCTTTTGACAACCATTTAGGGTGAAGATGTCTCATGTAATCACTTAATCAACAGAAAAATTCTGATTGAAAAAGACATGATTCTCTGAGCCAGATCACAAGTATCTGTTCAATTCTCAGGCCATTTTCACATGTTTGACATTATTTTATTTAATCCTGATTTCAAGGCCGGTGACAGCAGAAAAGACATGTTTTCTGCTACATCTGTGTTTTACTACATCCACTTTGAAACAGAGAAGTACAGACTTTGTGAAAAAAGCTTAAGAACTTGTGCTCATGTAGAGTTCTTTGACATTAAATTGAGTATTTTGAACATATTTTACATTCCTTTGCAGATTGCTGCAAATGAACTGATCACTGTTTTTGTCATTAAAACTCTTGACTGCTTTTGTTATTTGGATAAGTGCATTACAGCTGATACATACTTACACTACCAGTCAAAAGTTTTGGATCCGTAAGATTTTTAATGTTTTTAAAAGAAGTCTCTTCTGCTCACCAAGGCTGCATTTATTTGATAACAAAAATAATAAAAAAACAAACCAGAACAAAAAAACCTTAAAATAACTGTTTTCTATTTTAATATATTTTAAAATGTAATTTATTCCTGCTGATTTTAATAGTGTTTAATGTTACAAAAACTTACTATTTCAGATAAATGCTGTTCTTATGAACTTTCTATTCATCAAAGAATCCTGAAATAAAAATATAAATAACTGTTTTCAACACTGATAATAATCATAAATGTTTCTTGAGCATCAAATCCTCATATTAGAGTGATTTCTGAAGGATCATGTGACACTGAAGACTGGAGTAATGATGCTGAACATTCAGCTTTGATCACAGGAATAAATTACACTTTACTGTATATTCACATAGAAAACAGCTGATTTACATTGGAATAATATTTCACAATATTACTGTTTTTTTTTTTTTTTGGTGTATTTTTAATCAAATAAATGCAGCCTTGGTGATCAAAAGAGACTCCTTTTAAAAACATCAAAAATCTTTTGACTGGTAGTGTAATTTGAAAAATCTTCATTCTTATTTCGTGCAAAAACTGCATGTGACGGAAATACTGAGGAAGAGCATGATTTTTGCGCAGTCTCTGCACAGAGAACTGAGGTGTCCCTGGTGACCGCCTGTACATAATTGATTGTTTATCCGCCTGCTGCATGAATGACAGAAGCGCAGGAGTGTTTCCCGATGTGATCGTCCTGCAGGTGTGACGCCGGTGACCTTGAGATAATCCTCTCATCTGACATCTCAGTTCTGTGCCGCTCAGCATGGCTGTGATAGACAACAGCACAATGCATGTCTGGGCCTGTGTGTGTGTGTGTGTGTGTGTGTGTGTGTGTGTGTGTGTGTGTGTGTCTCTTAATGCAGTCTGCTGCATTCATCTCTTTGGGATTGAGACTGTCATTTCCAGTTTGCATGAAGAAACTCGAGACACTTGGTGAACGACATTGACGGGTTTCAGGCCGGATTCGAGATGAACAAAGTGTCGTTGTGCTCCTTTAGACAACAAATGCACTGCAGAAAACTATTTTTGTCTCATTTTTCAGTACAAATATCTAAACATTCTTAAATCAAGATACACTTACTTGAGACGCAAAATGTCTACAGATATTAAGTCTTGTTTACTGGAAAAAAATATCAAAATTAAGTGCTTGATAGAGCAACAAATATTTGCCAATGGAGTCAGAAAATGTTCAGAAGAGGTTTTGCTTCTCAAGTAAATGTGTCTTTATTTAAGAAAGTTTAGATATTTGTACTGGAAAACAAGACAGAAATACCGAGGAAGAACATTATTTTTAAATATTAATATAAGAGCTGAATTTATATTCTAAACATACTTTTTTAGACTCGGGAGGAAGTTCTAAAAGTTACAGTATGTTTGTAATATCGAACTCTTGCATCTCTTTTTTATGGTTTGACCACTTTAATAAATCTAAAGCAGGCATATGGGATGGCGATTTATTTATTCATGCGGTTCTTGGCTCTGCTGAATATAGTAATGATGGGAAATGTTGGCGGACCCTCTTTGACATGAAGCCAGTGTTCGTTTTCTTTCTGATTTTATATTAATTAGAGGAATTATGACAGCTCTGAAGGCATTTTATGCTATAAAAATATAATTTTCTATCACACCTGTGAGAAGCTTCCGCACAGGGTCTAAAATTAACACTCGCCAAGAGCCAAATGTCAATAAAACCGCAAGATAATATGAGGTTTAGATAGAAATATATGAGGGTATTCTGTTGCAAATTATGGTAGTGATTTAAATTAGATATACAAACGATGAATCTGATGAACTTTACCTCTTCTTCATGTGTGTTGGGAGCCTGGATTTACCTTCAGCCTAAAAACACATAAATACATAAATAAAAATGGCAGCCTTTTCTTTTCATACAGTCCCTGTTAAAAAAAAAAAAAGATTGAATGAATGAATAAATACATAAGCAAACAATTAAGTGATAATTGCATACTTTTCTTGTCACACTGAATAAATAAAAAATGAAAAGAAAACAACTAAATGAACAAATTAAAATAATTAAAATAATTAAAATAAAATAAGGTTTCACGGACAGTACATAATCCATTATTGACCGGCAAAAACTACATTTTGGACCCTGGTTTCACATGATTTTCTGTGCAGTTTTGAGGGTAATTTCATTAATCCTATTTCAATATAAATTTTATAAGCACAAGAATCTCAGGTCTTACTCTCTGAAGACCCGTTCATATAAACAAACCTTGAAACAGGAGTCTCTCAATGTGAGGCCGATCATTGAAAAGACACTTCTGACCAATTGATGTTTCATGTAAAAGCATATGGATTTACTTTTATGGACAATGAATGATTGATTATATCAGTACTAATTGCTTTTAAAAGTCAATGATTTTTTTTAAGTGTCATTTTTCCATCAGCAAGTCTAGCGATGACATGTAAAGGTTTATAGTTGGTCTATATCCAGATGCATGGACCACAACTACATGTTTTCTAATAGAAATAATTATTTATGTTTTCAAATCATATATGTGAGAAATGTAAAGATGTGAAATACTCAAGGAAAACGGCGTACCAGCACTGTGTTTCCTCCCTGAATCACATGCACACGGCCTGTAATTATTCCCTTATTTGTGTTTATTTCCGCCGGGAGTGTGTTTGCTGGAGGATTTTATGAAATCTCAGCCGATCTCAGAGATGAATGTATCCCACAATCCCTCATGGATACAGATCTCAGTGTCCGCTCAAGGTCAGTTAGGAAAGAAGGAAAGAGTCACGTCTGCAGATTTCTGCCATCTTCAGCTCGTGCGGAAAAATATTTAATGAAAAATTACAGATTTTATCCTTAAGAAACTGATTGGATGGCGAAAAGCATCTCTATATAAAGATGGTTTGATCCCAGCTAACAGGAAACGTTCAGACATGGTTCTCTTAAAGTTATGATTAAACAAGTAACATTGTTCATGGAGCGTATTTCTGAAATGCTGTACGTTAGTAACATTAACAATGTTCTCATAATGTGTGCAAAATTATAAATTGAAATGTTCCCTTAATGTTTTCTCTAACGAATACAACACTTAAAAAAACGGAATGCTTTGAACATTATGAAAGGGAATGTATGGAAGCATTTTTCCACCCTGGAATAAAAAAAAGAGAAAAAGGTCATTGTGACTTTCTATCTCACAATTCTGACTTTTTTTTTTCTTGGAACTGTGAGATAGAAACTCGTATTTGGGAATTCCCAGATAAAAACTTGCAATTCTGACTTTATATTTGCGAGTTTTGATTTAAAATCGGTATTGCGAAAAAATTTTGTCAGAATTGCGAGATATAAAATTGCAATTGAGAGTTACAGTCAAAATTTCAGATATAAACTCGTAATTCTGGCTTTATATTTGCGAGTTTTGATATTAATGCGAAAAAATTAACTCAGAATTGCGAGAGATAAAGTCAGAATGGCAAGTTTATATTTCGCAATTCTGACTTTATATTTGCGAATTTTGATAAAAATCGGTATTGCGAAAAAATTTGATCAGAATTGCCAGATATAAACTTGCAATTGAGAGTTACAAAGTCTAAATTCTGAGATTAAAAACGTGAAATTCAAAATTCATATTTGCACATTTGAAATTCTTTCGAATTTTGATATAAACTTGGAATTGCAAAAAAAAATGACGTCAAAATTGCACTAAATAAAGTCAGAATTACGAGAATTATAAAATCAGAATTGACCGATATAAACTCGCAATTGAGAGTTATAAAATCTAAATTCTGAGAAAAACTCACAATTATGACTTTATATTTGCGAGTTGTGATAACTCGGAAGTGTGAAAAAATTAAGTCAGAATTGCGAGAAATAAAATTGCAATTGAGAGTTAGTCAAATTTCAGATATAAACTCGTAATTCTGGCTTTATATTTGCGAGTTTTGATAAACTCAGAATGGCAAGTTTATATTTCGCAATTCGGATTTTTTTCTCAGAATTGCAAAATTCTGAGAGAAAAGTCAGTACCTTTTTTTTTAAATTTACCATAGGAAAGTTAGCAGATCGTTTTGAGAACACATTTTTCTAAGCTGTGATGTCATCAGCTGAAAAAGAAAGACATTATTTTCTTCAAAATAACCCGGCTGATGAGTGAGTTATGATCTGATCTCTGATTTCCCCATCTAGAGCACGATGAGTGTGTCCGGGCAGCACAGCTGCGATGAATACACACTCACACACACACACACACACTCACTCACTCACACACACACACACACAGTCACAGTTATGATCTGATCTCTGATCTTCCTCTCTAGAGCACGATGAGTGTGTGTCCGGGCAGCACAGCTGCGATGAAAACGCTCTGTGTTTCAACACCGTTGGCGGTCACAGCTGCTCCTGCAAACCCGGATACACCGGCAACGGCACCACCTGCAGAGGTGAGACAGTCTTCCATCTGCCACCTCACCCGGTCACGTGACCCATCTCACTTTCACCCCGTCACATGACCCGTCTCACTCTCACCCCAGTCACGTGACCCGTCTCACTCTCACCCCGTCACATGACCCGTCTCACTCTCACCTGGTCACATGACCCGTCTCACTCTCACCTGGTCACGTGACCCTTCTCACTCTCACCCCGTCACATGACCCGTCTCACTCTCACTCCATCACGTGACCCGTCTCACTCTCACCCCAGTCACGTGACCCGTCTCACTTTCACCCCGTCACATGACCCGTTTCACTCTTATCCCGTCACATGACCCGTCACGTGACCCGTCTCACTCTCACCCCGGTCACGTGACCCGTCTCACTTTCACCCCAGTCATGTGACCCATTTCACTCTCACCCCGTCACATGACCCGTCTCACCCCATCACGTGACCCTTCTCACTCTCACCCCGTCACATGACCCGTCTCACCCCATCACGTGACCCGTCTCACTTTCACCCCAGTCACGTGACCCGTCTCACTCTCACCCCAGTCACGTGACCCGTCTCACTCTCACCCCGTCACATGACCCGTCTCACTCTCACTCCATCACGTGACCCGTCTCACTCTCACCCCAGTCACGTGACCCGTCTCACTTTCACCCCGTCACATGACCCGTTTCACTCTCATCCCGTCACGTGACCCGTCTCACTCTCACCCCGGTCACGTGACCCGTCTCACTTTCACCCCAGTCATGTGACCCATTTCACTCTCACCCCGTCACATGACCCGTCTCACTCTCACCCCGGTCACGTGACCCGTTTCACTCTCATCCCGTCACATGACCCTTCTCACACGGTCACATGACCTGTCTCACCCCGTCACGTGACCCGTCTCACTCTCATCCCATCACATGACCTGTCTCACTCCGTCACGTCACCCGTCTCACTCTCATCCAGTCACATGACCCGTATCACCTGGTCACATTACCCGTCTCACCCCGTCACATGACCCGTCTCACTGTCACCCCGTCACATGACGCGACTCACCCCATCACATGGCCCGTCTCACTCTCACCCCGTCACAAGACCTGTCTCACCTGTGTGTGTCCTCTCTCTGACCCTCAGCGCTCTGTGACGGACGCTGTCTCAACGGTGGCTCCTGCGTGTCTCCGAACATCTGTGTGTGTCCGCAGGGCTTCAGCGGGCAGAACTGCGAGATTGGTAAGATTCACTCCTAACGCCTCTTTCTGATCTCCAGTGCTTTCCAGCGCCTCTCTCAGCTCCTCCAGCTCGGCTGAGGACTCTTTCATCTTGTTACGAACAAAGCGTGAGTGTGCAAATTGCAGTTTTGAAGACGAGTGCTTGATTGCGGCTGTTTGCTGTGGGAGGAAGAGTGAAGCTGAACTATATCGTAGTAATAGTGTATATAGTTACTTTTG
>JAJAQA010000022.1:4332348-4337348 GCA_021464565.1 Rutilus rutilus | reverse complement strand
CAGCCGTCAAATGATCTAATAAAGCAGCAGAAACGCAGAATAAATGAGCTGGTGCTGTTGAACTGAAGCTGGAGCAGGTTTACGAATGAAAGCGCGCTAGTTTGATCTTCACCTGGAGGCCTGATGTTATTTTTATTCTGCTCAAGCTTCAATCAACGTGGTTATGAATCAAACGGCATGAAAATGCAGCGAATAACAGACAAACACACTCACAGCTTCACAGGAGCCAGTGAATTCATGCAGACATTTGCAAAACCTTCTAATGCTGCATCCGAAATGAAAAGGAACCTCATGAATGAGTGATTTCAATGGGGTAAAACTCATAGTGAAGGACATCAAACTCAGGAGTATTTTCAACCTGTAAGCTCAAAAATACATAGACAGATTTTTTAATTAGATGCAAGATGACATCATCAACATCAAAATAGATACTGTAAATCTATTCACCATTGTTTAAAAGTTTGGGGGTCTGAAGGTTTTTGAAAGATATAACGTCTTTACTGTCGCTTTTGGTCAATTTAACGTGTCCATGCGGAGTAAATTATTCATTTCTTTCCAAAAACTCCTTTCATAGAGACTTTCTAATGCAGATACGGACGTTCACTTGCATCCGAGTTTCAGCTTTGAGGAAAATATCACGGCATAAACAAACAAGAATAAACAGAATCATCAAAGCCAGTCGAGAATGAGAAAACAATCATCAACAAAAGGCAAGATGAAGAAACAGCTTTCATAAAGGTATTCAAAGGAAGAGGAGAAACAAACATTTACTTAACAAAACAGTTAATAGAGCAAGTTTAGAAAGTTTCTATGGTGGAAAATAGTCAATTAAAGAGTATAAATCTCTCTAAATAGACAAAATAGTAAGTTCAGCTAGTTTTATGTTTTCTCCGTCATTGATCCGCTGTTTCTGACGCATTTTCTGAGCATCTACAAACCTTCGTCAACCTCAAATGAACTAGAATCTTCCCTTACATAACTGTTCGATCAATATACATTATAATCAGTTGCATATCACACGGCTCGAGATGCAAAAGGGTTTCCTCAGATAACCGGGACGCTCAAGTCTTCAGAAGCTCAATGCTTTATACTCTACGTCTCCTCTGGAGCCACCGAGAGCAACTCACGAGCCTCAAAGAGAATCACACTCTCCCAAATACAAGAGGCGGTGTGTGTGTGTGTGTTTGGGGCTCTGGGATACGACTGAACATGAAAATGCTTTCACTCGCCTGCTCTCTTGTCCTCTTCTCTGGCTTTTACGAATCCTCTCGAGACCATCTGACAATCTAGCCGAGCAGAGAAAGACACAGGCATGATATGGAGGATGATCTGAGGGAAAGTTCACTGAAAACCTATAGAAGATATCATGCACAGAAAGAAAGGACACGTGATTAGCATGCATGCTAAGTGTCGCTGCACCTCGATGATGTAATCGCGTCCCTATAGATGCTGCAGAGATGCAGAGGATGCATTATTCACACAATCACACACATGCAATCACAGACTACACCACCACGCTACTTGCATTATTCACAATGCTCATAATCGCAAACAAATCACACACTTGCATGTACAAGCAATCACAGATATAAATGCACATTGTATATGCATTATTCACATGCACACACAAAAATCACAAGTGCAGATTATACAAACATGATTATACAAACATCATTCACAATGCACACAAACCACATGCATGCACACACAAACAAATCATGCACATATGCACATTAAACCCAAGTACTTGTGCACATCAAACAAACATGGCTAAATGGCATTTCTTATTCACAAAACACATGAATATAACAAATATATATACAAATATATGTGCATTATTCACAATGCACACAACAAATCACACCTGTACACACAAAAAAAAAATCACGAGGGCAGATTGTACAAACATTATTCACAATGCACACAAACCACGTACTGTATGTACACACAATCACACACATATGCGCACAAAAATATGTGCACATTAAACAAACATACTACATACATTATTCACAAAACACACTTGCATTTACATCCAATCACAGATACAATGTGCTTTTATATGTGCATGATTCACTATGCACACGTGCAAACACACAAATCACATGTGCACATGTACAAACAGGCTGTATGCATTATTCACAATGCACACAAACCATATGCATGCACACAACAAAAAAAAGCACAAAAAAGCACACAAAGTACTTGTGCACATCAAACAAACATATATGCATTATTCACAAACACATGCATGCACAAAAAATTACAAGTGCATATTATTCACAATACACTCAAACAAGCATTGACACACAAACAAATTACACACGTACTTGTGCACATCAAACAAATATATATGCATTATTCACAAACACATGCATGCACAAAAAATTACAAGTGCACATTATTCACAATACACAAACAAATCACACACATATGCACACAAAATCACTAGTACTTGTGCGCATTAAACAAACATGCTACATGCATTATTCACAAACACATGAATCACAAACAATTCACACACTTGCATGTACATGCAATCACAGATACAAGTTCACATTTATGTGCATTATTCACAATGCACACAACTCACATGCATGCAAAGAAATTACAACATGTTCGTATAAGTAACTGTATTATTTAAAGTGCCCCTATTATGCTATTTTAAAGTTTCCTAATGTTGTTGTGGAGTCTCCTACAACAGGTTTACATGCATCAAAGGTAAAAAAAAAAAAACCTTTAATTTCCTCATAATACACATTTGCACATCACCTCATTTTCAATGATTCTCAAATGACTCGTCAGATGAATCAATCTCTCTAAATCCCTCCTTTCCGCGAGCTACTCTGCTCTGATTGGCCAGACAGCTCAGTCTGTTGTGATGTCAAAAACAAAACCGCCCATTGCCATAGCAACGTCAGCTGTTCTGAGGCTTCCAACACTGTAAACTAAACACAGTAACGAACAATGACGTCGATTTGACCATATCAATGCGAGCGCGAGTCCGATGATGAAACACTAGAAGAACTAACGCTAGTTATTCAACCCAAATCTCCATCGCAAGGACGACTCGAGCAGGACTCAGTGTTTCTCAGTGATACGCTACTCAGTTTGAGGGACATTATATGAGATGTTGTAACTGTAATTCCTCATCATCAGCATATACAAGTGCATGTCCATCAACAAACCCATTATTTTACTTGTACTAATTTATTTACCGAGTATTTTTCTAATATATTGCGGTGAACACATGGAAACTGTATGTATCAATAACAGTGCATGGATCAGCTGCCGGTTTGAGGTTCGAGTTTTCCCTGGTGTCTGCGCGCAATATGCTAATGTTTCGTCTTGACGTCACAACGAAACGGCTTATGACTCGTTTGAAAAACTATTCATTTCACTGACTCAGAGTCGACTCTTACTTTTGAAAGACAATAACATTACATACGGTGCAGATTTAAAACTTTGCAGGATGTTTTCATTCACTGAGAGCTGTGTTACACACACTACATGAAAGATCATTTTCAAAAATCCATATTAGCGGCATTTTTAAAGGATTTCTAAATATTTTAATTGGAAAACAAGACTAATTTAAAACTCATCAAGATGTGATCTTTTAAAAAAAATTGTGAGAAACATGTGTAACAGAAATCTGGAAGCACTTCAACACTGTAGAACATCTTTCAACCAAAGTCAAGTCACGAATTCAACACCACCGTCTCATAAAGTCACTGTACAGTGCAGCACTGAGAACGAGAGGAAAGACGCCTCCATTTCTTCTTGCTTTCATTCTGTCCTCGATGCTCTTCTGTGTTGTTTAATTAAAACAGTGAGGGCACGAACCCCCGACAGACGTCACATGATCACATCACATGATCACACTGACATCACATGATCACATCACATGATCACACTGACATCACATGATCACACTGACATCATTAAACCTGTGGTGTGTTTGCGCCACTGAAGCTCTCTGTCGCCGGCAGTAGATACACATACAGTCAAACCAAAAATGATTCAGACACCAGATATAATTGTTGATATTGTTTCACTAGTGTGATCAGGGCACTATAATTAATTTATGTAAGTGAGGAGAGCAGAATAAAGTAAACTGTGACATATTATACCCAATAATTCTTCATACAGAGACTACCAGTAACATTTGGGGCCATAAATGATCCAGACACTTTGAGCTGATCATGTTTTGCTGAAGTGTGTTTTCTTTAATTGCTAATGCTCTTTTTACACACAGACTGAACACAATGAAGCATTGCTTGGTCACTGGTTGAGCTAAACTGGTATTATCTAATTGTGTAGTTAAATTTAACAGCTGACAGATATTCAACATAATTCATGTGTGAGACAGTCTAACAGAAGGACGGACAAAACCAGTCAAATATCAACTGAGTTCTGCTCATATTTTATTACCGTTTTCTAAACTATAGCGAATAAACTGTGATGATGTGAGAAATGTTGAAGGCGTCTGAATAAATGTTGGTTTGACTCTTGATCTGAAGTTCAGGAGGAGCTTGTACATCTAGACCTGTCAGTCATATTTCAAAGATATTGTAGTCAAACACTGACTGTGATAGTGTTCCTCAAACACAGACTGTGTCAGTGGGAATGATGTGGATTTCATCAGTTCAGTGTTTCGATGAGTCCAGGAGGGATTTACGGTATTTGTTGCTCATTAGAAGGTCATTCTGCTGTCAGCCGTTGCTCACCAACAAACATTTCATTCCCGCTGCGACGCTTGGTTTGTTCCGGCTTCTCGTCCGCTGAGGTCTTTCTTTCTTTAACGCCCCGAGCGAGAAATGAAGCCGTTGTCTGCCGGTAAATACCGGCCAGTTTAAATTTCACATCTTGTTACTTTTTCACTTTGATGTCGTAATTCTGAAGATTGGATTGTAATGTTGCATGAAGTCATTGTGTTCAGAGTGGATTCTGCTGTACTGGAACAAGATTTTCCCCAGGAGAAACACACACTCACAGAGAGA
>JAJAQA010000022.1:4304848-4327348 GCA_021464565.1 Rutilus rutilus | reverse complement strand
ACAACAATATAATCTTAATCCCTAAACATATAAACTCACAACAAAGGACATTTACACATGTATTTACGAATCTTTCATCACATACAATAGAAAAACCAAACAATGCCATTCGCCCTTCACTGTGATTGTTCTGACTCAATTAAACACTGCTAATAATCACTAATAAAGACACAAATTAATATTGACGTGTGTTTAAAGCATATAGACTATTCTACAAGACTCAGTGACAAAACAACCAGAATTTCATTCTTCAGCGGGTTTCCCTTTATCCATCTCTGATATTACTCAACTTCACCGCCAACACAAAAATAATCAGAGGATGGGTCACGTTTAATATCAGTTTCATATAATTATCCTTCAATCTTGTCTCTGAAAACTCCCAGAAACCCCGTTAACCTCCCAGTGATCACCTGACTGCAGTGAGGTCGCGCTGTGATTGGCCGCCGATGACTCCATGTGTAAAGAATCATTTTCATAATGATCAGCTTTAATCAGAACAGAGTCTCATCTCTTCTGTGAGTGTTTAATCATTGAGAAAATCTTCCCCGCGTCTCTTTCTCCATGACCGTCTGAGTAATAATCGCTTTAATGTCGCCCACTGCCGTCTAATTTAATATAATTTGACTCATTATGTCTGAATTGCGAAAGCCATTTGTCTGAAGATGGGATTGGATTCAGATGCTGGTGTCTGTGGGTGAATGAAAACATGTCCTGGTCATATTTCACCCCAGAATCATGAGAAAACAAAACAAGAATGATTTTGTATAAAAGAAAATAAAGCCTATTTTTAGGATCATTATGATTTGTGCCCGCGTTCTCCACCACTTTTCCCATTTACTTACTCATTTCTCTCACTGATGATTCTCATTAGATTCTCATTACTATAATAGTCATTTCTTGGATATATTACAGTTAAATCTACTGTAATTTTCTTAAATTAAAATGAGCTTAAAAGCAGTAAAACAAATGTTGCCATGATGTGTAAATACATTAGTTAAAAAAAAATATATATATATATATATATATAATTGTTTATTATATATTATACACAATTAGAAGTTATATAAATAAAATTATTGAATGTTTTATTAAAATAATTGGTCATTTTTAAATTGGTAAACACATTTCAGTTTTGAAAAAAATTGGAAATAAAATTAGAATTTGATGTAATTAATATAATTTAATTAACTATTTAAATGACTCTTTTGGTGCATTTTACATAGACAACTCTGTCGTACAACTGATTGCAACGCAATGTTACATTAACATTCTTTCATACATTTATATTATATACAGATAGATTTTATATAATAATATAATTTAATTAACTATTTAAATGTCTAATTTGGGACGTTTTTCATAAACAACAGCTCTTTGTTGTGACTTACAACTAATTCCAATAGAGTTTAATGTTACATCAACATTTGCGCATTTATGCTTATCAAGTGACTTACACTGCATAAAGTTAGTGTTATAACGCATGCATTTTAAATGTGACTATTTTTAGTTGCCGTGTAATGCTGTACTGCATTAGGATTGGGCAATGTTGCAGACACATGCATTAAAATGCTGTCCATGTAGGCAGTGCACGAGATAATGATCCATGTGTGTGTGTGTGTGTGTGTTCAGATATCGACGAGTGCTCGGAGGGTTTGGTGCAGTGTGACACACATGCCACCTGTGTGAATTTACCTGGTTGGTATCACTGCGAGTGCCGCGAGGGTTACCATGATAACGAGGTTTTCACTGCAAATGGAGAGTCCTGTAAAGGTACAGTCCAAACACACACATACACACAGTTCTCAAACACTGTGTATGTTTAACACACTCTTCACCTCATCCGACAGATATCAACGAGTGTCGGACGGGTCGCAGCACCTGCGCCAACGACACCGTGTGCTTCAACCTGGACGGCGGATACGACTGCCGCTGTCCGCACGGGCACAACTGCACCGGCGACTGCATCCACGAAACCAAGGTCAAGCACAACGGGCAGATCTGGGTCCTGGACAGTGACAGATGCTCTGTTTGCTCGTGTCAGGTCAGTGAGAGTGATGCATTATGGGTAAGCTGTCATCTTTGAGGTCATGGTGAAGGTCCTGTGAAAGCCATTAGGTTTAACTGGACAGAGCGTCACGATAAATCACTAGGGCTTCACTGTGTCATCCTGAGATGTGAAGGGCAGATGCATAAGGTCACATGATCAAAAGAACAGGCTTTAAAATTTAAATATTTACATGACCTAATGGGTCCCACTTAATATTAAGTGGCTTTAACTACTATGTACTTACATTGAAATTAATAATTTGATACAATGGGCTTATTGTGTACATACATGTTTTTACATTATACTTATATTTTTGTAAATACCTGCATGTAATTACAGCTGTAATTAATTTATGTAATTACAGCTGTAATTAATTTATGTAATTACAGCTGTAATTAATTTATGTAATTACAGCTGTAATTAATTTATGTAATTACAGCTGTAATTAATTTATGTAATTACACAGTTGATCCTTTACATACACCTTAACCCACCCTTAAACCTCACCTGTGCCTAACCTTACCCGTATCACACCTCAAGAGCAGCAAGTGGTTTACAATACATTGTACTTATTTTTCGATGTAAGTACATAGTACTTAAAGCCACTTAATATATATAATATTTACAATCATAAAAATAGATAAATCATAAAAAATTACTTCTGTTAAATTTCCTGGTAATTTTCACTTGACACATGCAAGGATCCCTGAAAATAACTTTTTACATAAAATAAAATCTTCAGTGATCTGTGAAAAATGAAGAAAAGTATTTCCAGTCAACCACAGTAAAATCTGTTATAGTTTTAATAAATATTTAGAATTATTTTTTATTTTATTATTTTAATATTTCCTGTTTTCATTTTCAATTTTCAATTTTTTTTAATTCTTATTAGTTTTTTTAAAAGACTAGTTTTATTTTTATTTTAGTTATTCTAGCACATCAAGTCAAACTGAATGAAAATCATAAAAGAATACTATGAAATATATTTTATTTTATTTCAGTTAATGTTTATTTCAAGTAGCAAAAATGTTTTAGATAACTATAATAAGACAGATATAACAACAATCTGTAAAGATTGAATTGTAATTCTTTATAAAATAATTGTTAAATATAGTATAATAATAATAATAATAATAATAATATTGTATATAATATCATCATAATGTTATATAGAAAGTGTTTAATCAAAATTATAACAAAATACTGTGGTAATTTTCACATGATACAAGTAAAGATACCAGAAAATAACTATAGAAAATACGAGTTTAATTCACCTAGACTCAACTATAGTGAAATCTTTTTTCTTGAATATACTCTAATAAATGCCAACATGTTAGATTATGATTTTTTTTTAGCACAAACCGCTCCTCAGTTTTGTGCTGCTGTTTCGATCGGAAGCGCTTGAGGAGTCACATTTTCATTTAAGCGATTGACCTCCATCAATTTGGCTGGTCACAGTCGGTAATTAAGTATTTAATTGAAATGTTTTCTTGCATCTGGAGGAGGCGACGAGCACGATGGCTTTTCAGATATTAAATAATCAATCTACCAATTATCACGCTCATGGTGAAGGACAGAGTGAGCGAATCAGTCTTAATCAGCCGAAAGCGTTTAATTGACGTGGAAGAGGGAGAGCTGTCATTCAGAATTAGATTCTGGCCGCTCGACTGAACATGAGACTTTCTCAGCTCCGTGTCACAGAGTTATCAAGGGTATTTGCTTTACCCGCTTCGGCTTCTTCAAAAACTCTTCTGAAGTCTTATGATGCTGAAACTTGAGCGGTAAATTCTCTGTTTACTGTTCATCTACGCTTTCATAACAAGCTCTTGTTGTTACAAAACACTCTAGATTTAATATTATAGATTTAACACTTATAGATTTAATATCACATGCTGAGAGGTCACATGATCACAAGAACAGGCTTTGAAAAGTTTATCAACAGCATTTGTGGCATAATGTCTATTAAAACATCAATCTATTAAAAAACATTGTAAATAGTGCAGCTGCAGTAAGATTAATTAAAGGCAGTACAACAAATATTACAATGATGTGTAAATATGAAGAAAAACATTCAAATAAATATATACATTTAATTAAAACTATATATATATACACTACAATGTTACAATGTGTATATATATATACTACAATGTTACAATGTTACAATGTGTACAATGTCACACAATCTCTGATTGTTACAATGTGTAAATATAAAAAAACATTAAATATATACATAAAATATTTTTTTATACAAATAATTGTAACATTTTTACATGTGTGATCATATATATATAGATATATAATAAAAACTTATTTCTAAATATGTACTTACTTATCAATATGCAAGGATACACGAAAACGTAGTAAAATCACTATATCACACGGCCTAGTGTCTTATTTATTGAATATATTTGCAAATCTATGTTGAACATATGTGGTTAACCATTCATTTATTTTTAAAAAGGAAAAACTGTAGTTACAGTAAGACAAAGCAGTGTTATATTAGCACATACATTTTTTTTTTTTTATGTTTGAGTAATTTTGTGTTGTTTTTAAAATATGGTATAATTAAAATTTTAGTTATTTTAGTACACAATAAAAAAAATGTAGGCCTACAGCTGATCTCTGCTTTCAGAAGCTCTTTTTGCTGGAATCGCTGTGGTTTTCCTGACGCGTGTGTTTCACCTGTCTCCTGCAGTCGGGTCGGGTCATGTGCAGACGGATGGTGTGCGATTGTGACAATCCCACGCTGGATCTGTTCTGCTGTCCGGAGTGCGACCCGCGCCTGACGTCCCAGTGTCTCCATCAGAACGGACTGCTGACGTACTCCAGTGGAGACACCTGGATCGAGAGCTGCCAGCGCTGCCAGTGTCTGGTGAGAAGCACAGCGCACACTTACACTCTACCACACGGATGTGATGGAAACAAGGAGTGCGTCCCAATTCACATACTTCTGCACTATTCTATGCCGTTTTGTAGTATAAATAGTGTGCGTAGTGAAAATTAGAAAAAGAATAGTGTTCACTGAAAATTACAAATAAAAGAAGGGCACTTTAAATACTTTGATGATGCACTTAATTAACCGAAAAAATTAAATGTGGAATGTTGTACACTTCACGCACTCGACTGACACAGATTTCCTTATAAGGGAGTGGGCGGGGCTTTCAGACTCTGATGATTTCCTTATAAGGGAGTGGGCGGGGCTTTCAGACTCTGATTTACTTATGAGGGAGTGGGAGGGGCTTTCAGACTCTGATGATTTCCTTATAAGGGAGTGGGCGGGGCTTTCAGGCTCTGATTTACTTATGAGGGAGTGGGAGGGGCTTTCAGACTCTGATGATTTCCTTATAAGGGAGTGGGAGGAGCTTTCAGACTCTGATGATTTACTTATGATGAATTGGGAGGGGCTTTCGGACTCTGATGATTTCCTTATAAGGGAGTGGGAGGGGCTTTCAGACTCTGATGATTTACTTATGATGAATTGGGAGGGGCTTTCGGACTCTGATGATTTCCTTATAAGGGAGTGGGAGGGGCTTTCGGACTGATGATTTACTAATAAGGCAGTGGGGAGGGGCTTTCAGACTCTGATGATTTACTTATAAGCTAGTGGGCGGGGCTTTCAGACACTGATTTCCTTATAAGGGAGTGGGTTGGGCTTTCAGACTCTGATGATTTACTTCATTAGTTGGGCTTTCTCATTAACCCTGAAATAGTCATTAGCTGTGTTTTTATCCAAAGTTGCGAACTTAAAGGGATACTTCACCTCTGGGAAGATGAATGTGTATTTAAAATAGGTAATTTATGTAGAAGAAATGTGAAGACATTTTTTAATTTGGAGCTTTCTAGACTGAGAAAAGCCAGAAAATGTATTTTTGGCTTATGTGGATGAAAGACAACAACTCCCAGAATGCACTTGCTTCGCTGCCCTAGGAGGCCACGCCTACCGCTAAGACAGCGCAGTTGAAAACAAGGTTAGGCTACTAGTGAGTCTCCGTGACGAGTCTGCCTGGGATTTCGGGATCGCCCAAAATGTCCGGGATTCGGCTTTTGCGTTCTACAGTCGCCATTCATTATGTTTACTGTGGCGAGCAGGACGAGGCTGACGGCCGCGGGAGAACGGCGCGAGGCCGGTGGCGTCATTACTGAGACGCGCCGGGTCTCGCATCTCTCACGGAGGTGCGGGAATTTTCTTAGCAATGTTAAAACGCACATCAACCGATCACTTGTTTAGCGTTCATGTAAACACTACATTCAGATTCACCGATCGGAATGAATTCAGTTAGATTGAAACATGAGGTGTGCATGTAAACAATGAATGGCGACCGCAGAAAGCAAAAGCCGAATCCCGGACATTTTGAACGATCCTCGCCCGCCGGACATGTCCGGGAAAAGGAGGATGGTTACCCATACTTACTCAGCTTTCTCCTACTATTCAGCTTTCTCCACAGAACAAGAGCCTGCTAGCTTAGCTTCCAAAGAAAGACGGCTGACACTGTGTACATTCTGTGAGTGAGATCCCACCCTGAATGGGCGGGCTGAAAACATGCGGAACAATGCCATCTACTGGCTGTAGTCTTTAGCCTCTGGCCAGAAAATCCTCTGATGACGCAAAATGACGATTTTTGCGTCATCGGAGGATTTTTTCCAGACAAAAAATACATAAATCTCTCCTCTCAGGGGGATATGAGGGTGGAAAGCACGGTAATTCGAAAATACTACAGGTTTTCTACTAATACAAAGCTTAATGCTAAATCCTGAAGTAACCCTTTAACATTGTAATACCGCATAAAACATTTGTGAATAAAGCAACGTTTCCATCCCATGTGTCCAAGAGAACAAAATCGTCACTTCCTGGGAAACTAGCACAAAATATCAGTTATAATAAATGTACGTTTCTGCAATCGGGCTTTTCCCTCTTTCCCTCCGTCATAAATGAGTGTCTCAGAGCGTCAGACGAAACACAGTAAACGCTGGTGTTTGGGAACACACTCGTGTGAGACGCTTCTGGAGGGAATTAAACCAAATCATTCCAGATCACACACTTTAACTCCGGCGTTTCAGAAACACCAAACCAACATTAGAGATGCTGCAACGCCATTGGTCCGCTGGTTACTCCAGTTATCCAATCACAGCCTCTGCTGAGGCAAAGTCACATGAGGTTTATGGAATGAAAGGTAATAAAATTATCCACCTCAATTGAGTGTGTTTCCATCCAGTGTTTTATGCGATAAATCAAAATGTGAAGTGGATGGAAACAGCTCATGTTGGCTTTAAAGCACTAACTGCAATAATAACTGTATTTAGATCAAATTTGTGGTTGTAAAAACAGCTATTTTCGGCCCCCGATGGAGAACACGAGTTAGCGGCTCTCAGGTAATTCGAGTTTGAGACCCCTAGTATCTTTCCAAACATCACAAACTCAACAATAATCAAAGAATAATAAATAAATGCAGCATGATGGACTCTGTGCTGCTCGTATGTGGTATGAATCTCGATGCTCCCTACCGAGTGTTCGAAACACCTCTCCTCCTCCAGCCATATGCTCGTCAAATGCTAATGTCATATTTGCATTCATGAGGGGGTTTTGTGGAAGAAAGCAGCTTGTTGTGACCCCCTCCTGCTCGACTCTTTTCCCACAAATCATCTGTGCGGTGGGCGGAGACGAGGCTCGTTGATCAAGCGTGCGCTCATTAACACTGGCTCTCATTAACACTGGCGCTCCGAGGGGCCGTTACAGCGACCGCTTCATTCTCCCAGACACAAACACATGAGGAAGAAGCAGAGGAAAATGCAGAGAGAAACATCAGGGACATTTACAGTAGGCCATGGAAAATTATATTCAATTTAAAAACAATTATTTATTTTTTTTAATCTTTGAAATGCTGATGCTCATAACACCAGCAATAATAATAATATTAATAATAATTATAATAAATACATCATTAACTTATATTATTGAAAATATGACCTTAAAATAAATATTCAATTGGTTGATTTAGTTGTTATAATAAAAGATTATTATTAAAATTAAAATTATATACGTTTATATAGATATATAAAAAAATTTTTTTACACAAAATAGGATGAAACATAACACACAATTTTTGTAACAATTTTGATTTCCAGGCCTAAAAAAATAAAAAATAAATCACATAAATGATTTAAATCTTAGAAATGCCAATGCTTAATTCAGTTTATAATAATAATAATAATAATACTTATTATTGTTGTTATTATTATTATCTTATTTGTGTACAAAATTGTATAAATCAATGTAAATTAAATATAGCAATTTTGCATGTTTTTTAATAAAATATTTTTTAAACAAAACCATATAAACAAGTGGTATTTCCTGGACAACGTTGATGTAATAATGAGGTCATGTGACAACAGTACAGCATACTATAGTTTGAAATGTTCATCACTGTATAGAAAGCAGTATATACAGCACAGTGTGTAACGCTCTGATAAATATGCATCCTGGAAAATATATTACATTCCATGCAAGAAAAATGCAGATGCTGCAATAAACTCAGAGCTCTGGTCAATAGCTCGGGTAAACAGGTTTTACCCTTCCAGCGGTGATAAGCAGCCGGACCGCGTGAGATCAAAACACAATCAGAATTCGAGGGAAAGACTTCAAAAAGACTCATGCATCTCACACGGCTGTCAGAGCGCCTCCTGTGTGTTAGCTCGGCTGAAATGAAAACGCTCGGCCAAATCTCTGCTCAGCCAGACCTGAAATATATGACCTGTATTTGAGGATGTATTGGGGAGTCAGTGCTTTGCTGTTATTGATAGCTGGTGAACCAACAGAGACCCGCGCTCAGAAATACATGCAATATAGCAGAAATGATATTGTTTCCAGCCGCCAGATGAGTGTTTGACTGTTATTATTGTGGCGCTTCGGCGTGAGGAACGCTTTAAATGTCAACTCGATTACATCTCGCTATCTAAAATTATTCTTACTTACGCACAATATTGCAAAGCACCTGCGCATGCATAAGCCTGCTTTTTTTATCATGCATCTCAATGTGAAGTTAACATTTTGGATCATTTATTGAAGACCCATGATATCAATATTGTAGTTTTGTGTTTTTCGCTCATGAAAAAATAAATAGAAAATTAACTTTCAGCACATATGCGCATTTATAATTTACAGTCTTTCTCATCAGGGGAAACAAACCCAAAATATTGAATGAAGATTACTAGATTTCATTATAGAGATAAGATACTGTATAGGTAAAACGACTCGAATTAAATGTTTTCATTTACATGGATTAATAAAATAATTTGGATTATAATACAAAAAAAAGAATATTATTACTATATGATATTAATATCATCATCATCATCATATTATTATTATTATTAGGAAATAATTCATATTACAATTTAGATTTTTACACCTGAGAAAAAAAAAATTCACAGAAATGATTAAAAATGGCAAAATAATAATTATAATACGGTACCAATCAAAAGTTTGAGGTCTGTAAGATTTTTTTTTAAATATATAATTCTTTATTCGAGGATTTGTTAAATTGATGCAAAGTGACAAGACATTTATAATGTTACAAAAGATTCCATTTCAAATAAATCTTTTTAACTTTCTATTCATCAAAGAATCCTGAACAATAAAATGTATCAGTTTCCATGAAAACATGAAGTGTTTCCAACACTGATAATAATCATAAATGTTTCTTGAGCATCAAATCCTCATACCTCAGGATCATGTGACACTGAAGACTGGAGTAATGATGCTGAACATTCAGCTTTGATCACAGTAATAAATTACACTTTACTATATATTCACATAGAAAACATCTATTTAAAATTCTAATAATATTTACATTTTAACAGTATTTTTGATCAAATAAACGCAGCCTTGGTGAGCAGAAGAGACTCTTTCAGAAACATTAATAATCTTACCAACCGTGTGCATGTAGGGTTCGAGCCCAGACCGTTGCTTCAGTTCCTTCACTGTCGTATTGTTGGTTTCTCTGGTGTTTTCAGCAGGGTGAAGTGGACTGCTGGCCCCTGTCCTGCCCGCCGGCGGACTGCGAGTTCACGCTGGTTCCCGAGGGCGAGTGTTGCCCGCGCTGCGTCTCGGACCCGTGCCAGGCTCACGCCGTCCGCAACGACATCACCAAGACCTGCGATGACGAACACGGGATCACGCGCTTCAGCGGCTCGTCCTGGGTCAAACACGGCACGGAGTGCACACTGTGCCAGTGCAAGGTACTTACAGCACACAAAAAAACACACACTTGTGCAGAGAGACATGATCAAATATACAAACAAGCAGAAAACATGACATGCAAACAAACAAAGAGACAGGGATGTACAGTCAAACCAAAAATGATTCAGACACCAGATATAATTTTTGATATTGTTTTACTAGTGTGTGCAGGACACTATAGTTCATTTATGTAAGTGAGGAGAGCAAAATAAAGTAAACTGTGACATATTATACCCAATAATTCTTCATACAGAGACTACCAGTAACATCTGGGGCCATAAATGATCCAGACACTTTGAGCTGATCATGTTTTGCTGAAGTGTGTTTTCTTTAATTGCTAATGCTCTTTTTACACACAGACTGAACAAAATGAAGCATTGCTTGGTCACTGGTTGAGCTAAACTGGTATTATCTAATTGTGTAGTTAAATTTAACAGCTTGTGATGCGTTTTCCCTCGTCTCTCTCCAGAACGGACACATCTGTTGCTCAGTGGATCCCATGTGTCTCTAGTGGCTCGGCTCACAGCACCTGTACAGTCTCACACGACCCTCCCCGAAGTTATGCCAAATATGAAAGGTGTGTAATATCAGACCGGAGGAGGCCATTTCTGCACAATCAAGGACTATAAACCCACGACGAGAAACGAAACACGAGCACCGGCATGACCACACTGGATGTTTAAAGAATAAAACATTCTTTCATTTTTATCTCTTTGATGATCACAGGATTGTAGAAACTTTAGCTAGCAAGTAAATCTTATCGTATCTCTCTTTTGCCTGGATATGGAAGTTCGACGCTATTTTGTGTTTCTTTTTTCGATTAGCTTTCTGTGTCTGTTTTCTGTCTAGATTTTAAATTATTATATGGCTTGTTCTTGTCTTACGGTGAATAAAATATCTCCATTTCCATTTATGGATGCGTTGACCTTTCATTTTCCCCAGCGGCGCGCTACGTCTCCCGAATGTGTCGCTCAGCTAAAGCCGTCTTACGAGGTGATCAGCGAGTGTGCTAATTAAATAGTGACCTTCTCTGCTACCTGAAACATCATCATTATCTCCGATCTCTCAAGCAGCTTAAATATCCCAGCATTCACGCTTGACCGTCCCGTAAACTTCGCTCACCCTTCAACGGATTTCAGAATCCAAATGCTTCCTCTTCCTGTATGTTTTGAATATCGCATGAATATTCATCAGCGTCTCCAGTATGGGCATCAGAGCGAGCTCGTGAATATTCAGCGGGGGGGACGAGGTCGTTTGGGAAACAGGACTGCGCTTTCCTTCAGGTCACTGTGTGAAAGTGTTTCGGTGACACAGATATCAGTCAGCGCTCCGCTTTCCCAAACTCAAACTGCTAATGGCTAAAAACTCAAATCAATTATAAAATTATAATCACTTTTTTTTGCTTGTGTTTCATACATATTTAAAGAAAAGTTTCGTCGTTCCAAACCTGTCTTACTGAATAGTTGAGAATGATTGTGTTAGCTTGTGTGTGTTATCGTGCTGCTCATTCGCTTGACTATCAACCAACATAAAAGTGTATCAAGGCACTCGAGAGTTTAAGTAAATGTATAAAAAGCCTTTATTTCATCATTATTACATACAAACATATTTGTTTTGCATATTTATATACTTTACTGTAAATATCTATTATATTTAATTGTATATATTGCACTACTGTTGAACGCCTGAGCCTCAACCAAATGCATTTCAATGTACAAATCGTCTTTGACATTTGTATGTATGACAAATAAATAAACTTAAACTATTTATATAATTCATGATGAAACAAATGCTTTTTATATACATTTACTTAAACTCTCGAGTGCCTTGGCTTGATACGTTTTTATGAGTTGAATTATTCCTACGTCCAGAGAGCACCGGACACGGACTTTACACCCCGCGCAATGCTTTACTGCACTATGGAAGCTTGTTTCCGCCACAGAATAAAACATTTTAAAAGATAATTGCGACTTTTTATCTCACAATTGCGAGTTTACATCTCGCAATTCTGACTTTATTTCTCAGAATTGCGTGAAATAAAGTCGCAATTGCGTGTTATAAAGTCAGAATTGCGAGATATAAAGTCAGAATTGCGAGATATAAAGTCAGAATTGCGTGAAATAAAGTCAGAATTGCGAGATATAAAGTCAGAATTGCGAGATATAAAGTCAGAATTGCGTGAAATAAAGTCGCAAATGCGAGATATAAAGTCAGAATTGCGAGATATAAAGTCAGAATTGCGTGAAATAAAGTCAGAATTGCGAGATATAAAGTCAGAATTGCGAGATATAAAGTCAGAATTGCGTGTTATAAAGTCAGAATTGCGAGATATAAAGTCAGAATTGCGAGATATAAAGTCAGAATTGCGAGATATAAAGTCAGAATTGCGAGATATAAAGTCAGAATTGCGAGATATAAAGTCAGAATTGCGAGATATAAAGTCAGAATTGCGTGTTATAAAGTCAGAATTGCGAGATATAAAGTCAGAATTGCGTGATATAAAGTCAGAATTGCGTGAAATAAAGTCAGAATTGCGTGTTATAAAGTCAGAATTCTGACTTTTTTCTCGCAATTGCGACTTTATATCACGCAATTCTGACTTTATAACACATAACTGCGAGTTTATATCTCGCAATTCTGACATCTTTCTCAGAATTGTGAGATAGAAAGTCCAATTCTAAGGGGAAAAAAAGACAGACTTTTTTTTTTTTTTTACCTCAGAGTAGTTTATATCTCACAATTCTGACTTTATAACACGCAATTGCGACTTTATATCATACAATTCTGACTTTATATCTCCCAATTGCGTGTTATAAAGTCAGAATTGCGAGATATAAACCTGTAATTCTGAGAAAAAAAGTCAGAATTTCAAGTATATTTCTCGCAATTGCAAGTTTATATCTCATAATTCTGACTTTATAACATGCAATTGCGATTTTATATCACGTAATTCTGAGATAAAAAGTCAGAATTGTGAGATTAAAAAGTCGGAATTACCTTTTTTATTTTTCACTCTGTGGCGGAAACAAGCTTCCATACCGCACTCCTTGTTTTAATAAACAAACATATTTGCTATATAATATGCATCGCTTTATGTGAGTATACTGCATGTATGCGGACAAAGCTGGACGTAGTAAACATCCAACTTTATACATACAGCTGTGTGATAATATAATTCACATTTTGCAGCAATATAAACAATCAATGTGCTATAAAGTATATATTGCTTTATGCAAGTTAGAGTTGCACGATTAATTGTTAAAAGATCGCGTTCTCATTACTAAACGACAGCGATTCGGCTCTATGTCTATTCAACTTTTGACAATCACAGCAAACATTCAGGTCTGCGTTCATGTATAGACACAGTATGAAACTATAATTTAAATGTTCACAGAAGTGCTGGGATAAAAGTTTATAGATTGGCGATAAAAATAGAGCAAATCACCAACATGGCGCTTTAGATAACGATTGTATCAATTACATCGTTACACCAGTAGGTGGCGCAAGTGGTTGTTATAAAAATGTATTTGTCATTGAATCATTTATTCAAGAGATTCGTTCAAAAACGGTGATTCATCCAGTAATGAAACAAGTGAAGTATTTATGAGCGAGTCATTGAATCATTCAAACCGCTTTTAAATAATTCATACAAATTAATTTAACATTTTTAAATAGACTGCAGAAATTAATTTTGTCAGAACCATTAAACTAAATTACATGTTATTTTTAGATGTCTATTCAGAATCATGTTGTGATCTCTGTTCGAAACAACATACATACAAACATATATATAAAACAAAAAAAAGGAAAAAAGGAAATGAACACGAAGTACTAAGCAATCGTATGAAGCCTCATGTTTTAAACACGCTGGGCCGCACGAAACATGATTAATCATTTAAATGACAAGATAAAGATCCGCTTATTTGAGGATGATGTTACCTGTTGTCCCGTCTGTTGATTGGACAGTCATGTGTGTGATGGGTTATGAATGGTTACGACCTCAACCTGAAGCCGAAGACGCTGCACAAGGTCCATCTTGAGAGGAAGATTCAATTCCTTGACCACGACTAAACATGGCCAGGATATTCTTCTCTTATTGCAGCAATGAAAACATTTCTGTTTTACAGAATAAAGGAGATGCTGAAGCATTTATTAGGCGCTTCTTTATGTGCATAAATTGAAGTCATTATATGTGTTTTATAAGAAGCACTGGGTTGCAGATCCTCGTCCCACATGTATCTTCACCTGTGGCGGGTTGAACCGCTCCTTCCAGGGGTCAGAGGTCATCAGAGGTCATCATAGGTAGCTTCTGTCCTCCAGCGGGTCAACACCGAATGCTCTTCAAGTCGGAGAAATGCAGTTTCATGTATAAACAATTCAAAACACTATCATCCTGCAAAAGCTCTTCCTCAGTATTTAATAATGTTTATGAAAACTGTGTGCAGTTGTATACAAACATTTCAGCTTTTATTTGAGTGTAAATATTATATCTGGAAATAAATATCAGTTGAATATAATAGCTCTGTTGGTAACCTCTACTATTATAGTGTAACAAATGAGAGCGTTCCCTGTATAGTTTAAAGAATTATTTGGGATAATTTTAAAGTATAAACAACTCCCTTATTTTTTATATATATATATATTTGTCATAAAACAAGACTCATTTTGCATCTCAAGTAAATGTATCTTGATTTAAGAATGTACTGGAAAACAAGACAGAAATACTATCATCATTTTTTCTGCAGTGTAGATACATAATTAAAGATCTCTTACCCAACCATTTGACTGACATGAACATCGATACTAAGCAGGTTTGTACATCTTCTGTCCGTTCGATTTCCTGCCTAATGAAACTGAAGGTTTGGATTTGATTATTCAATTATGGTTTACCAGTCTACCAAGAAAACAAGTCAACTAATTCAGTTTCACTGCATGACGTGGACAGATTTACGCATGGAGCTTCAGCCATGTGACATGCGATTCAATTCCTCCACAGAACACCAATCAATCACTTTGCTCTTTTCCACGGTGGATTACATTCATGCACTGCTTGTTTCTCAGTAAAAGCTCGAGTTTCTTGACCACAGTGTTTCTCTTTCGGGTCAGATCTGCTGATAGGGCCGTTTCTGTGGATTATGCGCTCAGGATTCGAGACGGCGTCCAAAAAACACTCTCCCGCTGCGTTTGATCAAGAATTCATGCATGGGAGTCGAGTTTGAGTCGAGGCCGCAACACAACACGAGCACTGAAGAGATGCTGTGCGGCTCAGACGCGGTTTAAAAGAGCAGTTCAGACTAAAATGGAGATTTATTCAAAATTTAATCAATTCTAAATGTATTCTGTGGAGCACAATTAACCCTCTGGTGCTCTTCGGTCATGTTTGAAATTTATGAAACTTGGAAAAGGTTTTGGCACTTGCTATGTGAACACAAACACACACACACACACACACAAATCATGGACATGATTCAAAAAGGTTAAATGGTCCTGTAAAAAACAGTCACACTTGTGCTCCTCACGGTCAAAAACTAGCGCATTGGAAATTATTGAGATGAGTTTCCTCTAGTGGAAGCGTTCGGTACTGCAGCCGAACACACTCTCACTGAAAGCTCATTTACTGAGATATCAGCCTCAACTTTGGAACACAACTTTAGATTTATGGCTTTGATTTTCTTGCAGGTTTCGAGTAAAAACGTGATTTTAAAAATACATATTTCATATATAAATTGAAAATATTTTTGTGCATTTTTCATAACAATACACGTAAAATTCGTACTTTTTTTAAGTTCACTTTTTAAAACTTCTTTCACTTCAGCAATAATCTGCCAAGTGTCGTCTTTGAAAATAAATCTAATTTAAGTCTGTCGCTCTAAAGCGTTCAAGATTTACCACAGTTTAAGTTGGAAATTTTATTTTCAGGTCTATGCTCAAAAAGTGAATAAATGGATTATAAATACAGCGTAAATACAATTTAGTATAAAAAGAATATTAAATAAAAACATTATCAAACTAAAATATAGTAAATATAGTAAATTCATTTCGTTTAATTTTTTTTTTTGATTGACACGCGAATAGCTCTATATTATGGCTGTTCTTTCCCATGTAATGAAAGTCAAAGGGGATTTTGTATGGAGACACCACACTTTTTTCTAAATTATATTTGACATGTATTTATATTACTTTTTCACAGTATAAATAGGGTCCTTGCACGAGGACGATCATATTTGACGGTCTGTGTCCAACTAAAGGACTCGTGAATCGTTCTGAAATGACTGTAATTTCCACGGACGTCAGAACCACAGTGTCGGGTCTCGGGTCGCCTCCAGTGTTCGGGACAGGTTTGGCACAGGTGCCATATGTGCCCAGCGTGCTCCTCTCTGGACGTGGCGCTCGGCCAGCGTTGGGACTGAGAAATCCCAGCATGCACCGGCCTGATTCCAGCTGGCTTCTAAATGACCAATTTACTATCAGAGAGGAAAACCCACCGCGACAGATGCTACGACCTACGGGGAGCTGATATTACTGTTTCTGCTAGCTATTAACGCCTGCACAGTGATGATGTCAGGATGCGCTAGTGTTTTAGCACTTTAGAGGAATCCTATTGGCTGCAGATGTCACTCGTCATTTGAGTGACAGCACTAAACCCCGCCCCCATTCGGTGTCCTCAAGGCCTATAAAGTCCATTTCAAACCTGAAAAAAAATACAGGATGACACATGAAGTCAGACATTCAACTTGTATGTAGTTACTAGTTAATGATAAACATTCATTTTCTAGCAAGTAAATGCTTTAGTGAGTCGAAGGTCCTATATTAAGAAAAAAAAAAACCTTGTTTAGGCAATGCTTGCAGAGACAGGGGTGTAAAACATGGTAAATGATCCACTCTTTTGATAATCGTACACCAGTAAATTATAGTATTACGCATTATTTATTACATACAACCTGGTTATAGAGACTGTTTTGTTAAACAACAGCAAAAAAGGTCCATTTCATGTGCATTTACAAATGTTTCAGAGTGTATTCTCACATGGTTTGCTGGATTAGACCATGGACCAGTTGCATAAACACAGCCATTATCTTAAAATTGTGTTTTAATAACTAGCCTGACCTGATTGTATTGTGTTTTCCAGAATATAAGTCGCGTTTTGTTCCTCGTCTAAAACATGCCGCGACTTATATTTCAAAGTGACTTACATAATTGAATTAGCATCAAGCACGCAGAACATTCGGACTGAATGAGAGAGGAATGTGAGACCAAATGTTTTTGTATTGAACATTTCTTCAGTGGTGTCCAATGTTGTTTTGCTTCCCAATATTCTTCAAAAATATCTTCTTTTGTGTTCTGCAGAAAACAACACGTGGAACAACATTTGGGTCGACTGTTCCTTTAAAGATATGACCTGCCTTAAAGTCCCCTGTGGTGAAAATCCAGCTTTTAATGTTGTTTATATGTCTATGTGGTGTTTTTAATGTGCTTTATGACAAACCATGTGTAAGTTCATAAGTCGACACCATTGCTGAGCATTTTCTCCTTAAAGGTCCCATTCCATGGATTATTTTTATTATTTTATCATGTTTCCAGGGGTGCCCTTATAATGTTAGTATGTTTTTTAGATAAAAAATTGTTATAATTTAGAAATAAAAGGCATATTTCCTAGCCTGATTTCATTCCCTGGTTTGAACACTCTGTTTGAAGGGGCGTGTCTGCTGAGGGACTTCAGTGTAAACGCCCTCTGCTGTGATTGGCTGACATGCTTGCATATGAAATATCTGGCATTACATGTGGAACTATCTGGAAAACTTTTACTATTACAGCTATTATACGTTTTTACTATTACAGCTATCGGGATTAACGAATCGTGAGAAGTTTAAGTATTTAGATCTCTTTCAATCACATAAAAAATTGCAGTGACGAGCATTGAGCAGATGACAGCCTGTTGATCGCGTGAAAGATCTTATCATTGCAACGCAGTTTCTGCACTCACTAATGATTTCACCAATGCAAACATGAGGCATATAAATACAGTAAGAGCTTCGTTGTGCAGTGTAACAGCGTCATTGATTTCATAACGAGTGTTGGCAGTGTCCATATAAACTCGCGCTGTGTGATTGACAGCTTGGACGATTGGAAAGGGATTGTTCTTTGATCGCTTTCTGTATATTAATCACAGTTTAAGTTAGATTATTTTCATCCTACTAAGAGAAACGATGTGAAGTTGATCGCTACTTCCATATTAAATCACTACTTGTACTTACCGCTTGCTGGAATATAGTTGAAATTGTCCCCTTCGTCAGTATGAGACGCTGAGAGAAGCCTGCTTGATATTATCCCAGGTTAGAAAAACAGTCCGTGGTGAAATGGACAGAGCAAACTAACTTCGAATTAAACTTTTGCGGTATCCGATTATAGATAAACATCAACCATCTGTTGACATTTCGCCATCAATACGCCTGTGTTCCTGTGGGCGGAGGTTACGTCCGCCCACAGGACGTAACCTTATTACATCATTAAAGCAGGATGTAGAGCGGTGTAGTCCAATCCAGCCGTTTTTTGTAGTCAACTTCTGTTAAATAAAATATCTCGCTTGGCATTGAACTTTGAGCTTTATAATTTTACAGATATTATTTATACACTAACAACAACATTACACACTAACTAAAGTTTGAAACATGGGATCACGTAGAACGGGACCTTTAAAACTACAGTGAACCAAAGACAGTCTCAAAAACACGCTTTGAAATCGCTGGTGTTTCTGACGTCACAAACTACCTTGTAACCAATCAGATCAATGTGTGATCATCAACCAGTGGATCTCTGAGCTGAGTGAGTGAGTGGAGGCGGGGCTCATTTGCATATTCATAGAACCGCGCATACTAAATGAGGCAAGGGTGTCGAGTTACATTCAAGATATTTTAAGTCATGAAGAATTTGTTTTCAAGGAAAAAACTTTTAAATATATAATTTCAGTGATCAAAGATGAGTTTTAAGGGATAAAATGATTGACTACAGGGGGACTTTGAAGGGAAAAGACGACTAACCTTCAGTTCTAGTCTTATGCAACAGGCCTCAGCTCTTTTTTTCAACAGATGGAGCCAAAAATCGATTGATTGCACACGAGGATGATAGTTACTCAGTCTTGAAACTTGTGAGAGAAACGTTCTTCAGTTTTTCTCGTAATAAACAGTAAGTGTGTGATTTCTTATCAGCTCCCGAAGTCCGTGCTGAAGTTATCTTCAGTCTGCAGCTGCTGTTGAGAAAAAAACTGTCGTCGACTTTATTTATTTCTCTCTGCAAGTTTGTAATATCGCTGTTGGAGCGTTAACGGGCTTTAGCCGTGTAGCCGCTCATTAACGTGCTTCTCAAGGACGGTGTGATATTCTCCTGACTTTCCCTGCAGCACACTCGATAAAAATGGACAGCTTCTCTCTCTCCGGAACAGCTAATCGAACGGAAGGAGACTGGGAAATTAAGGCTCCTGGGTTTTCTCTGGAAAAACTTTGACTGGCTTCGTACGGGGATTTGCCGCGTCGCTCCTGTCGCATGTCTAGCGATGAAATTCCTATTTATAAGCTTCCCTTCGTCCTGAAACACCACAACTGACAGGGTAACATTCCCAGTCGCGCCTCAGGAACCATCGTGATGGAAGTCTGACAGAGGAGGGTTTCCATCTCTGTCGGCACACGTCAGGAGTTTGAGTTTTCCCCACTGTGATCTCGAAAGGCCTGACATGACAGGCGATCTGCTGGAAACAGCCTCGCCGAGCACGACTCAATTTAAGAGCTGAAGGTTTTCTGCCAGATCTCAAGTTCACGGTGCATATGAAGTCGACGTCTGGCTCTCGGAGAAGAATCAGACGAGCAACTACATTCACCACAGAATATACATCTCAATTTCAAATGATATCCTCACTAACCAATGTTTGCATGCCCAGCGTTGTCCGAAAAACATCTATATTCTGGTTTGAAAACAAAAAGCTCATGAAAAATATTATTTACTCTTCTCCATGTTGTTCCAAACCAATGCTTTTCAGGGTTGCCAGGTCTGCATAACACAACTATCCCAATGACCACAAGAATCAAAACTTAAAATATGTCATTCCCATACCTAAAATATACATTTTAAAGTCACTATTACAAAAAAAATGAGAAAACAACAACACTATATTGTAGGGGTGTCACAACATATTGCAATACAAAAATGTATCATGGATAGTATAATTCAGCCAAAATAAGAATTACTGTGAGAAAAGATTCAAGTTTTCAGAGTTTTAGTGTCAGTTCTACATTAAACTACTATATATAATGTTGAATATAATGTATAATAATGCAATGGGGAATATTAGTGTGTCCTGATAATGCTGAATGTCTGATGTTAGCAGTAAAAAGTGTCCTACATTATTATAAATATATCTAGTCAGTGAAAGAGAGCAAGTACATTCATCTGTTTTCATCTTCAGAATCATGAATATGGTTATTCTGGTGTCTCTATTGTCTGTGCTTTGGGTTTCCAAGTCCGAGCCTATTCATTTACACACACAATGTAATAGAAAATTTAGCATTTTAATCAACAGTTCATTTTTTGTTAGCTTTTTATCATTTGTCTCGAGTATCGCAATAATATCGTATCGTGAGGTCAGATCGTGAAGTGTATCGAATCATGTAATGAGGGGATTATTACACCCTTAATATATTGTAGTGATCACAAAACTTAACATATAGCTCATTCATCATTGGTAGAATATAAAATAGTTCAATACAAGCATTTTCAGTCACATATTTATGCACGGCCTATGACAAATTAGTCCAATTTTTTTTCTATTTTCATACGAGATTCGTAACATTGTGAGCAGAATTTGTATTTATTTGTATCATTTTGTTGTATAAAAATGTGTTTTTCTGTTCCTTTTATTGTGAAAAACATATTTACGATTAATCCAATATTAATAAGGATTTTGCTGTGCATGTAAATGAGGTGATTAAATGAATCTTCATTTGTTGCATCAGTGCAATTTCCCACACATCAAATGATTTCGAAACTGAAGAAAGCATTTAAGATGCACGTCTTTGTCGGTAAACACACAATCGCTTTTGCCACAATATATATAACTGGATTTTCTTCGTGAGCTTTTCCTAAAGGAGCGTTACTTGCACTATTCAGCTATAGGTTATCAGGGGTTCATTTATGTCATCTCCCCCTCTATCTTTTGCTTTGCTAATACAGTAATGCTAATATTGCATGTCTGTCTGTGCACTGCAAATAAATCAATAGTTAATTTCTCTCCATAATCACAAATCTTGAAAGTTAGGGGCGTACTTACAGCCAAGGATGGTGAGGAACAGATTTACCGGGGTGACACACTGAGGTTTTATCATCCACTACACCAGCAAAAGTCAAGCGAGGTCCGCATTCCCGAAACAGGAGATTAGAATTGGGTTGTGTGGAGATTGAAAGCCGTACAAACCTAGCAAGAAATTTCAGCTTTACAGCTATTGTAAAGAAAAGATTGGGAATAATCATTTCAGAGCGCAACACTTTAAAAAAAAGGCATTCGACAAACATAAAAAAGAAATAATCGGATCTGTTATTAAGTGAAATATGTTTTCAAAGAAACTTGAAGCGCTGAGAGTGGCCACATATGGAGCTGCATGCAGATTCTGAAAGCTTTAATAAATCACCTGTAGTGAAAGAATCCTTTATAACCCTTGTGTTTTGACCCGTAATGGTGCCTAATGGCTGTTTACCCAATGTTCCTATAAATGGGTTTGATTGGCACTCTCTGCAGAACCGGATCGTCACCGGATGCAGGCCGGCCCTCGGCGGTTGCTTAGCAACAAGGTCACAGTGGACCGCCAGCAGTCGCCACTTTTGAAGCGTCTCGATACGAGAAGAACCATTTCCACCGATAACATGCAACCTGTGAAATAACATGGTATACTGCGTGTCAAAAGAAGGTCGTTTATTGATAACAGGTTTTGATGTGGATGTTTACCATCCAAACATTTTAGGAGAAGAGAAAAAAACCACACCGGACGAACATGGTCAAAACAAGATGTCAAAACAACACAAGTATAAAAGACAAAGCAATCGGTGTTTGAGATGGCATTACTTTGGCTGAATCAATCCGATCAGATTTCCCAACACATGCATGTGAAGATATATTTGGTGGCACAGCAGTTTGGTGTTTAAATAACTGATAAATAATTCAACAGATAAC
>JAJAQA010000022.1:4274848-4299848 GCA_021464565.1 Rutilus rutilus | reverse complement strand
CGGTGATGTGAATGTGATACTCCTCTTTAAAGACGCGTTTGCACACGGGCAGTTTGATCTTCAGCTGGGTGGTGGACAGACCCGGGAGGTTCATGTCCAGATCGCCCATGAAGTGAGGAAACTCCCAGTCCTGGAAGGGGAACATTCAACACACACACACACTGGAAACTCAAGATCTGAAGTACAAACAGGCTTGAGGTGTTACTGTACGCCATCATCAGACATCGCAGCACTACTGTATGTACACACACATCTAGTGGAGAGAACACCCTGCATGAACTCACTCTTATGTGGACAGAGAGGGTGTACAGTTCTTAACTGGTATTACAATTAACACAGAGAAATCATGCCATAGCAACTGCATAGCAACGCATAAAACACAACTACAATTACTGAAGTAACTACGGCCAAACATCAACTCTAAACACCCCTTGCAACTACTCATAACATCCAAGCAACTGAGAGAGTGTGTGTGTGAGAGTGTGTGTGTGTGTGTGAGAGAGTGAGAATGTGTGTGTGTGAGAGTGTGTGTGTGAGAGAGTGAGAATGTGTGTATGTGTGTTTGAGTGAGTGCATGAGTGTGTGTGTGTGTGTGTGTGTGTGTGAGTGTGAGTGAGTGAGTGTGTGTGCGTGAGTGTGTGTGTGAGAATGTGTGAGTGTGAGTTAGTGCGTGAGTGAGTGTGTGAGTGAGCGTGTATGTGTGTGAGTGAGTGAGTGAGTGAGTGAGTGTGTGAGTGTGTGTGTGAGTGAGCGTGTGAGTGTGTGAGAGTGTGTGAGTGAGTGAGTGAGTGAGTGTGTGTATGTATGTGTGAGTATGAGTGTGAGAGTGTGAGTGTGTGTGAGTGAGTGAGTGAGTGTGTGTGCATGAGTGTGTGTGTGAGTGTGTGTGTTCTGATGGTCTCTGTTGTACTCTTCTGTTTGACATTTATAAGAGATCAAACACGAACTCTAGAACTGAATAGAACAGGTTTCTACAGTTTCTCTCGGGACGATCAGGAGATCGTGTGTGTGAGCGTCAGCCGAACCTCTCGAGATCCAGATCGTTCTGAGAACAGAATCAATACAACTTTGATCATGTCTAATCTGAGGCTCGCAGACGCAAAAACAAACCAAATTTAGCAGAAGAAATGCAGAATAATGTTGTTTCTTGGCAATTACTCCTCGTGTTTACAGAACTGAGAGTGTTTAAATTCTCTGCGACTTGGCTAACGAGGAGCCTCGTAATTACAGTTCCTCTCCTCGCTTCGGCTCATTGACGTCCATGATAACTGTGCTGTACAAAATGAACCTTAAATGACGTGGCATTAAACCAATGGAAGAGGTTCAAATGAGAGACCTTGTGAATCCCAGTGGCTCGCGGTCGCTCCGGGTCTCGGAGTTAATTAGGCTCTGAATAAAACATCAGCGCGTCACAGCAGAGATTAACCGTCACACGCCTGAACAAGGACAGGGGAAATATCTAAACGTGTGTGTGAGTGTGTGTGTGTGTGTGGAGGAGATGAGGAAACTGAGGGAGAAAGAGACACACCTCAACGCTGAGTGTGTGTGTGTGTGTGTAGATGGAGGAGATGAGGAAACTGAGGGAGAAAGAGACACACCTCAACGCTGAGTGTGTGTGTGTGTGTGTGTGAGACACACCTCAACGCTGAACAATTACAATCAGTCAGTGAATGTCAACATGTTTGATCGAGACGCTGTAATCAGAAACATACGGTGTGTGATTTGAGCGAGGCTTCTGATTGGTCGAGGGATGATATATAAAACTATGACAGGATCGGAAAGGTAAGGGTCAACAACACTGGGAACAATATTAAAATGAAATAAGGATTTTTACTGAAATAAGGAAAAAAGACTTTATTTTAAGGTGCCATTGTAACAGTGTAATTATATATTTAAGTACTGAGTAATATTAAATAACTTCTATAGACCTTCTGTAGCTCCGCCCCTTTTCAGTGCTGCGCTCGTTGTCTTTTATCTTCCGGTCTGTATTTTCACAGCCATCTTACGTATTTATGAATGAACGGCTCGTTTTAAAATCTTCCCGGTCGACTGACATTTGTTTATAGACATCTGCTTTAAACATTACAATCCTCATGATAACTTTCGTTAACTTTACATGAAGTAAATCCACTTCAAAAGCTAATTACTCCTGGACAGCGATGCCATAGAGATATACAGAGCGACCGCTAAAACCGAAGTTCAAAGACAATATTCTAAAGATGGCGGCGCCCTCGTTTCTCTGGCGCATAAGGTCTATAGGGTTAGGGTTTGGTTGAGGGTTAGTTTACTGTTATTACTATGGTAAGTACATGTAACATGTAAGTTAAACTAATACAATTAATTATGTAAAGTAAATAAAACAAAAAAAATAAAACAATACAACTGTATAAAGCAATGTGAGAGGGGACAGTTAAAGTAAAGTGGGAGAGTATGTGTGTGTGTGTGTGTGTGTGTGTGTGTTTATGTGAGTGAGTGAGTGTGTGTGTGTGTGTGTGTGTGTGTGTGTGCGTGTGTGTGAGTGAGTGAGAGTGTGTGTGTGTGTGTGTGTGTATGTGAGTGAGTGAGTGAGTGAGTGAGTGTGAGTGTGTGTGTGTGTGTGCGTGTGTGTGAGTGAGTGAGAGTGTGTGTGTGTGTGTGTGTGTGAGTGAGTGAGTGAGTGAGTGAGTGAGTGTGTGTATGTGAGTGAGTGTGAGTGAGTGTGTGTGAGTGTGAGTGATTGAGTGTGTGTGTGTGTGAGTGTGTTTGAGTGTGAGTGAGTGAGTGAGTGAGTGAGTGAGTGAGTTAGTGTGTGTGTATGTGAGTGTGTGTGTGAGTGAGTGAGGTTATTACAGGACGAACAGCAAGAGAAGCTGTTGAGCCCATGTTATCATATTCATGAGACAGTGACACACTCCACTGTGATTTGCTGCCTGTGGCGAAGTGGAGGACATTAAACTAGAATCAGTCAAGAACAGAAACACACACACACACACACACACACACACAGACACAGACACAGACACAGACACAGACACAGACACACACACACAGAGTGTGTGTTTGCACCTGCATGACGATGAGGAGGTCGAACACCAGGATGAAGGAGGCGAGGAAGGCTCGGGACACCTCGTCACTGGGCAGGAACCCCCGGTTCAGGTTATCCCAGCGGATCCAGTCCGTACTGATGACCAGAACCACCACAGACGTCAGAGAGATCAGCACCGCCCTGAGGAACACCAGCAGCTCCGTCAGGAGAGCGAACACAGGCCATGAGTGCTAGAGCCCATCAGTCCATCAGTCCGGGAACTGGTGGACACTCGAGCATCATGCTCTGATCACAGGAATAATTACACTTCACTATATTCACATAGAAAACAGCTGTTTTACATTTTAAAAATATTTTAAAATTTTTACTGTATTTTTGATCAAATAAAAGCAGCTTTGACGAGGCGTTTGTGTCGTCTGAAGATGAATCGCTTCTGTCATTTTTCTGATGGTAAGCAGTAGTTTTGAATTTTGAATCGATTTTGAATCAAATTTCGATTTGATTTGATGTTACTTTTCTAATGTGACTGCGGTAGACCGTTTAATAGGTCTAGAAGAAGAATCCTACTGGATTAAATGTGAACCAAGACATTTATTTAGCTTTTCTTCCCATTTTAGTCAACCAAATATAATAAAACAAATGCCCTTTAAGCTGACTGAATCATTAAACACAGTCTTCTGCAATAAAGCAAGGCAGAAAATATTATTTTATCATTTATATTAAAAATGGGAACAAAGAAGCAAATTACAAACAATAGGAGAAATACAATGGAAACATTTTTTAATATTTTTATATATAGTTAGTTATTTTAATATATAGTTACAGTTACTAGTTAATTCTTCCAAAAAGTAACTAAATTAGTTACTCCGTTACAAATTATAAAAGTAACTAGTTACTTCAGAAAGTAACTATTGCGTTACTTTCAAGTACATTTTTAAATGCTCAAATGTGACCCCTCCTCCACCCCTCTTTAACGGAACTTAAAATACATGTGCATGTTCAATTATTTATGATAAATCTGAATATTATGATGAAATGGACACTTATTACAATACATTATTAACAGAAACAATGTACACAAATCTAAACTATTTTAATGTTGCTGTGGGACAAAGTGAGACTAGCCTCCAATCAAATGCCATGTGTGTAGATATTATGTTTATATAGTGGGTCGATACACATAACACAATAGATGTTTTGGAACTTTCGATATTTATTATTATTATTATTATTGTATTTAACATATAGAAAAACTGAATAATCAAATGTAAAAATAAAACACTGTATAGTCCCATAAAAAAAAGTGTTTCAGTCAAGAGTGTTTTTTTAACTAACATTAATGAAACGGACGGCAACAGTTTATGAGGCTGCTGTCCCTTTAAGAATGAATGAACGGATCTAATATGCTGTTACACATCCAGTTTTCTCCCATTTGTTTTCGTTCGCGTAGGACAGACTATGGTCACATTGAATACTCCACAGTTCACACGGTGTGCATTTGACATAATTGTGTGTGTAGCTGTGAAAGAGATGCGTTGAGTCCTTGTTCGCGGCTTATTGTGATTAACGTCAATAACTTACAGTCATTTCAAGTACTGCTGAGAAGATAAAGTGTGTAACACTTTAGAAAAGTGATTTTTGAAATTTGTGAATCGATACAAATCGGTAGAAGATAGAAACACGATTCATTTATAAATCACTTTTTCCTGCACCTCTAATAAGCAGTGGAAGATCTCTTAACCCTTATGGACATTATTTCTGTCTTATTCAGTTTTGTTTGTGTGATCATGTTAATGCCAACTGTATATATTTTGGCACAGGTGTGTATTTTTATTGGAATTTTACTATTTCACCCCCATTTCCTTTAAAAAGTCTATTTTACACTAGTAACATAAAATAGTTCCTCTCAAGACCTTAAATGTCCCCAATGAAACCCATTAAAACTGCAATTTTTAATCCCAGGGCCATTTAACTATAAAATGATGCAATCTTTGTTAACAGGCTTTCATTCTGTTGGCAAGGCTTCAAACTTTTATTTTTTTAAACTATTTTTTACCAGATGTGCCATTTTCTCAGGTTTGGCCTATAAAGCAAATATTCGCTTTATTCCTGTTTTCTGCTTCTGCATATTATAGAGACAATTGGAGAAATTATGCAGCTATAATTGTGTGGGTGTGTTGGTATGGATGTCAGAGTGTGGTTTGTATGTGTGTAATAAAAAAATGTGTGTGTGTGTGCTGGTAATATTTGAGAGAGAAAAACTCTACTGCAAATCCCCAATCCAACCAGTGTTCATCCCAGTGGAGCTTTACTGGCATCTAATGGGGAAAATCTGCTACTGCGCCCACACACACTCTCACCAGAGCCCGTCTACGGAGAGCCTGGCCACTCCCTATTGAGTCCTATAGTAACAAATGTTGGTTGTAGTTCCACCAGAGCTCCACTGGGGGCGATCGCCCATGAGTGCAGAATGAATGGGAGTCTATGGCGCTAGACGGCTAAATTTGTCTCTTTCACCCGATTGCCGTTGAGAAATCTCAGATTTGATTGTAGGTTTTGCAAGTTCAACATGGGTTATAGGTCGAAAGTTGAATGAACGAGTACTTATGTCCTTTCGATTTCTTACAGGTTGAGTTGTTGTTGCCCATAACACGCTAGCATTCTGCTAATGAACGCTGATTGGTCAGTGAAGGACTGATTACGACCAGAGATACCGCTTGATGGCATCGTGGCATCCGAAGCGGGACCAGAAACAAACAAAACAAAAACTCTTCTAGCACGTGTGTTTACCTGTGTCAGCTGTGTGTGTTTACCTGTGTCAGCTGTGTGTGTTTACCTGTGTCAGCTGTGTGTGTGTGTTTACCTGTGTCAGCTGTGTGTGTTTACCTGTGTCAGCTGTGTTGTGTGTTTACCTGTGTCAGCTGTGTGTGTGTCAGCTGTGTGTGTTTACCTGTGTCAGCTGTGTTGTGTGTTTACCTGTGTCAGCTGTGTTGTGTGTTTACCTGTGTCAGCTGTGTGTGTTTACCTGTGTCAGCTGTGTGTGTGTTTACCTGTGTCAGCTGTGTTGTGTGTTTACCTGTGTCAGCTGTGTGTGTTTACCTGTGTCAGCTGTGTGTGTTTACCTGTGTCAGCTGTGTTGTGTGTTTACCTGTGTCAGCTGTGTTGTGTGTTTACCTGTGTCAGCTGTGTTGTGTGTTTACCTGTGTCAGCTGTGTTGTGTGTTTACCTGTGTCAGCTGTGTGTGTTTACCTGTGTCAGCTGTGTTGTGTGTTTACCTGTGTCAGCTGTGTTGTGTGTTTACCTGTGTCAGCTGTGTTGTGTGTTTACCTGTGTCAGCTGTGTTGTGTGTTTACCTGTGTCAGCTGTGTTGTGTTTACCTGTGTCAGCTGTGTTGTGTGTTTACCTGTGTCAGCTGTGTTGTGTGTTTACCTGTGTCTGCTGTGTTGTGTGTTTGCCTGTGTCAGCTGTGTTGTGTGTTTACCTGTGTCAGCTGTGTGTGTGTTTACCTGTGTCAGCTGTGTTGTGTGTTTACCTGTGTCAGCTGTGTGTGTTTACCTGTGTCAGCTGTGTTGTGTGTTTACCTGTGTCAGCTGTGTGTGTTTACCTGTGTCAGCTGTGTTGTGTGTTTACCTGTGTCAGCTGTGTGTGTGTTTACCTGTGTCAGCTGTGTTGTGTGTTTACCTGTGTCAGCTGTGTTGTCGATGCCTCGAGAGAAAAGAAAGTGCAGAGCGCGAAAGCACCAAAGTGACTGAAGGATTGCCGTAAAGCAGTATCTCTGGTCGTACGATGTGTGTGACGTCATTGACACTTTGAAAGACTTTTTAAAGCAAATAAGTGACTCTAAAAAATCTAACACCCAGCAATGTGTAATTTCTTTGCATCTCCTTTCGAATACAACATTCAAATTACTAGACAAAAAATTATATCCTGAGAAAAGTGGATTTTGAGGGGTATAGCGCCATAGACCTCCATTCATTCTGCACTCGTCCTGTGAGCGCCCTCATGTGGAGCCAGAGTGGAACTGCAACCAGTTCAGACACCGGAAGTGTACTGGGAGGGGAAGTTCTCCCCTTATTAGACGTTCTCTGCTCTCACTGAAAGCTCATTTTTTGAGATATCAACCTCAAATTTGGAACATGACTTGTTTAAATGTATGGCTTGTTTAAGTTCAACATGTTTAATAAAATACAATTTTATAAATAACATTAAAATAATGTTCATAAATAATTTTCATAAACAAACTTTTTTTAAATTTTTTTGGTTTTACTTTTTAAAACTTGTTTTACTTCAACAATAATAATCTACCAGGGGTCTTCTTTAAAATGAGACCAAACTTAAACCTGTGCTCACAATTTTTTTGACAAGGACATTTTTGTCCACTATGGACCTTTGTGTAACTTGTTTTAATAGATACACAAGGGTTTTAAACACACGGTTTCTCAGCAGAGCTGCGGTCTGTCGTGATCGGTGTGTGTGAAATGAAGTCTGCCGTTTTACTAATGGATGGAGACGCTGCGAGAGAGTCCATTAATAAGAGACGTGCAGAGCCAGAATGAAATGTATGGTGTAATGCACTTCTGATGGAACCACTGAATAATACAGACACCAGATCAGTTCTTCATGTCACTTATGTCACTGATGAACACATTCATCAGCCAATGAAGGACCAGAACTGATCTAGGGTCAGTGCCTGACATCGCAACACTAGGAGAGCGAGACGCACAGCTGGATGTCACTTTGATTTTGACGCTTCAGATAAAAATATGCTGCGAAAAACAGCCAAATGTTTCCTTTGACGATGTCAATAAGTAAGTAAAACTGAGTTTTAATGAGTTTTTAATTAGTCTTACTGCAGCGGGAGACTTTCCCACACGCTTTTATCTTCTTTACACTTCAAAATCTGTCAGTGAAGAAAGGCGAAATGCTCTCGTATTTATAACGTAATAAACATGTTTTTTGTTTTAACCATCTTTAATAGTATTTATTTCTTATTTTAAATGATTCACCATTGCATGATATCCTAAATAAATAAAAATCACATCTTAAATGAACTAAATCTAATTAATTATTTAAAAACAAAAATGAACTAAACACAAAATTTTGTTTTTATTACAAAAAATTAAACATTTTATTAATAATAATCGCATTAATAATGTAAGACAAAATACACACCTATTAAAGAAACTCTTAATCTTTTATACAGTTTTTTATCTTTAATGTATTTTTAGATTTTTACTGGAAAAAAAAAGTAGATAGAAATATCTTAAGAACCGGAGAATATAATAGATGAATGAAATACTCCTTTAATGAATCAGCTGACATGAAGGTCAGAGGTCGCGGTGTCAGGTGTGTTCAGCCGTTTAAGGGGTTCAGGGTCAAAGCGTGTTTTGTTTCGGGGTCTCGTTACCGTGGCGAACAGCGGCACTGATCGATTTTCTGCTGCGTCTCTTTAATTAAACATGCTGATGATGAGAACAGGGATTAATGTGCTGTTATTAACACACATTTACACTCACACACACACACACACACACACACACACACTCTCATTCACACACATACACACACACTCTCTCTCTCTCACACACACACACACACACACACACACACACACACACACACACACACACACACACACACACACACACACACACTCTCATTCACACACACACACACACACACACACACACACACACACACACACACACACACACACACACACACACACTCTCTCTCTCTCTCTCTCTCACACACACACACACACACACACACACACACACACACACACATACACACACACACACACACACACACACACTCACACACGCACACACACTCTCTCTCGCACACACTCGCACACACTCTCTCTCTCTCTCTCTCTCTCTCACACACACACACACACACACTCTCATTCACACACATACACACACACTCTCTCTCTCTCTCACACACACACACACACACACACAGACACACACACACACACACACACACACACACACACACTCACTCACTCACTCACGCACAGACACTCTCTCTTACACACACACACACACACACACTCACACTCACACACACACTCACACTCACACATACAAATGCACATACACACACACACTCACACACAATATAATTTTATGACAAATTAAATATTTTCTTAATATTAAAATAAACATTAAATTAATAGCTTATATTAATATGTGAGTGAGTGGCACTGCATAAAACACACGTTTAATTAGTCTTGTTTAGTGTGTGTGTGTGTGTGCACTGGGAGATCTTTCCTCATGTATTCGCCTATATTGTTTATACTTGAAAAATTACAATTGACTACCGCAGAGTCCCTGTCCACACAATAAACCCTTTATCATATTTCAGCATGAATAAAAACATGATTTAGTCGCTTTATCAATATCATTTCCTCCGGGACGCCACACGCACGACCTCACAAGCAGCTTATTGAAGCAACATTCCTGTTCGACACGACTTAAGCTGACAGTATCTGTGACACGCAGTCAATTACCCCAGAAGATCATCTCAGCTCGCGCCTCGTCTCCTGTAAACACGCAGAAATCATGTTTACATTCATGCACTTACGATGGACGTCTATGAGACGAGGGTTTAAAAGCAGAAATGGGCTTCTGGCATTAATTATTCAGCAAAACCTCGAGCTGTACAGTGTCTAAATCCTGCTTTTGTGGATTGATGAACCAGACTGACTTCTGTTTAACCAGATGTGCAGTGTGAACACACCAGAACAACACGATCCGGTTGTGCCCCTGCCTCCAGTAGTGCCTCGCGGTCCGGCCCCAGAACGGGTAATGAGTGTCCTGCAGCATCATGTCTGTCACCTTGGAAACAAACAAACAAACAAACAAACAAACAAACAAACAAACAAACAAACACTCCTTATTTACTTTGTGTGTCACAGTCTCAGGGTTCTTATCATCAACTAAAACAACTAAAACAATAAAACTAAAAATGTGTGACATGAAATATATTTAACAGCTAAAATTAAATAAAAATAATTAAAACATATATTATTATTAAATAATACAAATAATAATAGTGACAGAAATGACAATAAGACTAAAATTACTAAAACTTAAACTGAAATTAAAGTGAAAACAAAATATTAAAATAATAAATATAAAAAAAATATAATAGTATATAAATTATACTAAAACGGTAAAAACCAACTAAAGGGTATTCCATTTCCAAAATATTTTCATGTAATAAATCTGTTTTAACTTTCTTTATTATATAATTTATTTCCTAATACATTTCTTAGTCAGTGCATGTTATTGTAAGAATTTTTTTTTTTTTACAGTTAGAAATTATTTATTGTCAATTAAATCAAATCATTATTTTAGTATTATTGAGGCTACTATAATAATTGTATTAATACTTTGAATTAGCTTTTATTTTTATATTTATTTTATTTTTATATTTTCCATTTTCATTTTAACTTTAGTAATTTTGTTGCATTTTTGTTTTCTTTAAATATGTCTATACAGTTTTTAGTTTTTATTTCAGATTTAGTTTTAAATGAAAATGAAAAGAGAAATGTTGCCTTGGCAACTAGTGTAAAAAAATTGTTTTTCTTTTTCCTTAAATATTTTATTTCATTGCAGGAAACGTTTATTTTAAGTAAGGATTTTTTTTTTTGGTTTTAGTTTAGTTTACTACAGTATATTATAAAATTAACTATTCTAAAATTGCATATTAAATACTTGTAAATATTTTTTTTTTATTTCAATAGTTATTTACCACTACATTTTGATTATGACAAATTAGGATAATAAAAAAAATAAAAAGTATCTAAAATAAATTAATCTAAATGAGTGCGGTCAAATCGATTAATCGTGATTAATCGCATTAAACATAAAAATGTGTGTTTATTTAATATTTATATATATGTATGTGTATGTGTGTGACACACACACACACACATATATATATATATAGATACATACATACACATTACACACACATAATCACAAACTTGTATGTTATAGCAATTAATCACGATTAATCGATTTGACCGCACTCATTTAAATCTATAAAAAAATACATATAATATGTAAAATATATTTATATGCATGTCATTATAATAAATTTACCTTATGCCATATACAAACCTCTAATCTGTGTGGTTTATGCATCATCTGTGTTTGTCAAGTGCACTAGAGTAATGCCCTATAGAGTGAGCGCACTGCGCAGTGAGCCTGTCTAAGGTCAGATGACGGATCCCTTCCTTCAGAAAAGAAAGACTGAAAACTGTGGGGAGGGAAAGAGAAAGTGAAATAAATCTGTAAATCTTTCATCACGTCTCAGCCAATCCGCAGCCTGTGACGAGATGAAGGACTGAATTAATACGCCGTCGGTAATGTCTCGATTCAGCACTTCGAGACGCTCGTTCGCCCTTCGTCTTTCTCTTCTCTCACTCCTTCGTTTTATCCCTCTCTTTTTATCCTCCTCTCTTCTCTTTTGTTCATCGCTGCAGTTTGAACACAGGAATACTAATGTCCCGAAAGACACACACACACACACACACACACACACACACACACCAGCAGATCCGAACTACACCTGCACTCGCGTGTCACTGAGAAAAGCTCTTTGATGCCGGATGCTGTCGGAAAGATGTTTGTTTCCTGCGTGTCCTTGAGTGAACTTGGGAAAAACTTGTTTTCTCCGCCACGATTGTCAACATTTATAATAGTGCTGATAGTTTACAAACAGACGGAATAGAAAAACTGAAGTACATACAGTGCGTCAATCAATTTGAGTGACAGCTGTCAGTTTAAACGTCACTCTTGCGGTGAGTTAAAGCCAACATGGGTTCAAAAGAAGGTATTTAAATATATTAAAACTACAAAAAAAAAATCACATATATAGCATCTCATTTAAAATTCATAAATCATTTTCAAAATATGATAAATCAAAATTGACCACATGTGCACATTTATACAAAACTATGGTGACACTTATAATAAGGTGCCATTACAGTGTAAAATATTATTATCAATAAGTAATGACAACATATGTTTTTACATTCCTATAACTCATTAAAATAAGTTATGCAATTTTTTTAAGTCACTTTAATGTAATTTAAGTTGAAATGACTCAAACATCCAACTTAATTGTACTTAAAAAAATGAAGGCAGCAACTTTTTTCTTAGTTAACAGTGATTAATATATTTTTTTAATTGAATGAATTAAAAACTGTTCAATGTTAGTTCATGTCCATTAAATAATATTAACAGATTCAACTTTTGATTTTAATAATTTATTAGTAAATGTTGAAATTAACATTAACTATGATTAATAATCGCTAATTATCATTGTTAGTTCATGTTAATGTACTGTACTTAACTGTGAAGCTTTACCAAATGTATTATACTGTATGTAAAATTATTTCACTGTTGAAGATAAAGTGTAAACAGGACAAAGCAATGCAACATTAATGGCTTCCAGTGTGAGTGAACATCATTTTAATCATATTTTTCAAGCGTTATTAATTTCCCTGTTTTGCGGTTGCAGCTTTAAGGAGGATATTATTGCTTTCTCGAAGTGCCGAACTCTCTGTGGTTTTATCGCAGAGTTTTCGGGGCTTAAACGAGGAGTTTGTTGGTTTAGGCGATCTCTAATGTCACATTCCCTCTGGGAACGTTCGCCGCTTTTCCACCAGAGTCAATTACCAACAAATAATTACAGGAACATTTGAGTGGCTCGTCAGACCCGGCGGGGAAGGTTCGTCAAGGTCAAGAATTCTCAGAAAACAATTTCATGCTGCTTTAAAGTTGCTACAGTCAACATGAAATCAAAATACATTTTTACTTTAATATGCATCCCTGGTGTTACTTGAGAACGATTCATTGGTGCACAATATTTTTAAGTTTCTAAACTTTATTGCCAGCCTTTGACCTGAAATCCCCCTGATAATTTTTAAGTAAATATTTTAATAATTTATCATTTGCATGTTCACCTTTCTCTGATGTGGGTTAATGGTCACATGACATGCAGCTAAACTAATAAAATAACACAATTTGTGTAGATAAATTAGTTTTACCTTTTTTTTTTTAAATCGAGTTTACCTTGGTAAACATGGTAAAATCACTGAAATGCACAACTATAATTTGCATATTATGATAAAATAAACCAATGATCAGTAAATAATTACATTTAGAGGAAAATAATTTTCAAATTTATTTTATAAATATATTAGTTATATATAAATGTATAAGATAATTATATTATAGCAGGTAAACAAATACAATACCACACTTTTTGACTGTCTTTTTTGAGTTTTGACTATTTTAAAATTATCAATTTTTTTGTATTTTTTTATTAATTATTAGCTTTTCACAAGCTCGCAAACCTCAGTTTGGGAAAGCCTGAAAATCTGTCTTTGTAAATCTTTCATCAAAAGGCAAAACTTTCTCCATCAAGCTGTTCAACCATTCTCGTACAGAACGACCACGTTTTACTCGATCCCGATCAATTACGGAAGTGAAACATGTCGTTTCATGTGGACTTTAAACAGGTTGTAGTCTCACCATCCACGCGGTCACAAAATCCCCCATCCACGTCCCAACAGCAGCGATCTTCATCAAGCTCTCGTTCCTGATGCCCATGTACTCCGTCACCATGTGAGGACTGTGGAGAGACACACACACACACAGGTCAATCACTGTTGATCACATCATGAGGAGTGGCGCTTCGCTTCTCCAAACGCGCTTATTAGACGTGACATTCGCTGGATAAAGAATTACAACTACAGTCGGGGAGCACATTGAGTAAACAAACAAACAAAAGAAGACATACATAAAGAAAAAGTGACAAACTTGAAGGTGCAGTGTGTGTTTTAGCTGCCTCTAGTGGTGAGGTTGTGAATTGCACCCAACAGAAGTTACGGTGGCCGACAGGAAGTGATGTTGTCGTCTGAGACAGCAGAGAGTAGCCAGTTAAACAATGAGGTTTCTTCACAAAGATAAATTAAGAAATTAGGTTTAATTATTCAGTATAACGATATGTTATTGCGAATATTATTGTCACTTGTTCATCATTGTGTCAGTGTTTTATTCGCTGACTTTAGCTGAAGCTTCTTTGCACGAAGAACAACATAGTGACGAAACGCGTTTGTCCGTTCAGGGCCACCGTAGAAACGTGGATGTAAGGAGACCCGCGGTGTGTGTGGAGTGAAATGCCTCACTCTAAGCTAATAAAAACATAACGGTTCATTATGTAAGGTCTTTATACACCACTGAAAACATAGTTATGTATATGATATTGCATTTCTGTCAACAGATCCTCCTAAATATTACACAACGCACCTTTAAAAGTTGAGCAAAAATGTGAAAATGTTTACAGATTGAAACGCACTTTGCAGCTTTCTTATTTTTCAAACCCAACAGCCTATTGTATTTTGGTATTGTTGAATTTTTTATCTTAAAATTCAAAACAAAGGCTTGTTTCCTCTAAATTTACATTTATGGATACTGAATTTAGCTAACAGAAGAAGCAGATTATTATTCCTTATGATAAGAAAAAAAACATAACACATTTTTAAAGCACAGATGAAAGCTGAGCGTGATGAGCCTTAATAAAGGAACAGAAATCTATCCAAAAACAAACTGAATGAGGACAACTCCAAAATAAATGATCAAATGTGTCTGGATAAAGTGTTTCAGTAACGCTAACGTCATCACAAACACAAATGAACTTCAGAGGCCTTTATAATGCATTCAGGGAACGAATGGCTTCCAGAAAATGATCCAAAAACACAGCCAAGCGTTCACATGTTGTGACAGCGAGCGAATGTAATCTTCTTTACGCTGCTTTTATGCCGTCAGAAGTGTTTACAGGCCTTGAACAGGTACAAACTCGCTAATCTGCTTATGCACGTCAGCTCGTGGGTTTCAGGCGGCGGGAAACGCTGAACAAGGCAAACTCTATTGTGGACAAATGACAAGCGGATTGGGTTTATGGTCTCATTCTGAACCGCGTTACGGATAATAACGGCATTATTCTGTAAAGGAGAACATGTTTTAACGAGCTTTTCCTCATTAGCACTGTTCATCATAGGCCTATGCTGAGTTTATATATATATATATATATATATACAGTGCTATGCATAAGTTTAGACACCCATGCTAAAGTTGACTAAAAAGAGGAATAAAAAAAATCATCTTTTGGAAATTGAACTTAATGCCTTAATTTAAAAAAATTACATGGGTGTCCCATGTCCCAATTAGGGGTGTCCTCACTTATGCATTTCATTCACAAAGAAAATTGGTGTCCTTAAAGGTTGGATTTTTCCTCATTTTTTTAATTAAGGCATTAAGTTCAATTTCCAAAAGATGATTTTTTTATTCCTCTTTTTAGTCAACTTTAGCATGGGTGTCTAAACTTATGCATAGCACTGTATGTGAGGTTGTTTGGCTGATGAAAAAGTTGATCTTTCTCTCTTCTGACTTCCGTTATCAATCCATCTCTTTTTTTTACTCTTCTTGAAAGTTGTGAAAACACTATTGTGGAGTTTTTCTTTTGCTATTTGAGCAAATGGGAACACGAATAATATGTTTCCAGTGGTCTCTTAGGCCCTGTCCCAGATGGCACACTCCGGACTTGTGGACTTCCTCAGAGTCCACACTGTGGTGACGTCATGTAGTGCAGACCTATAGGGCCCTTGGCGCGAGTCCACGAGGGCGCATTGAGAGGTATTGTTGGGACAGACTCGATCGTCACGCCGGAGATAACGGTCTGGTTGTTGTTGGACAGGAGAAATCACATTTTTGCGCTCCGACGTCTCATCTCCAAGTCAGCTACACAGCCTGCTTTACAGTTCTATATTTTGATATTGTGCATGTTACATGGGCATTAGACAATAGATACATCATGCTCATTTAAATGATGTATACAGTTGTACATAACAATACATAACGTTCCATTTGAACTAAGATTACACTTTTAACACATAATGAAAATGTGCATGAGCTTCAGATGAATCTACAGGTTTCAATATTCATACTGTGTTTCCAAATGACTCAGTACCCAGCAAACACAGAACGTTGGCACAACGTACCCAACCTTCGAACAACGTTTTTACAACATGGCCAAAAGGTTGCTATAACTACATTGTGTGGTGAAGGTTGTTCCAGCGTTGTCGCAATGTTGACATTGAACCACCGTTCAGGGCCATTGCTTAAGGTTGTGCCGAGGGTGTGTGGACAACCACTGGACGACACATGTACTCGTCACTGCCCTGAAGCGCCAATCAGCCTTTTACATTTCAACTGAGCATTGGGCCGTCTCTCATTCTTCATCGAGCAATCCATACGTGAGAATTGCGTTTAATTTACCTCAGCTAAATAAGATACATAATTATTCAAACACAACCTACAACTTCCTTGTCTAATGTGACATTTATATGAACATCTTCTGGTCAGGTATGACAAATATTTAATAACTTTATGCCAAAAGTTATGAAACCAAAATGACTTTAATGTTAAGTAATTGATTTCAGCGTGTAGCGTAGCCTACTTGTTGTACGTTAATGCTTTTTCCTCTTCTTTTTTTTTTGGAAACGCACAGAGAAAAAGAAAATGTTTATAACTGCTCGCAAAACTGTTTATTTTTTCCTTTAATTTGTCATCTCATTCGTTTCTTTGCTAAATTTTCTCATGCTAGTTAACGTTAATCCACTCCCTGTTTTGTTTTCTCACAAATGTATGACTTTTGGAATTGCAATTTGATTACCATATGCAGTTTTAATAAAGTTGAATTAGCTAACCTTCTATGTCATTTTTACTCTTCAAAGTGTGCACTTGCAGGTGTTGATTATAATGAATTTACGGTTAGGCCCATAAATAATAATAAGGATAAACAATATTTAAAAAGTATATAATTATATTACATATGACTAATTAAAAATTAACCACAAAACATAACATGCTACATGGGGGATATCTATAGACCTATCTAGCATAAAAATATTAATTGTCAGAACGTCGTCTCTAAGTTGCTGAATGTCGCATAGCAACGTTGCTACAGCCCTGTCGCGTCTTACAATTCTACGTTGTTACAATGTTGCGAGCACGTAGACAGCGGCGTTGCCATAGCAGAAATGCAACGTGCCACAGACGTTGCCACAACGCAAATGTGTTTGCTGGGTAAAGCCCTGACATTCGGTTCTATTTATTTAATGAATCATAATGTGATCGTATTATTCAACGCGCTATTATTATGTTTGAGACATCAACCACTGCTCGATGACCATAATGTTTGTATAAACTGTAGGTAACAACTGGTAAAATGTACACCTATGTCATAAAAACGTAATATTTTCTTCTCAGCCATGTCAACAATTGTCCGTGAGCGAAATCTCCTCCCATCCGTCGTCTGATTGGCCTTTTGCAAGGGTTCCTGGGTAGTTAAAGTGTGTGGAGCCTGCATCTATGCAGAAGACCGCTTCAAGGGTACAAAGGGGGCGCTGCTGAGCACACTTCAGAGCGTTAAAATGCTGAATGGGACGGCCTACGGTAGAGCTGAAGATCTTTGCCCGAACCTGACGGGACCCGGTGGAACCCGGGTTCGGTCTTAATTTCTATTATTTTACACGGGCTCGGGCCGGGCTTGGGCTCGCGCTTCGGGTTGCGTGGTAAATGAGCGGTCAGGTGATGTGTTTAGATTAGCGTGAAAATGGATCTTGAGGAGGTGAAATGGAGGCTGGTCTCTGGAGGACTTATTTTATTTCTTTGTTCCAACTTCCAAGTGGCCTCTAGCCTCCGTTAGTCATGAATAAATTATGTTAAAAAATTTATAAATTACTCCTTTTTTTACGAAAGACAAAGGTGCTGTGTGTGTGCGGCGCAGTCTCTTTTTTTCTTTCTCTCCCTTTTCCGCCGAGTGGTGCGTGTGCCGGCTCGCGGTGTGAAGCGCGTGTCCGCGCTATTCTCCGACACTCTTATCACTGCTGATAGACGGCCTTTTGGACAGTCGGGCTGTAAACGGGTTCGGGCTTTTAAAAAGCTGTCAATCAAAATATACTTGTCGGGCTCGGGCCAAACTCTGTCGGGCTCGGGCCTTTTCGGGCCGAACTTTTAAGGCCCGATTACAGCTCTAGCCTACGGACTCGTAGACTCGGCGAGCACGCGCAATTTAAGTCCACGAGACCGAAAGTCTGCATTAAGTGCCTTATTCACCGCTATAGAAGTTTACACAACTGTGACGACTTCCGCTTCTGATAAACCCAGAAATATATATATATTTCTCATTTCAGTTAAAGGTTATTTTATTTTCAAGTAAGGATTTTTACAATGAATTAAAACATCAAATTAGTTAAAAATTGCATTTTAAATATTAAATGACAAATTCCGACCCTGGTTATAGATCATCCTGTAAAGAGTCAAGAGCAAGCTCTCATCCTAAACACGTTCATGGCTCACTAATCTACAGCTAATCTGTAAAGCAAACGAACGCTGGACCCGCTGTCGTTACTGTCTCATAATGCGTGAGATTGAATCTGTATTCTGTGCGTTCGAGCGCTTGTCCAAATCACCTTCCCCCCGCACACGATAAAGTCGCTGTGATTAGAACGAAGATTTATTGGTGCATTAAGTCAGTTTCACACACCCTGTGGTTGTGGCCCACGGCCAGCCTGGCCTCGAGTCCGCTGGGAGTCGTTCACCAAGGGCATCGAGCTGATCGATCATACGGGAACCGTCCGACGCTCACGGGTGTGTTAGTGTGTGTAACAGAGCAACTAGCTTAGGTTGGTGCGGTTTTACAGTATTACATGCAGGGGAATGGTGCGATATGGCAGTGGCTGAGGCTCTCTCTCTCTCTCTCTGATTAGTGTCTCATGTCTTCATTTATTCATTATGGCTGTAATTTTAATGCAGAACTGCTGGGTAACCTGACAGTCACATCAGCTCAGCAGCACAAATGACACACAGTGACAACATTCACAGATATTAAGTCTTTTTTTGGACATGCACCATAGGATTACACTGTTTTTGAACATTTACTATAGTAATGACATGTTTTTATGATCATTTCCTATGTATGTACCATATTTTTGACATGTACCATTGAAATACCACATGTTTTTGATATGTTCCATGGTACTATTTAAACATTTCCTATGGTAATACCATGTTTTTCGACACGTAGCGAATCATTTTTGGACACGCACCATTAAAATTCCATGTTTTTTGATCATTGACTAAGGTATTACCAAGTTTTTGACATCTTCCATAGTGGTGATATGTTTTCTGAACATTTATCATGGTAATACCATGTTTTCTGAACATTTACTATTGTAATTGCATGTTTTTTGACATGCAACATAGGATTACAATGTTTTTGAACATTTACTATAGTAATGTCATGTTTTTAGGAACATTTCCTATGTAAATACCATGTTTTTGGATATGCACTTAGTATTACAATGATTTTTGGATATGTACGATTGAAATACCACATTCTTTAAACATTTACCATGATAATACCATGTTTTAGGACATGCACCATAGTATTACCATGTTTTTTTAGACATGTACCATTGGCGTGCCATGTTTTTAAAACATTTACCATGATAATACCATGTTTTAAGACATGCACCATGTTTTTTGGACGTGTAACATTGAATTTTTGGACATGTACCATTAAAATCCCATGTTTTCTGAACATTTCCCAAGGTAATTTTTTTTGGGGGGGCATGCAGCATAGTATTACAATGATGTTTGGACATGTACCATTGAAATACCATATTTCTTAATCATTTACCAAGACAATACCATGTTTTTGAACATGTATCATGTCATATGAATATGCTATTCATTCAGTTCCACACTGAAGTTACATATCAAAGTAACATCTGATAACATCACTGTACCATGATTTGACAGTGGATTTAAAGTATATATATATATATATGACACGCACACAAACATTTGAACTAGATAATGTTCAACAGCTTGCTCGTACACATGCGGTTTATCCAAACGATTCCCCAGAGTCTCTTCTGTTAATTATAGTTCTACAGCAGCCCAGTTTATGAAATATGAGATGCGTGGTAAAAAATGAGGTCACGTGTTGATTCGAATGAGACGTTCCTGACGGAAACAGCAAGCCCTGATGAGGCGAGTCACGCTGGGAAGAACATCAGGTGCACAGACCCTCGTTCCTGGAAGTCGAAGAGACCCGTGACAGGATTACTGATGTGTGTGTGTGTGTGTGTGTGTGTGTGTGACATGCCGGTATTCCAGGGATGAGGAGAGACGTTCCAGCCGTGAGAATTAATATGAATGTTGCTAATGAGTCGAGTCTCACGGAGAACAAAACGCCCTAGTCATGATTTGATGAATTCAAACTCCAGTCGCTGCTCAAATGTGCGTTTGCCTTTGGTCTATTTTCAGGCCAGCCGACGGTCTGATGCTGTGGAAACTCTCGGAGATGTTTGTGACATTCTCACCGGATCCCAAGGCAGGACTGAATTTTAATCAGGCACCGTCTCGGAAGCCACAAATCTGAAAGCCCCTTCAACATTTCTCACATCATCACAGTTTATTCGCTATAGTTTAGAAAACGGTAATAAAATATGAGCAGAACTCAGTTGATATTTGACTGGTTTTGTCCGTCCTTCTGTTAGACTGTCTCACACATGAATTATGTTGAATATCTGTCAGCTGTTAAATTTAACTACACAATTAGATAATACCAGTTTAGCTCAACCAGTGACCAAGCAATGCTTCATTGTGTTCAGTCTGTGTGTAAAAAGAGCATTAGCAATTAAAGACAAAACACTTCAGCAAAACATGATCAGCTCAAAGTGTCTGGATCATTTATGGACCCAAATTTGTATAAATGTTACTGAAGAATTATTGGGTATAATATGTCACAGCTTACTTTATTCTGCTATCCTCACTTACATAAATGAACTATAGTGTCCTGCACACACTAGTAAAAAAATATCAAAAATGATATCTGGTGTCTGAATAATTTTTGGTTTGACTGTATGCAGGACTTCTCCAATCATTTAGTCTGAAATATTTTAAACTCCGCCCCTTTTTTTTAGAATCAACTGCAAGATCACATCTCTGTTTTTGAGAGCCACGCCCACATCTCAACATCCAATCAACAGCCGATGCATAGAACTAAGCCCCGCCCAACATTGTTTCACTCGGATATACGTCACAATACAGAGGAAAAGTTCAGTCGCTATTTTGATTTCGTCGCAACTTTAAACTTGTTTTACAATTGATGACAGACGTTGAATATAATGACAGAATTTTCGTTTTTTTTGCCAAAATTATTCCTTTAACACGGCACATTTTATATCTTCTAGAATGCTTAAATAAAATCAGCATAGACTATACTCATATACTTTTCAGCTGACATTATTAATCCCTCCTGTTTTCCAATCACAATCCAATCAATTCCTCATGAATAAGAATTTATTATCATTGAAAATCCTGTTTTACTCTGTTTCTCTATTGTAAGTCACTTTGGATAAAAAGCATCTTCTAAATGCATAAATGAAACTACGTCACATTATGATTAAGTTTCCGTAATGTGCATCTGATTATTGCAGCTTGTCAGATTGACAAGAACAAATGCAAATCAATAAACGTGTGAATGTCAGCGCTGTATTATTTGCTCTCATTTAGACGAGTTTCCGTTTGCCGTTTTAAAGCTGAACTGCAGCAACCAGAAACACAGAATAAACCAAGCTGATTATAATGAGGAATTAGCAAGTAAATGTTCCCTCTCACACAGACACGGATGTAAATTATGCAGACTTCTGCGGATCTCCCCGAGGGAAAACCTCATTCTGGACTAAAGGCGAGATTTGCCAAAGTTTTATAAGCAACAGCGAGTGTTAGATTAGACAGCTACTAGTGCAGAAACGGGTTGATTTATGGTACCAGCAGCTTGTAAAACAGCACTTAACGTGATGATCATGTTGAGTGGTTAGTCTGGCTGCTGGTAAAACACACACACACACACACACGTTTACTTAGCTATCTAAATGAGGACATTCTCTAGACGTAATGGTTTTTATACTCTATATTCTGTCCCCTTACACTAACCTACCCCTCACTCACACACACACACTAACTCTACCCCTAAACCTACCCATCACACACACACACACACACACACACACACACACACACACACACACACACACACACTAACCTGACCCCTAAACCTACCCATCACACACACACACTAACCTTACCCCTAAACCTACCCATCACACACAACACACACACACACACACACACACACACACACACTAACCTGACCCTAAACCTGCCTATCACACACAGCTTTCTGCATTTTTACATTTTCAAAAAACCTTTAATTATTTTTATTTATTTATTTTTATGATTTACAAATGAGGATGTCCCCAAAATATAGTTAAGTAGGCACACGCACACACACGCACACACACACACACACACACACACACACACACACACACACACACACACACACAGGCTACATGTCACTTCCTGATGTACGATTCGGCCTATATGTGCATCTGTTAATCCCACGGGAGTTTTGCAGTTGTCACGGTAACAGTGGAAGCGGCTCGTCTCCAGCTGGGCTGACCTGTGAGAGACCGTTGGACACGCCCCCTTCCACACAGGCCACGCCCCCTGCCCTACATTGTCCAACTGTTTTTCTTCCCCCAAATTGATTCTCTTCCAATTCTTAAAAAAGTGACCTAGTTTAAAGCATTTTGTTTGCCCATAACACATTCTGTCATCATTTACTCGTCCTAATGTTGTGCCATTGAAATACCATGTGTTTTTGGCATGCACCATAGTATTCCCATTTTTTGGACCATTGAATTACTGTTTTTTTTTTTTTACATTTACCATTGAAATGCCATGTTTTCTGGACATGTACCATTTGAATTAGCATGTGTTTTGGACATCCCCCATGTTATTACCATGTTTTTGGGCATGTGCCATTGAATTACCATGCTTTGTGTACATTTCCCATGGTAATCCCATATTTTTGGACATTCACCATAGCATTACAATGGTTTTTGGATGTGTACCATTGAATTACCATGTTTTTATATATATATATATATATATATATATATATATATATATATATATATATATATATATATATATTTCCCATGTTAATACCATGTTTTTGGACATTCACCATAGTATTAAGATAACCATTGAATTGAATTACCATTTTTGAACATTTACTATGGTAATACCATGTTTTTTTGGACATTTCCCATGTTAATACCATGTTTTTGGACATGTACCACATAATACATTTTTTTGGGCAGTCATGTAGGCTACTATTGAACTACCATGTTTCTTTGAACATTTACTATGGTACTACTATGTTTTTTGGAGATACATTTGAAATACACTACCATTGAAATACCAACATGTTTCATAGTATTACCATGTATTTTGACCATGTATCATGGCATATCAATATTTCATTAATTGAGAACCATGTTACGTATTGATTATGTTTTGTTCACCCCAAAATAAAACGCAAATGTCGGAGCAAAATCACATATTTATCAGTATGAAATAATAATATGTCATGAGTCATTCTGACATATTAATATTCCTCAGATTTACATAGTCTAATAATTGCATATGGAAAGCCGCTACCTCCTTGACGCTCAGTTTTGATTTATCGTAACAATTATCAGAGAGTGCGTCTGATTTATTAGGTTTCGTCTGAAACCCAAGCTATTGATTAAAATGAAATGTAATGTTCTTCTTCTGGTAAAATAAAACAGATTAGCTCCATCCAGTCCTCAAGGTCAAAGGTCATTCTGGATCCATGAGCCAATGACCTTGCAATACCAGCCTGGAGATGAGATATTCTCAGCGCTCTGATATTGATTATGCGGTGAGGTGTCAGCATCATCACACCTTCAGGACCTCTTCGCCACAAACACAACATTTATCTAGAGACCCAACAGGATTTTCAATTACACTGGACCCGTTGCAGCCCAGTTACTGCCTACAAGTGCCAGACGGAAATACAGACACAAATAAACACTGAAAAAATCCACTGAGATTATTTACAAGTGATTTTCTGTGATTGTGCAAGACTTCTGATTCATTAGCTGCCATAGGTTCATAACTAGAAGACTATCTCCAACTTATTCCTGACGATCTTACTGCGTGTTGAATTATGGGTGGCACTTACGGTTTGGGGAACTTCCATTAAAAAGACTGAAACGAAACATTTCAAATCATAAGGTTGCCCTACAAATAATAGTTCGACTGACGATAACGTAACACTTGGTATTTTAACGTGACATGTTATAACAAGAATATTTAAACACTTGACACTTTAAAAAAAAAAAGTATTATTGCGTTCATAGAGCAAGCCTTACACTGATTGTTTACAGCTTAACGGAAGTTACCCATAATCCGCGCAGTGTCATGGGCCGTAGGAATAAGGTGGATAAGTTAATGCATTGATGAATTGGGATGGATTCTTGTTGCAATGCATTGTGGGATTTTCAGCAATGTGGCTGATGTTATTGCACTGGTTTCTGTGTCTTTCAGACGGTTGGCGCTGTGACTTCTAATTGGCCGTGAGTAATGCGATCTGCACTCTTAATTAAATAACGCTGCTTAATTAGCACATGATGTATGCCTGGAACTGAGCCTCGATGGTGATGGGTTACAGGGGCTGAACGCTGACTCCGCCCCCTCTCAAGGCCCCGCCCACATCAAACAGGATGTAGTCATCATCATCATCATCATCTGTGTGTTGGGCTCTAGATGCTGAGAGCAGCTGGAGTAATGATGCAATAAAGGTGGAAATTATGTCATAAAGGACTTTATGATTTTTGAGAATTTGCTATGAAATCGTTTGGACTTCCGGACTCTCAACAGCCTTTTTATGACATGAAGAGAGAGAATGTGTTATGTTCATTTCAATCACAACCATATT
>JAJAQA010000022.1:4234848-4272348 GCA_021464565.1 Rutilus rutilus | reverse complement strand
TTATTAAAAGTTTAATTTAGTTTTTCCACTGCAATAGTATATAAACTGATAAAGTTTAGTAGACTGATTTCAGATGATTATTGAGTCTCCAGCAAAGAGTCTCCTTTCAGATCACTTGATTCTCACCTTTCGGAGCCCAGACGTTGAGTCGTTAGGTTGATTGACTTTCACCTATTGTCTTTAATGGCTCTGGGATGGCTTTTGGAATTGGAGTTCCTGGCCAGTATCAGCATGTGAATAGTTATGCTGATTCAATTGCACTCAGAGTAGGGTGTGTTCCCACTTCATTTGCATGCTTTATTCAGAGTTTCCCGCCTCTATGTAATCCCTCCCCCTTGGAATGTATATAACTACAATGCAAACTGTATATACTTTAGACTGATTTGGGAAGAACTGCAGCCGCGTCAACGCAAAGTCCTCAATAAAGAATAACTTTGTTTGAACGTGATCCCCAACGTCTCCTGGTCTCTTGCTTCGACGAAGAAAAAGGTTTTCAACAATTTGGTGCCCTGTGACCCGGATGGAGAAGAAGGAAACTCAAAGAACTGAATCTTAAAACTTCAAGCTTCTTCCAGATTGAAAACTTCAAGCTCAAAGATCTCAACAAAGCTGACTGAGTTCCAGACGAATGTTTTCTGTACAACCAAAGACTCGGTGAGTTTTCACTCCATTCAAAGAACCAATGCAGACCAGTACAAATGTTTTCCTCTGCGCCGTTCAGAGAAGTAGTTAACAAACAGCTGTAGAGTTTGGTTAACTAAAGATAAGCCTCTAAAAAGTTTTCTTTTAGAGATGAAATTGATCCTCTGTTGTTGGCAGGGAAGATTAACAGTTACATGTTAATATTGTGTGTATCCTCTTGCTAAGAGAAGACCTATCCTCTGTAAGCTAGAGAAGAGTTAGCGTCATGTGGTAATAAGATTGTACCCTCTGTTTTGTAAGACAGTAGAGAAGTTTTAGTGTTTTGTGATTGTTAAGTAACAAAGGAAGTCACAAAATGGTTAGAAGGAATGCTAGGCTGATACCTACAACAGAGAAAGGTGGATTAGCTAGCCCGTTATGGACAGACAATGAGTTTAAGTCTTTGTTAAGAGAGCACATGGACTCCATCGTGACTGAGCCAGTCAGATTGAATTTAACAAAGAAATTTGGCATTGATCCAGAAAAAGTGTGGTCAGTTGAAGATTGTAAGAAGGTACTAGGAGAAAGTATTCGCAAGAAAAATGTCAAAGGCATTATCTTCTGTCACAGAGAATTTAGCTTATCCATTGCACAAGAACAAGCTTGTTGTATTGATAAGTTGAAAGATCAGATCAAACAATTGCAGACTCAGGTGTCCTGTCTCAAGACAAACGTGGGCCATAACAAAGCCTCAACCAAATGTGATTTAGAAGACCAACAGTCAGATGAAAGCTATCCTGATTTACAGTCTTTTGATAGTATAGAGGACAAGGTCAATGCAGATGTAAATGCAGATGTAAATGCAGTTAAAGTGTGCGTAGCTAGACAAAAGCCTCAGGGAAAAGGTATTGATACAGTTCCATTTGCAAACCCCATATTGCAGCCACAAGCAGTCAAAACATCTTTAGTTCCTAAAGATATTGAGAGAATTGCTGAAAGTTTGCCATCAGTGCAAAGAAATTTTTCTGAGTTTAGGAGAGAGTTGTCCAAAAAGATGCGGCTCTACGATATGTCTCTAGCTGAAGTCACTCAGCTAATATCACAGATCTTGACTGAGTCAGAATTCAATGATTTTGAAAGTGCTGTAAACAATTCTGAACTGCAACAAGCCAGTAAAGATGAATTGAGAGAGGAAGTTCTGAAAATTTTAAAGAACATTGTTGGACCGAACGTGGACTGGTCAAAAATAACCAATTGTGTACAGAAGAAGGGTGAGACTGTTTGTGAGTACACAGAACGATTCTGTCAGATCGCTGCCGTTTACAGCGGAATTGCCGACACTCCAGAAAAGGTGTTAGGTCATAATGGTCCTTTGGTTCGCACATGGTTTCATTGTCTTTTGCCAGAACACAGAAAGGCGTTGCCTTACTTAAACATCACATGGTGTACGAGAACTCTGCAAGACAACTTGGACAGTTTAGCTATTTGGGAAAGAGATTCTGATGTCAAAGAGAGAGTAAGAATTGCAGCAGTTTCTGTTATGGTCAACTCAGAGAAGCCAAAGAAACGCAAAAGTCCAAGAGAAGCCAGTTGTTCTTACTGTGGTAAGCACGGACATTTTGGAAATGAATGTAGAAAAAACAAAAATAACTTAAGACAAGTTAACAATGTTATGCAGCTCTTACTACATTTGTTTGCTACTTTAAAGCAACCCCTCCCCTCGTCATTGGACTCGTGGCTAAGCTTTTTGAGGTGTTAACCATTTGGGCTGTGATTGCTTTATCTCCCCAGTAACTCACAACAAAGATGAAAGACTTAGTGACTGTCACAGCCTTTGTTTGGGGGACATTAAGTAAGACTCACAGCCTTAAATGTTATGCCATAGAATATTGCAGTCAGACAACCATCCTCTGTTAATGATGTTTATTAAGACTGATGTTTCACTGGAGAATGGAAATGTGCCAATTTTCTCACACACTCTACAGTGTGCACACAACACAGGGACAGGATAGGACACGGACAAGTGGGGTGCCCTGGGAGGATCTGGACGCAACATGCGTTCGGGGGTGAACCCAGGGTGAAGACACTACCTCATAGGCCTTTCCCGATTTAGTCCATCCTTACCTCACTGGTCCATAGGTGTCAAATCAATTAAGAAATAGGGAAAGCATGAAACGACAACAGTAGACTCTGAAAACGATAGAACCATAGTGTTTAAACTGCTACAACCGTAGTGTTTTGAAGAAATACTGCTCTCTGTTTTTCTGTTTTCTGTCTTACAGTGTGCAGATAAAACTTGATGGCTTTTTTCAAGATCCATATGCAACGACCGTCTCATCTGCGTATGAAGCCCCAACCTCAAGAAGACAACCAGACCTACTGCTGAACGAACTATCACCAAAGAAAATGAAAAATACACAACGCAGAGAAAATTCACGGACCCTAGTTTCATGTTATGTTTCTGTGTCAGCATGCAATTACAGATGAACAACACAGATCATGCTTGTGCCTGTAACTTTTTCAAGTTACAAGAATGAACTTTTAAGTGTACTTTGATAAAAGTTAGACTTAAAACCACTATACGATCAAATGACTTATGGAAGGATGAAGTCTATGCATGAATATTGCTGTTCTGCTGTTTCTTTGTTTTCTTGTGTTACTCGTATGTGTTGATGTCTTCGCAAGCAGAAACCTGGTGTAAAGCATCACCTCAGATTTCCATGAACAAGCCTCATGAGGGACGAGTCATCAGAGCGACTCTACGTGGGAAATGGACGCTACAGGAAACAGACTTCACAGCTATTCAGGCGCCATGGATTTTCAAGAATTCCACTGTTATGCTACATGGTTTTCTGTGTAATCATGTAGTTTATATGACATTTTACACCCTGCGTCGCAGGTGTCAACAGTTATGGTTTTGAGAAGAACTATGACACTCATGTAAATCAAGGACACAACACAGAATAAGTTATACGTACCTGTAACTTACACAAGTTACAAGAATTAACTTTTAAGTGTATAAATTTGTATTTTTGTGAGAGTTATTAGAACTCTCAAAGGGGGAAGTGTTGGATTACATTTTTATTAAAGGTTTAATTTAGTTTTTCCACTGCAATAGTATATAAACTGATAAAGTTTAGTAGACTGATTTCAGATGATTATTGAGTCTCCAGCAAAAAGTCTCCTTTCAGATCACTTGATTCTCACCTTTCGGAGCCCAGACGTTGAGTCGTTAGGTTGATTGACTTTCACCTATTGTCTTTAATGGCTCTGGGATGGCTTTTGGAATTGGAGTTCCTGGCCAGTATCAGCATGTGAATAGTTATGCTGATTCAATTGCACTCAGAGTAGGGTGTGTTCCCACTTCATTTGCATGCTTTATTCAGAGTTTCCCGCCTCTATGTAATCCCTCCCCCTTGGAATGTATATAACTACAATGCAAACTGTATATACTTTAGACTGATTTGGGAAGAACTGCAGCCGCGTCAACGCAAAGTCCTCAATAAAGAATAACTTTGTTTGAACGTGATCCCCAACGTCTCCTGGTCTCTTGCTTCGACGAAGAAAAAGGTTTTCAACAGTTTCTTGCTCAGATATTTTGAGTCTGTTCTGTGAAAGCTGACAGATTTAGCGTTCTGCTCATAAACACACAGATTATGCAGCTTCGGATGAAATCTTTTATGATCTGGTTAGAAGATATTGCTAATAGTTGCTCTGAGACTTTTTAAAGTCACTGTAACCTCAGCCATTCTTAAACCAGCGATTGAAAGGTCTGAGAATAATGCCCATCTGCTATCTTCATATCTTTGTTCATCAAAGTTTTCGATGACAGAATAAAACAGCGAAGGTTTCTGGCCCTTCATGACTGTATCGGATGCTGTCAAACTAGAGTCTGATCAGTCAAACTAGTGTGTGTTCATTCTGATCCTGCTTTTATGCCCAGAAACAATCGGCAGGATTGCCACGTGTTTAACCTTGAGAAGATGTATGGTGGAACGATCACTCAACATTCAATCTCACAGAAAAATGGTGCAGTCGTTCTCCGAACAGTCGTCTGTAATGTGAAAGCATCGGCTGTGTGCAGAACTGAACATTAGATGGCGAATCAACCCGTAAGTGAGGCATCCATCTTGTCGTGTGAAATTGAAGTGGTGGCGTGTTCTCAAACGGCCCACGGTTGACTGTACGCACACGTGCTGATCTTCTGTTCCTGCTGATAATGTAAAGCAGACTGAAGACGCTGGTTCCCCGGGTCAGTGCTTAAAAGTGCTTAAAGCTTAATGGACTCATGCACGGCTGGTCAATTCAATTCTTCAGAGAGGATGAAGAACAGGGCCGAGAATAGAGAAACATACTTATTCAGATTCACAGTGCAACGACGGAAAGGATGTTTTAATTTCGACTCAGTAAGTGCTTTCTGTTGTGTTTCTGCACGCAACAACAATAACACAGAACGATCAGTGGAGTCTAAATCAGGAATGATTCTTTTAGCTGGTTCTTTTTAATGAGTTTTTCAAAAACACTCAGTCAACTCTATGGTTATTATGTAGCTATATATATATATACACAAGCTATACTTATTTGAATATATATATATATATATATATATATAAGCTATACTTATGGATGGTTCACGATATGTATGTATTATTTATGTTTGCAGTCATATATACACAGTATACACACACACACACACACACACACACACACACACACACAGATATATGCATTTAAATACATACATTCACACATCAGTAAAATAAGTCACAAATAAAGAAAAAAATATAGAAAAATACAATAAATAAATTACAAAACAGATTTATATACTTGTCAAAGCCAATTTTTACTCGCTTTTGGTGCTTCTGTATCTATATATTATAGTAAATATTTCAAAAACACTCACAGATCAGTCTTAAACTCTCAGGTATTATGTAGCCTGATTTACGAACAAACACATCTGCCAGTTTGTTAAATGTAATCACCCCAAAACGAATCATGAATTAGACTCAAACATAGCCTGGGTGCCAGCCCGAACACCGCCCACAACATTTTTTGGTCGGGAAGTTCGGTCTGGACTCGATCCGTTGAGGAGTAATTATGCTCGGCTCCCAAAAGGCCGAGCCAATCAAATTGCCAGGGCGGGCTTTAATCGATGATGGACAGATGATCTGCGGTTACGTAATCACCCACGTCACCAAAGAGCGCTTGATTTGAATTAGTTTACAACAAAGACGACTGCAGCTGGAGAATTGAGATTTCACGAGTTCACACTTACAAATAAGTCAGATAGAATAAATGCGTATATGAGATTTCACGAGTTCACACAAATAAGTCGATAGAATAAATGCGTATATGACGTGCTGTCCGAGGAGAGGGCTGTGGGCTCGGTAGCCATACTCCCCCGTGTTCCTGGTTGTGAGAGAACAAGACAAGAGTGGGTGGTGGAGGGATGCTGAAAAACTGTCAAGGAGGTAAGTTGACAGAGTGAATATGCTTATTCATGCTGATATAGGGTAACGTTAGACATGGTATTGTTTGATGACAAGTTGATATTGGATTGATTATTTGTACGTGCTCCTCCCGAACTTTGTTTATGAAACATCATGTGTAGATTCCGCCATCGCGTCTGTTATAGAAGATATCCACAGCGCATTCATTTTAAAAGAGGAACAGAGAGCCGCGACATTTTGTTGGTTGAAAATATGAATGAAGAACATGCGTCATTTACTCCGTTGCTCTGATTGGTTGTAGGTCTATCCAATTGAGTGCAGAGTTTTTTTTTTTCCTGGTTCGGTTGAGACACACCCCATAATCAAATCTCTATGGAGCAGTATCAGACTCACATTCTGACTAGAATATGAGTATGACGAAGTCAGGCTAACTCAAACACACTCAGAGATTTGAACCGCTCAGTTTTTTGTTCGAATCAATCAGCGGTTCTCGACTCATTTAGTGATTCACAAGTCATCAGTAGTGTCAGCATAGTAATGACTTGTGAATCACTAAATGGTTACGACTAATTATTAGGTGCTTCCTAAAAAGCATAAAAGAATCATTAATGGAATTAAAGAGCCAAAAAATTGTTAAATTCCTGATGACTGCCAAGAGGAAATGAAGGAATAACTCTTTTAAAAAGTCTGTAAGACGATATATCTCTTACCCCATCTGTCCGCTCATGAGCAGGAGGAGGTTATAGATGTGAGAGAAGATGAAGAGCGAGAGAATCGTGCTGAAAAACATGGTCATCCAAGAGCCGTGATCCTCACGAAACATCTTCAGACGCAGGACACGACCTGAGACACAACAGAGAAGCTTCAGTTAACATTTTAAAGCAACGTGAGGGATGCACAAGTTTCCATGCTTGACACATAAACACATCGCACATGAAGAGCATGTGATGCAAGATTGTGAGATGTTTCTCATAAGCAGAATTCAGCTTTATTTCAATGAATATATATATATATATATATATATATATATATTTAAAGTCAAATTAATATACAAATAGATTTATATACTTGCCAAAGCCAATTTGTACTCACATTTGGTGTTTTCTTTTTTGTAATTTGTAAAAAACCTTCACAAACACTAACAAATCAGTCTTGAACTCCAGTTATTATGTAGCCTGATTTAAAAATATCAAAATTTCATGAACAGGTTTATTTAATTGAATCGCACAAAAAGAATCATGAATAAAATGATTCAAATGCCTCAGTTTGATTCAATTAGTTGTTCTGGATGGTTCACGATATGCATGTATGTATGTAAGTATGTGTGTATATTTATATATATATATATATATATATATATATATATATATATATATATATATATATATATATATATATATATATATATATAAAGATTGTTAGATATTTCTCATAAGCAGAATTCACCTTTTTTGAATGAACAAAAATGTGTTTAATGGTTTTCATTTTAGTTAATGATAAGCTTGCAGCGCAGGCAGTTTCTGTTCATAACGGCACGACCTTCACTGATCCAGACGCGATAATTACACCTGGAAAGCTCCATACAACTAATCATCTCTTCAACCTGTAATTTCTGCTGATTAAACCGTCTGTCCCAGCGTTGGGCGCCAAGTTCTGCCTAACAGACCGAATAAACCCGATAGATAAAGCTTCTGTAATTTCTTCAACAGCGATTGATTCTCAGAACCAGAGGTTTGGCTTCATGAAGAGGCCGACATCATTACAGTCGCGCTATTCATGACCTGCGAGTAAATTTCCATTATTTTCTTTCACCTGAAGGATCAAATGACAGTCCGGAACATCTTTCTTTGTCTCTGGCGCGCTCTGGCTCTCTCTGAAAGCGTGAGATTGATTCGGATGTCCGTGGATCCGCTCTGAATGTTTAATCGTGCCCTTCAGCGAGACTCTGAACTGTGGCGGAGGTGATTTCAGTGTAAGGTTTTCACGAGTGTCTGTTTAAAGCGATTAAAGAAGACTGAAGTTAAAGACGCTGTCAGTAACGCTTACACGTACAGAGTCTGATCATTGCACACGCGTCGAGCATTTAAACTACACTTAACAGCTTCAGTTATCAAACCTAATGAGCTGCCTTGCTGTCTACATAGGGGGCGTCCTCACTGACATTAACAACAGGGATGGAGGGATGGATGGATGATGGATGGATACAGTGATGGATGGATGATGGATGGATACAGGGATGGATGGATGATGGATGGATACAGTGATGGATGGATGGATGATGGATGGATACCGTGATGGACGGATGGATGGATGGACGGACGGATGGATACAGTGCTGGATGGATGGATGATGGATGGATGGATGATTGATGGATACAGTGCTGGATGGATGGATGATGGATGGATGGATGATGGATGGATACAGTGATGGATGGATGGATGGATGGATACAGTGATGGATGGATGGATACAGTGATGATGGATACAGTGATGGATGGATGGATGGATGGATGATGGATGGATACAATGATGGATGGATACAGTGATGGATGATGGATGGATGGATACAGTGATGGATGGATACAGTGATGGATGATGGATGATGGATGGATACAGTGATGGATGATGGATGGATACAGTGATGATGGATACAGTGATGGATGGATACAGTGATGGATACAGTGATGGATGGATACAGTGATGGATGATGGATGGATGGATACAGTGATGGATGGATACAGTGATGATGGATACAGTGATGGATACAGTGATGGATGGATACAGTGATGGATGGATACAGTGATGGATGATGGATGGATGGATACAGTGATGGATGGTGGATGGATGGATACAGTGATGGATGATGGATGGATGGATACAGTGATGGATGATGGATGGATGGATACAGTGATGGATGGATACAGTGATGATGGATACAGTGATGGATACAGTGATGGATGGATACAGTGATGGATGGATACAGTGATGGATGGATACAGTGATGGATGGATGGATACAGTGATGGATGGTGGATGGATGGATACAGTGATGGATGATGGATGGATGGATACAGTGATGGATGGTGGATGGATGGATACAGTGATGGATGATGGATGGATGGATACAGTGATGGATGATGGATGGATGGATACAGTGATGGATGGATACAGTGATGATGGATACAGTGATGGATGGATACAGTGATGATGGATACAGTGATGGATACAGTGATGGATGGATACAGTGATGGATACAGTGATGGATACAGTGGTGGATGGATACAGTGATGGATGGATACAGTGATGGATGGATACAGTGATGGATGATGGATGGATGGATACAGTGATGGATGATGGATGGATGGATACAGTGATGGATGGATGATGGAAAGTTAGAATAAGATTATCCATAAGCATGTTACGACACTAATGACTCAATGCTGTAATACACATACAAACACACAAATAATAAATGTTCAGTAATAAAATAAGTATATTTGCAATTAACGTTTCACTAAACCATGATCTTAGATTTGTATTGTGTCGTGTTTTATTTCACTGAACTCAACTGACTCTTCTTTGTGAAAGCATTGAAACTTTAACAAAAATCAATAAATTCCTTTTTGTTTTTCTAGTGGAAGTTTTGAGCTGTGAAAGTTACAGTACGTTTCATAACACAATAAACCGGATGAGATGAAGGACATTATGATTCAGCAGCTCGTAAACATTCAGAACTCGTGATTTTCACATCTGTGTTCCTGTAACGTCTCACTCACAGAGACGGCGCTTGTGTTTCAGAGGCTTCAGTCACTCAGAGATCCAGCAAAGATTCAGTTCGTTCAGTTATCAGGGAACATCAAGAAAACTCTCCTCAGAGTGAATTATTTATTCCGCTAAGCTTTCTTAAAGTTGCATCACGTCTCGGCCAGACAGAAAAATCTCATTTGGAGTTGATAGAAAAAATTGTTCTGCGCTCTCTCTCTCAATTGAAAATTGCATTGAATTCTCTCTCTCTCTGTGTGTGTGTGTGAGATAGTGAGTGAGTGTGAGAGTGAGTGAGTGTGTGTTTGTGTGTGTGATTGTGAGTGTGCGCGAGTGAGTGTGTGTGTGTGTGTGTGTGTGAGAGAGAGAGTGTGTGCGTGTGAGTATGATTGAGTGTGTGTGTGTCCGTGTATGAGAGTGTGTGTGTGTGTGAGAGAGTGAGTGTGTGTGTACTTAACTATATTTTGGGGACGTCCTCATTTGTAAATCATAAAAATAAAGTAATTAAAGTTTTTTTGAAAATGTAAAAATGGAAAGTTGTGTGTGATGGGTAGGTTTAGGGGTAGAGTTAGTGTGAGTGTGTGTGTGTGTGTGTGTGTGTGTGTGTGTGTGTGTGTGTGTGTGTGTGTGTCAAGTCAAGTCACATTTATTTATTTGGCACTTTTTACAATACAGATTGTTTCAAAGCAGCTTTACAGAGATAACAGGAAAATGCAACAAAGTTTGTTTCCAGAAGAAAATAGCGTCACAGTCCAGCTTAAGTAAGTTCAGTGATGGTTCATTTTTGTAGTAAAAAAGTTATTAATTTAGTTCAATTATATATATATGTATAGCCGCTCTGGGAAAAAACGTGATGTCATCGTCCAGCTCGGTTCACTTCTCATATAATGGTGTCAATGCAGGCAGATCAATAATATTGTTGAATATTACATTAAATGTTAAATTTAATGTCCCCAAATAAGCAAGCCAAAAGCCAATGGCAACAAAAAAGACAACAGTGGCAAGGAACCAAAACTCCATCAGTAACAGAATGGAGAAAAAAACCTTGTGAGAAACCCAGGATCAGTCGCTCAGTTCTCCTCTGGCCAACGAACGAACAGTGTATAATTATGATTCAGGCAGCATTACAGGTCAGAGGTCAGATTGAATTGGAACAATCAGAATATTATCTAGTTCAGGGATGGGCAACTTCGGTCCTGGAGGGCCACTGTCCTGCAGAGTTTAGCTCCAACCCTGAAAAAAAAAAATCACCTGCCTGTAATTTTCTAGTAATCCTGAGGACCTTGATTAGCTTGTTCAGGTGTGTTTGATTAGGGTTGAAGCTAAACTCTGTAGGACAGTGGCCCTCCAGGACCGAAGTTGCCCATCCCTGATCTAGTTCATCTGGTTGAAGATCGGATCATCACACCGGTGTGGAGACGAGTTTGTTGAGGATCAGTGCCGATGGCTGTCGTGTCGATGAGGCCTTCACAGGGGAGAGTCTAGTAGACACAGTCTCTGCTGACACTTCAGGGATGCGTTGTGGTCGTGTCTAAGCGCAGGTCCTCCATCTGATCTGGATACGGCCCGGATCCGGCTGACTACATCATGTGTTGTGGTCGTGAGTATATCTGTGCGTGTGAGTGAGTGTATGTGTCTATGTATGTGAGTGGGTGTGTGAGAGAGTATATGTGTGAGTGTGTGCATTTGGAAAGCATCTGAAAGTGTGTGTGAGGCTTGTGTTAAACGTCTCTATAAAGCTGAACACGAATCTTCAGAGAATCTCGAGTCTCGTTTCCATCTCCGTCATTTTCTCTCTCTCGATGATTTGTTAATAAATCAGTCTGCTGTATAACTATAATGTCTTGCAAGGCAGCGTATTGAAGTTCTTCCATAATTCAGTCTGAAAAACAATGTTTGTTTCTATAAACATGTATCTGCGTTTGACAGATGAGAACAACTGATGCTTTTATTTGCACTAATTGAGATTTTGTATTATTTCTTCACTGCCATAAAACCGATGTTGATGCTTCTCATGTATATTTGTCTTGATTTAGGGATTTTTTAAAATATTTTAACTGGAAAACAACACACACACACACACACACGCACACACGCACTCACACTCACTATCACACACATTCACACACACTCAATCACACACACGCACACTGACACACACACACACTCACTCTCTCTCACACACACACACACACACACACACACACACACACACACTCACTATCTCACACTCAATGGGTCTCATTCATGAAACACGAGCAGAACGAATTTTTGTGTAAATCGTGTGTAAAGTGGTTCTGGCGTAAATTTTCGGATTCATTAAAATGTTCGTATTTTCCAAATGTTAGTTGGTACGAAAGAAATCTACACCTGCTCCCAGCCACGCGTAAATAGTGCGTTTAACATCCGAACGTTTTGCTCATTAATAAGGCTGCATTTTAATTCACCTTAATCGGGTACATATTTACACAGCATTTTGAAAAAATATTATATATAGTAATTACATACGGTTTATCTTTTTACTTTTATCACGAGAGCCAGTAATAGCACCTGCAGTGCAAACGGAACACAAGTCCGCAAGTCTTTTTTTTTTTTTTTTTTTTTTAAAATTCCGCAAGTCACAAGTGTTGCAGCCAAGCTTCATGTCGAACCATTTTCTTTTCACTTCTGGGACTGTTCGATTAACAGATGAAACTCCATTAACTGCATCTGTAATATGCTGCCAAAAATCCTTTTTCTTTAGGACCTGATACGCCACTATGTACGCTTGAAAATAAAATGTGGCGTTTTGAATGAACTTCTGATAATAAAACTTCAATTTCTGCATCTGAGAAATTTCTCTTCTTCATTCGCTTTTGAGAAGACATGTTGAATTTCTTCGTTTGGTGTCATAATTATGATGCCCAAATATAGTTGTCAGTCGGTTTTAATGGGCGGGATTTATGGTAATTGAGAATGAGCGTACACGCGCGTCCCATTTACGACTGATTGGAATTCATTAACACACACACACACACACACACACACACACACATTTCACTATCAAATCTGACGTTTACGAAGTATTTGTGAACCAGGAGAAGAATTTTCGGGAATGTCTATTTACGCGCAAATCACTCACATATTTACTCGTATATTTACGAATGTTTCATGAATGAGACCCAATCTCTCTCTGACACACACACACACACACACACACACACACACACACACACACACACACACACACACACACACACACAAAATCACACTCACTCAATCTCACACTCACTATCTCACACACTCACAAACATACTCATCCACTCACGCACACGCACACACGCACACACACACGCACACACACGCACACACACACTCACACTCACTATCACACACATTCACACACACTCAATCAATCACACACACGCACACTGACACACACACACACACACACACTCTCTCTCTCTCTCTCACACACACACACACACTCACTATCTCACACTCAATCTCTCTCTGACACACACACACACACAAAATCTCACACTCAATCTCTCACACACTCAATCTCTCACACACTCACACAATCTCTCTCACACACACACACACACAATCTCACACACACACTCACACACATTCACGAGCAATCAACCTGAAATGACCCTGTGATGATGATGATGATGTGGCCGTTTCATGTCTAGATGTTCCTGCCAATCAGAATCTCAGCATGACGGGTCGCATCATCACAGATATTAGCCGAGTTCAGGCAGAATCTGCAACATCTGCGTCGTGATCAGCCAATCAGAGACGCCGAACCCCCACGAGGAAACATCAGCATCAAACACACACACGTTCTCAACTCCACCCGTCTGCTTAACCTCTTCTGCCCGTTAACCAACCGCCCGTCTCCATGGAAACCGTGACGTTGAGTGATAAAACCACCGTAAAGTGCTGACAAGATCTCGTAACCTGAGGAAAACACACCGGATGATTAACAACGGCCTTCTTATTTTATTCCTCGACAGAAGGAAAATGTGTCCTTTGGAGGAGCGTTTTATGATAATTATTTATGAGCTCATATTCTGAAGTGCTGTGTGCAGTGTGTAGTGTTTTCTGTAGTGTATATATTGTAATGTGTAGTGTGTAATATGTAGTGTGTAATGTACTACAGTCTTCAGTGTGCAGTGGTTTATTGAATCAGGGGCGGGTCAATTGATTAATTAACAGGGATGAAATCAGGTCTTTATTGATCTGAGACTGTGTGTGTGTGTGTGTGTGTGTGTGTGTGTGTGTGTGTGTGTGTGTGTGTGTGTGTGTGTGTGTGTGTGTGTGTGTGTGAGTGTGAGTGAGTGTGAGTGAGTGAGTGTGTCTCTCTGTCCATCAGCATGTATTCATCTCCAGCTTCTCACAGCACAATAACAGATGATTATGATTGATCTCACACAGTCTGTTTCTCAGACACACAAACTAACAATCATTCTGAAACGACATTCATCATTACAGCAGGACTGAATGTTCTCAACCTCACACTACTCACAATATACATAATACTCACAATACTCACAGAACTCACAGTACTCATACTACGCACTACTCACAGTACTCACAATACTCGCGCTACTCATACTATGCATAATACTTGCACTACTCACGGTACTCACAATACCCGCGCTACTCACAGTACTCATACTATGCATAATACTCGCACTACTCACGGTACTCACAATACCCGCGCTACTCACAGTACTCATACTATGCATAATACTCGCACTACTCACGGTACTCACAATACCCGCGCTACTCACAGTACTCATACTATGCATAATACTCGCACTACTCACGGTACTCACAATACCCGCGCTACTCACAGTACTCATACTATGCATAATACTTGCACTACTCACGGTACTCACAATACCCGCGCTACTCACAGTACTCATACTATGCATAATACTCGCACTACGCACAATACTCGCGCTACTCACAGTACTCACAATACTCATACTATGCATAATACTCGTACTACTCAATACTCACAATACACATAATACTCACAATACACATAATACTCACAATAATCACACTAATACTCTATTCATGATACTCACACTACTCATGATACTCACACTACTCATGATACTCACACTACTCATGATACTCACACTACTCATGATACTCACACTACTCATGATACTCACACTACTCATGATACTCACACTACTCATGATACTCACACTACTCATATGCATGATACTCACACTACTCATATGCATGATACTCACACTACTCATATGCATGATACTCACACTACTCATATGCATGATACTCACACTACTCATATGCATGATACTCACACTACTCATATGCATGATACTCACATGATACTCACACTACGCATGATACTCACACTACGCATGATAATCATGATACTCACACTAATCATGATACTCACACTAATCATGATATTCACACTAATCATGATATTCACACTAATCATGGTACTCATGATACTCATACTACTCATGATACTCACACTACTCATGATACTCACACTACTCATGATACTCCTGCAGTATGTTTAATGTACACAGTATTTACACAAAGTATGGAACATCCGGATGACCTTCTACATTTACAAAAAGTGCAGTATTATATCACACTGACATGTTTACACAAAACTGTATGAAAATTCAAAATAGCCATATTTACTTGCATACAATTTCTAGACGCCACTTGCTTAATGAAACATGCAACTCACTGAAGACGTGATAATGTAGTATACGGCGGTTTGAAATGTTATTGGTATCTACTGAATAATGTCTTTTATTTAAAGGAAAACTGCAGTAACACTAGTGTTATATTATTCACAATCAGGCCATTTCTCTCACATGATGTCAGAATGATGGGATTTATGAGATCAATGTCAGAATTATTATAGTTTTAAGCCCAGACTCTCAGAGTTGAGAAGAAAATCGAGGTAAAAGTCAAGCAGTGCTGATCGTAAATAAGTTCATATTTACATGTCGGCTCGTTTGCATTCAGTTTCAATTGAGGTAATTTGACGTTATTTCTCAGAATTGCGTGCTATAAATTCCAAATTGCGAGATAAAACATGCAATTCTGAGAAAAAAAGTCAGAATTTCAAGTTTATTTCTCACAATTATGACTTTATAACACACAATTCTTAGATAAAAAGTCAAATTACCTTTTTTATTCTGTGGCGGAAACAAGCTTCCATAGGTTCCAAATAAAGCTCTTACTAAAGAAAAGATTAGCTCAGTTTGCATGCATGTCATGTGACCATTAACCAATATCAGAGAATCACAAACATGTGAATGTTGTTAAATTATTAAAATGTTTACTTAAAAGAGGTTTGGCTGACAAAAAAAAGGTATGGGTATCCCTGCCCTAGTGCTAAAGAAATTGTCCTATAAGTCATTTAATTCAAGAACAAATGATTCATTTGATTCACTACAATCACCTCATAATGACTCATAAGCAGGATCTTCCCAGCAGCACTTGAGCTCTGCTGTTTCTGTTTATATTATTTTCTTTTTACTTGTATTATTATTTTATAAATTACACTGTATATTTTCTTTTCCTATTTTTTTGTAGTCTATATTTGTTTAATAGTTTTACACTATATGTTGGATTACTGGCATTCAATAAAAAATAAAAGCAAAACAAAACTTGAGCTCTAATGTCCTGACAGACGTCGCCCTCTTCTGGAAACCGACACACACTGCGTTTGGGACAATGATCCTGAAGCGATTCAAGCAGACAATATCACTTCAATACCTATCAAATTATTTAATACAAAAAACAATTAGGTTGACAATATTAAACCTGAACAAAAGATTTACATTAAATGCAACTAATTAATAAACCTAAAATCCTAAAAACAGTGGAGAACCACAGCAATTAACCATTTCACTCCCAAGACGACTTAAAATAGTTCATGATGAATCAAATAGCATGTAACTAAATCATTTAAATGAACCAACTCTTTGTAAGTCACTTGTTACTGGAAAAACTAGTTACTCATGACACTATTATAGCTAGATATTTGCGATATTTGATACTTTAATTTACAAATGTGATATTTAATCTTATCTAACTGCATTTTAAAGCTAGTTCATAAGTTTATAAACTTACTGGCTCATATCTCATAAACCTAAGGGCTCATATATAAATCATGTGAGGTTCAGTAGTGATGTTTATTAATTTAGACATGTTCAGTGTTCATTTTAATCTGAGTTTGGTCAATTGTAGACGTGCTGACGCTGTAGTTTAAGAAGTGTTTAAAAAGTTTTAATGAGTGTTTTATCCATCAGCAGCACATCCATCCATCCATCCCTCCATCAGGAACGGCTGGACTGAACCCTTGTTTCCTCTGATTACAGGTGTAGTTTATGGATACGGTTAAGTTCAAGATGATGAGTGACTAAAACTACAAGTACTAAGTTACAAAAACACATGACACTACTAAAACTTAAACTAAAAGAATTATTTCAAAATATTAATAAACACTATAATAGTAGCCTATATAAAAAAAATAAATAAATAACACTGGATAGACAGACATGATGGAAGGATGGACAGACAGAAAATACAATTTAAATATTAAATGAAAAACAAAAAATGAAAATTAGAACAAGTTGAATGAATAAAATAACTAAAACTGAAATAAATATATAATGCTAAATAAAAATCTCTCTCTCTCTCTGTCCCCCTCTCTCTCTCTCTCTCTCTCTCTCTCTCTGTCCCCCTCTCTCTCTCTCTGTCCCCCTCTCTCTCTCTCTCTCTCTCTCTCTCTCTCTCTCTGTCCCCCTCTCTCTCTCTGTCCCCCCTCTCTCTCTCTGTCCCTCTCTCTCTCTCTCTCTCTCTCTCTCTCTCTCTCTCTGCCCCCCTCTCTCTCTCTCTCTCTCTCTCTCTCATAATAACTGCGGCTCTTCCTCCAGTAGATTATCAGGCCAGAGGCGGCGAGTTCGTGCTCCAGAAAGTCAGTTTTAAGGTTAAAACACACTCTTATAGAGCTATCCGGATATAAATACCACCAGCACAAAGATGATTCTCCGCATCTGCCCAACATTCATTATAATGTGTGCTAAAAACAGTGTGAGGAGGCCCTCCAGGGGCCCGGGGCCCCGCTGGGTGAATGAAGCTTCTCTTAACTAACCACCTCCAGAACCGCACCGGGAGAAACTCATTCATCACAGGCCATTTACGCGCAGGTTCAGCGATCCGGGTCTGCCGGGTCTCCGGAGGCGGTTTCCATGGAAACGACGGTCAGATCGATTAATCAGGCCTGATGTGCGTTTCATTGTCTACTGGAAACACACCCAGGAGCTTCTGAGTCTCTCACTTCTGTCATGCATGGGTCAACAATTAATGTTGTTTAATGTTGAAAGAGTCTCTTCTGCTCCCCAAGGCTGCTTTTATTTTATATATCAAAAAATACAGTAAAAATTTTGAAATATTATTCCAATGTAAATCAGCTGTTTTCTATGTGAATATACAGTAAAGTGTAATTTATTCCTGTGATCAAAGCTGAATGTTCAGCATCATTACTCCAGTCTTCAGTGTCACATGATCCTTCAGAAATCACTCTGTTGCCTTTGGCTTGCTCAGTTGGGGATATTTGGGGATATTTAATTAAATTTTATCAATCAATAAATTCCACTAGAAACAAACCTTGTTGTAATATTTTAATTTAATACTGTGAAGCTGCTTTGATACAATCTGTATTGTGAAAAGCGCTATACAAATATACTTGACTCTAATATGATGCTCTGATGCTCAAGAAACATTTCGCTTCATATTCAAACTGTGATGCAAAAGTTTACAGTAAGTAAGATAAAAAACAAAACAGTAGTTAATACTTTTCTTCATCAAGGGTGAACTGATCAAAAGTGACAGTAAAGACATTTATAATGTTATAAAATAAATTTTATTTCAAATAAACACTGTTTTTTAAACTTTCTATTCATCAAATAATCATGTAAAAATAAAATGTATGATGTTTCCACAAAAATATGACTGTTTTCATCACTGATAATAATCATAAATGTTTCTTGATCATCAAATCCTCATATTAGAGTGATTTGTGAAGGATCATGTGACACTGAAGACTGGAGTAATGATGCTGAACATTCAGCTTTGATCACAGGAATAAATTACACTTTACTAGATATTCACATAGAAAACAGCTGATTTACATTGGAATAATATTTCAGAATTACTGTATTTTGATCAAATAAATGCAGCTTTGATGAGCAGAAGAGACTCTTTCAGAAACATCCTCTTTAACTGGTGTATAAACTGTAATGCGCCAGAGAATATCTCTCTGAAACCTCACTTGTGAAGTCCTTGAAGACACACGTTCCTTTATTCATCCGCTCATTTTCCTGCACGATGTTTCACATATTTGCTTTTCACCGGTGAAAACACTCGCAGACATCCTTAAAACGAGTCAATCGATAGACTGGAATAAAACACACACAACCATCAATGATGAATGAAAGACATTCATATCAAGAGCTGGAGAGGGATTTTCTCATGTCTTATTCATAAATCGCCCTAAATATGTGTGTTTGTGCGCTTCTTCAGATCAAACGCTGCAGGATCTTCTCTCTTCCGGTGTTTTAGTGAATGAACAAGTGTAGCTCGTGATTTAGCATTGCAAATGTGGCAGTGTTTGTAAAGTGTTTCTTTCTGAATAATAAATGACACTCTGTGACCTAATGCGATGACATTCACACATTCATAAGTGCAAGAACAAACACTTTTGGGGATGCTGTATGAACCAAACATGACTGTTCTCGTTATTTCTCACAGCAAGATCAATATGCAGATGTAAATCCTGACCTCAGATCAGCAGATGCGTTCATTGACTCAACACTGCCATCTACTGACGCCTTCACACAAATCCTTTAATTCAACATCCATGACATCTAAAGGCTTTTAACAGCTTTTATCACACAGCGTCAACAAGCCTCACGTTCATTTGATTCTGATAACATCGTTCGCTTTGAAATCACTCCTGTTTTACTCCTGTGCCGTTAATTGTTTTTTCATCCACATCTGAATCTCTACAGAACGTTCCTTGATTTCTGCATAATTGCACGGCCTGATTAACACAAGCCCACTGCACTCATTAATGCGTCGAGCTGGTTTCATTTAATCGTGTCGTCAGACTGAAGTAGCTCAGCTCCATTTAACACACTTTACCATGTTGTCACACCCAAAATCAGCACAGAAAACACAACAAAAGTGTGTTGATCGATTCCATTTGGGCCCAATTAACACAGCGATCAATGCCCATCACAACGAGTCTGAGCTCTGATTAAAACACTCACACACACTTCATTGCCGCCGTCGGAACCAGACGTGCACTCTTGCTGAAATAAATATTCATTTCTTTCTTAAAAACAAACATTTGAACAGTGCATGTGGCACTTACGAAAAATAATGTTTTTCACTAAATGAATAGAAGGGTGAATTACATTTCATAATTTTCATGCATATGCACTAATATACCAGATATATGCAGGTCAATTTTACTGTTTGTCAGTAAAATGCATATTTTAATGCATTAAAAATGAGGAAATGTTAATATGTACAAAGTAAACAAGGTCAATTTTGATTTAATTTTGACTTTTAAAAATGAACGAAAACTTGCTGAGCTTTAGACGGCTGTTATCTAACTCTGGATGTTTATTATTAATGAGATTCATGCAGCATGTTCAGATTGAGGTTGAGATGCATCATTTATCACACAGGAGCTCTGAAAACACAGAACATTCTCAAACGGCCCGTCACTCACACACACACACACACACACACACACACACACACACACACACACACACACACACACGACCCCTAAACCTACCCATCATATACACACACACACACACACACACACACACACACACACACACACACACACACACACACACACACACACACACACACACACACTAACCCGACCCCTAAACCTACCCATCACACACACACACACACACACACACACACACACACACTAACCCGACCCTTAAACCTACCCATCACACACGAACACACACACTAACCTGACCCCTAAACCTACCCCACACACACACACACACACACACACACACACACACACACTAACCCGACCCCTAAACCTACCCATCACAGACACACACACACACACACACACACACACACACACACACACACACACACACACACACACACACACTAACCCGACCCCTAAACCTACCCATCACACACACACACACACACACACACACACACACACACACACACACACACACTAACCCGACCCCTAAACCTACCCATCTCACACACACACACACACTAACCCGACCCTTAAACCTACCCATCACACAGACACACACGAACACACACACTAACCTGACCCCTAAACCTACCCCACACACACACACACACACACACACACACACACTAACCCGACCCCTAAACCTACCCATCACACACACACACACACACACACACACACACACACACACACACACACACTAACCCGACCCCTAAACCTACCCATCACAGACACACACACACACACACACACACACACACACACACACACACTAACCCGACCCCTAAACCTACCCATCACACACACACACACACACACACACACACACACACACACACACACACTAACCCGACCCCTAAACCTACCCATCACAGACAGACACACACACACACACACACACACACACACACACACACACTAACCCGACCCCTAAACCTACCCATCTCACACACACACACACACACACTAACCCGACCCTTAAACCTACCCATCACACAGACACACACACTAACCTGACCCCTAAACCTACCCCCCCCCCCCCCACACACACACACACACACACACTAACCCGACCCCTAAACCTACCCATCACACACACACACACACACACACACACTAACCTGACCCCTAAACCTACCATCACACAGACACACACACTAACCTGACCCCTAAACCTACCCATCACACAGACACACAGACACAGACACAGACACACACACACACTAACCCGACCCCTAAACCTACCCATCACACACACACATACACACACACACACTAACCTGACCCCTAAACCTACCCCTCACACACACACACACACACACACACACACACACACACACACTAACCCGACCCCTAAACCTACCATCACACAGACACACACACTAACCTGACCCCTAAACCTACCCATCACACACACACACACACACACACACACACTAACCCAAACCTACCCATCACACAAAATTATCTGCATTCTTACATTTTCAAAAATATATAATTTAGTATGTTTATTAACCCATTTCCCTCGTGGGAACACACACACACACACACACACACACACACACACACACTTCACAAGAAATGAAATCACAGACGTACCAAACAGGCGTCGATGAAACACAAACTTCCCAGCGATGAGTCCAGTGATGACGGCGATGATCCACATCAGGACCTTGAGGACGTTCCAGGCTCCGCCGGGGTATTTGTTCACCACGAAGGAGAAGCAGTTTCCCACCACAATCATGTGCGCCTCCGTCTGGCTGTGCGACACCGGGTCCTCCGCGAACACCAGGAAGTTGCAGAAGGTGACGAGGTAGGCCACGATCAGACGGGACCACGGGTGCTGGAAATAATACCGGAACTTGGAGTACACCTCCATCCGTCTGAGGACTCCCAGACACCGTCCACCTGAGAGACACCACACACACACGCTTCAATCTACAGGCCTGCAGTTCATATTATAAATCAGCAGAGAACCGGCACTTACTCACCCGTGTCGTTCCAAACCCATATGACTTTCTTTTGTGCCGTGAAACACAACAAGAGACACTTTATGATATTTGTATGGTGTTTTTTTTTTTTTTTTTTTAGCTGTTTGCTTTCAATGTAAAGCAGCGTGAACATTCAGCGAATCATCTCATTTTGTGTCATCTCATTTTGTTTTGCGTGAGTAAAAGATAAACAAATTTTCTTTTTTTGGATGAAATAATAATTTAGACCGTCTGAATCACAGTCTTCACAAGCGCCAGTCCAAAACAAACACTAATGGATGAATTTCATAAAAACATCCAGGTCACATAACAGACAGACAAACAGACAGACAGACAGACAGACAAACATTCAGACAAACACACAGACAAACATACAGGCAGACAAACAGACAGACAGACATTCAGACAGACAGACAAACATTCAGACAGACAGACAAACACACAGACAAACATACAGGCAGACAAATATACAGACAGACATTCAGACAGACAGACAAACACACAGACAGACAAACAAACAAACACACACACACACAGACAAACATTCATACAAACACACAGACAGACAAACATACAGACAAACACACAGACAAACATTCATACAAACACACAGACAGACAAACATACAGACAAACACACAGACAAACATTCAGACAGACATACATTCATACAAACACAGACAGACAAACATACAAACATTCAGACAAACACACAAACAGATAAACATACAGACAAACACACAGACAAACACACAGACAAACACACAGACAAACACACAGACAAACACACAGACAAACATTCAGACAGACAGACAGACAGACAGACAGACAGACAGACAGACAGACAGACAGACAGACAGACATTCATACAAACACACAGACAAACACACAGACAGACATTCAGACAGACATTCAGACAGACAAACATTCAGACAAACACACAGACAGACAAACATGCAGACAGACATTCAGACAGACAGACAAACATTCAGACAAACACACAGACAGACAAACATACAGACAGACATTCAGACAGACAGACAAACAAACATTCAGACAAACACACACACAGACAAACAGACAGACAAACATTCAGACAAACACACAGACAGACAAACAGACAGACAGACAAACATTCAGACAAACACACAGACAAACATTCAGACAAACATACAGACAGACATACAGACAAACATACAGACAGACAAACATTCAGACAAACACACACACAGACAAACATACAGACAAACAAACATTCAGACAAACACACATTCAGACAGACAAACATTCAGACAGACATACAGACAAACATTCAGACAAACACAGACAGTTAAACATACAGACAAACATTCAGACAAACAGAGACATTCAGACAAACATACAGACAGACAAACAAACAGACAAACATTCAGACAAACACACAGACAAACATGCAGACAAACATACAGACAGACATACAGACAAACATACAGACAAACATTCAGACAAACACACACACAGACAAACAGACAAACATACAGACAAACATACAGACAAACAAACATTCAGACAAACACACATTCAGACAGACAAACATTCAGACAAACACACAGACAGACAAACATTCAGACAAACACAGACAGACAAACAGACAAACATTCAGACAAACACACAGACAGACAAACAGACAGACAGACATACACACAGACAGACAAACATACATACAGACAAACACACAGACAGACAAACAGACAGACAGACAGACAGACAGACATTCAGACAGACAAACATTCAGACAAACACAGAGACATTTAGACAAACACACAGACAAACATACAGACAGACAAACAAACAGACAGACAGACAGACAGACAGACAGACAGACAGACAGACAGACAGACAGACAGACAGACAGACAGACAGACAGACAGACAAACACACAGACAGACAAACACACAGACAGACAGACAGACAGACAGACAGACAGACAGACAGACAGACAGACAGACAGACAGACAAACACACAGACAGACAAACAGACAGACAGACAGACAGACAAACATTCAGACAAACACAGAGACATTTAGACAAACACACAGACAGACAAACATTCAGACAAACACACGCACAGACAAACACACAGACAGACAGACAGACATACAGACATTCTGACAAACACACAGACAGACAAACATACAGACAGACATTCTGACAAACACACAGACAGACAAACATACAGACAGACATTCAGACAAACACACAGACAGACATTCAGACAAACACACAGACAGACAAACATTCAGACAAACACACAGACAGACAAACACACAGACAGACAAACACACAGACAGACACACAGACAGACAAACACACAGACAGACAAACACACAGACAGACAAACACACAGACAAACATTCAGACAAACACACAGACAGACAAACACACAGACAAACATTCAGACAAACACACAGACAGACAAACACACAGACAGACAAACACACAGACAGACAAACACACAGACAGACAAACACACAGACAGACAAACACACAGACAGACAAACACACAGACAGACAAACACACAGACAGACATTCAGACAAACACACAGACAGACAAACACACAGACAGACAAACACACAGACAAACACACAGACAGACAAACACACAGACAAACACACAGACAGACAAACACACAGACAGACAAACACACAGACAAACATTCAGACAAACACACAGACAGACAAACACACAGACAAACATTCAGACAAACACACAGACAGACAAACATACAGACAGACAAACAAACAGACAGACAGACAGACAGACAGACAGACAGACAGACAGACAGACAGACAGACAGACAGACAGACAGACAGACAGACAGACAGACAGACAAACACACAGACAGACAGACAGACAGACAGACAGACAGACATTCAGACAAACACAGAGACATTTAGACAAACACACAGACAGACAAACATTCAGACAAACACACGCACAGACAAACACACAGACAGACAGACAGACATACAGACATTCTGACAAACACACAGACAGACAAACATACAGACAGACAGACATTCTGACAAACACACAGACAGACATTCTGACAAACACACAGACAGACAAACATTCAGACAAACACACAGACAGACAAACACACAGACAGACAAACACACAGACAGACAAACACACAGACAGACAAACACACAGACAAACACACAGACAGACATTCAGACAAACACACAGACAGACAAACACACAGACAGACAAACACACAGACAGACAAACACACAGACAGACAAACACACAGACAGACATTCAGACAAACACACAGACAGACAAACACACAGACAGACATTCAGACAAACACACAGACAGACAAACACACAGACAGACAAACACACAGACAAACACACAGACAAACACACAGACAGACAAACACACAGACAGACAAACACACAGACAAACATTCAGACAAACACACAGACAGACAAACACACAGACAAACATTCAGACAAACACACAGACAGACAAACACACAGACAGACAAACACACAGACAGACAAACACACAGACAGACAAACACACAGACAGACATTCAGACAAACACACAGACAAACAAACAAACAGAAAAACAGTCAGACAAACATACAGACAGACAATTCACACAAACGTTCAATGACTAAAAATATCTGACATGAGCGTGCGATGATGATGCAAGAGTTCTAGAATAGGCTGCTCAGAAACCATGTGCTGCTGGACTCATTTAGCCTGTGTGTGTGTGTGTGTGTGTGTGTGTGTGTGTGTGTGTAGGTGTGACCAAATGTCCATGTTTTGACCAAATGTCCCCACATATTAAAACCTGAAATCATATAGTGTGGATGGTTTTGTAAAGGGATATAAATAAAAATATAATGTCTATACAAATAAGTATTTCATATACAGTAAATAATATACTATCTATCTATCTATCTATCTATCTATCTATCTATGTGCTTTGGTTATGTTTACATTCATGGCTTCTTGTGCAACGCTGAAACTCTTCCCTTAAACAAAAATCACATGTCAAAACAATCAATCTCCCAAACAAATAAATAGACACGTATGATATATTTGCATGACGCGTGCACATAATATATGCAATGAATAAAGCAATAGGCTCGTGATCAGATGTTTGTGGATGAGTGTTTGGGAGCCGCTCATTAAACTCAGCACGTGCGTCGGGATCAAAGCAGGAGCAACACACAGTTTTCCAGCATGTTCCATGAGCGACACACACACAGATGATCGTAACACATGTAAAGAGGCTTACGCAGACAGTCGTGCGGAGATTCAGATTCAGATTCAGATCCCATCGCCATATCAGTGCTTGCCTTCCGACATCAGTGATGATGATGATGATGATAATCCTCCGCGCGCCGCTCATTCAACGCGTCTGATTTCACGCGCGTCATTCAAAGCGTCCGCGCGCCACTTGCGATTACAGAAGCAGAAACAAAACATCATAATCACCATTAGCAAAACACACTGACCACAACATGGAGACGACAGACATCTCTCTCTCTCTCTCTCTCTCTCTCTCTCTCTCTCTCACACACACACACGTGTGTATTACATTAATAATAATATTTTTCTCAATAATATTAATAAATAACTATATTGATACTATTTGCAACAGCAACAATATATATATTTTACAGTGAATCTGTATTGTATAAAGCGCTATATACATAAATGGGTGTATTTATTTATTTAAATATTGAGGGATAGGGCAATTTTCGAATAAATATAAAAGACAATCAGTATTTAGAAAATATTATAGTTTTGATTGTACTGACACTATTGGATTAAAACAAAAAGCCTGAACTAAACTGAGCTGAATAATGACACTGTTGTCTTCTAGAAAGCTGCTTTACAGCAGGAATTGAAGAATCATCAATGATTCTCTTTTTTCTTCTCACAATTGTTTTATTATTATTTAAATATATGTATACAAAGACACAATATGCATTTCAGATGTTATAGTATATAAGGATACGAGAACAAAACGAAAGAGCTATATACAGAGAAGTATTAAGAGAACATTTCTAAAATAAATATTTTTACACACAGAAATGAGAAGTGAAAATGATGACCGCGCATGCGCAGTGCGGGGGGAGGGTTGACGCGTCAGGGACACGTGACGTCACCGCTGCTCTGCTTCCTTCTTCCGGGATTGAGAGTCACCAAACATCATCCGCCGAGTGAAATAATGTCTCATCAAACGGGTATTCAGGGTAAGAGTGAGATATTTTTATGATTTATAAATCTGAATCTGTATGATGACAATGCACGAGCGACGACAGACTCACTCAGCGCCGAGATTCATTTAGAGAAATCAATGAAAATGTGAATAAACCGCGTCTGTCAGCCAGCAGTGGTTTCCCTCAGATCTCAGCGTTATGAATAATTTCATCTCTATGATTTATTTATCGTACGAGTGTTTAAAGATGGGCAGAGTTTTACTTAAGTGATCACGAGCACGGGCAACGCCTTCAGCGCGCGCGCGCTCACGCGCCATATGTAGCCTATAATAATATCACCATAGTGTAATATATCATCATCATCATCATCATCATCATCATCATACTGTAGTTTTGTAGTTTATATCACCATACTGTAATAGATCATCATCAATCTTACTGTAGTTTATATCACCATACTGTAATATATCATCATACTGTAGTTTATATTACCATACTCTAATTTATCATAATCATACTGTAGTTTATATCAGCATACTGTAGTTTATATCTCCATACTGTAATATATCACCATACTGTAATTTATCATAATCATACTGTAGTTTATATCAGCATACTGTAGTTTATATCTCCATACTGTAATATATCACCATACTGTAATTTATCATAATCATACTGTAGTTTATATCACCATACTGTAATATATCATCACCATACTGTAGTTTATATCACCATACTGTAATATATATATAATTATACTGTAGTTTATATCACCATACTCTATCATAATCATACTGTAGTTTATATCACCATACTGTAATATATCATCACCATACTGTAGTTTATATCAGCATACTGTAATATATCACCATACTGTAATTTATCATAATCATACTGTAGTTTATATCACCATACTGTAATATATATATAATTATACTGTAGTTTATATCACCATACTCTATCATAATCATACTGTAGTTTATATCACCATACTGTAATATATCATCACCATACTGTAGTTTATATCAGCATACTGTAATATATCACCATACTGTAATTTATCATAATCATACTGTAGTTTATATCACCATACTGTAATATATATATAATTATACTGTAGTTTATATCACCATACTCTATCATAATCATACTGTAGTTTATATCACCATACTGTAATATATCATCACCATACTGTAGTTTATATCAGCATACTGTAATATATCACCATACTGTAATTTATCATCACCATACTGTAGTTTATATCACCATACTGTAATATATCATCACCATACTGTAGTTTATATCACCATACTGTAATATATCATCACCATACTGTAGTTTATATCACCATACTGTAATATATATATAATTATACTGTAGTTTATATCACCATACTCTATCATAATCATACTGTAGTTTATATCACCATACTGTAATATATCATCACCATACTGTAGTTTATATCAGCATACTGTAATATATCACCATACTGTAATTTATCATAATCATACTGTAGTTTATATCACCATACTGTAATATATATATAATTATACTGTAGTTTATATCACCATACTCTATCATAATCATACTGTAGTTTATATCACCATACTGTAATATATCATCACCATACTGTAGTTTATATCAGCATACTGTAATATATCACCATACTGTAATTTATCATAATCATACTGTAGTTTATATCACCATACTGTAATATATATATAATTATACTGTAGTTTATATCACCATACTCTATCATAATCATACTGTAGTTTATATCACCATACTGTAGTTTATATCAGCATACTGTAATATATCACCATACTGTAATTTATCATAATCATACTGTAGTTTATATCACCATACTGTAATATATCATAATCATACTGTAGTTTATATCACCATACTGTAATATATCATAATCATACTGTAGTTTATATCACCATACTGTAATATATATATAATTATACTGTAGTTTATATCACCATACTCTATCATAATCATACTGTAGTTTATATCACCATACTGTAATATATCATCACCATACTGTAGTTTATATCAGCATACTGTAATATATCACCATACTGTAATTTATCATAATCATACTGTAGTTTATATCACCATACTGTAATATATATATAATTATACTGTAGTTTATATCACCATACTCTATCATAATCATACTGTAGTTTATATCACCATACTAATATATATATATATAATTATACTGTAGTTTATATCACCATACTGTAATATATATATATATCATTATACTGTAGTTTATATCACCATACTGTAATATATATATCATTATACTGTAGTTTTGTAGTTTATATCACTATACTGTAATATACATCCTCATCACACTTACTGTGGAAACCCATTCCGCCACATCAGGAAATAAAACATGCTTTTGTAAATCATAACTATAACATAAAAAGGCGCAATTATGACATAAAAGTCATGATTATGACATAAAAGTCATGATTATGACATACAATGTAAGAATTAAGACATAAAAAGGCGAAATTATGACACTGTCATATTTATTGAAATGATGACATAAAAAGGCAGAATTAGAACATTCTAAGTCATAATTATAGGGTTTTGAAAAGTAAAAAATATGACATAAAAAGTCATAGGCCTGATTATGACAAAAAGTCAAAATCATGGCTTAGTCATAATTATGACTAACATAAAAAATATAACGTATTCTAATAATAGTAAATATATAATAGTATCTCAATACCTCAATCATCTATTATTATTATATATGAAATAACAGCTTATATGAAACAATGATCAGTCACATTGCCTGAAAACACGTTTTCTCTGTTTCTGACTAATAAAGAATAAAGATTGTCCGTTTTCATGGTTACGTCATTGACAGTGTTGCTACAGTCCTCAGAATAATATGAATAATATGAATATGAATATGAATATTGCAGTTGACGTGTGTGTTCTCGTTCTCCAGCGGCTGAAGAGCTGAAGGATGTTTTCGGCAGCGCCAGGAACGGACAGCACAGACTCCTGAAGATCGTGATTGAAAACGGTATCTGATAATCATAAACACTGCGATATTCCCCGAGTTATGAGTTACTGATGTGTGTGTGTGTGTGTGTGTGTGTGTGTGTGCAGAGGAGCTGGTTCTGGGCCTGACTGAAGCCTCCTCTGGTAGTTGGGAGGAAGACTACGAGCGTCTGCTTCTGCCGGTGCTGGAGAAAGATCTGCCGTGCTTCATCCTCTTCCGCCTGGACTCCAGCAACAGCCTGGGCCACGAGTGGGTCTTCATCGCCTGGTCACCTGACCACTCGCCCGTAAGACATCACTGCACATCACACTCTTCATCGCCTGGTCACCTGACCACTCGCCCGTAAGACATCACTGCACATCACACTCTTCATCGCCTGGTCACCTGACCACTCGCCCGTAAGACATCACTGCACATCACACTCTTCATCGCCTGGTCACCTGACCACTCGCCCGTAAGACATCACTGCACATCACACTCTTCATCGCCTGGTCACCTGACCACTCGCCCGTAAGACATCACTGCACATCACACTCTTCATCGCCTGGTCACCTGACCACTCGCCCGTAAGACATCACTGCACATCACGCTCTTCATCGCCTGGTCACCTGACCACTCGCCCGTAAGACATCACTGCACATCACACTCTTCATCGCCTGGTCACCTGACCACTCGCCCGTAAGACATCACTGCACATCACACTCTTCATCGCCTGGTCACCTGACCACTCGCCCGTAAGACATCACTGCACATCACACTCTTCATCGCCTGGTCACCTGACCACTCGCCCGTAAGACATCACTGCACATCACACTCTTCATCGCCTGGTCACCTGACCACTCGCCCGTAAGACATCACTGCACATCACACTCTTCATCGCCTGGTCACCTGACCACTCGCCCGTAAGACATCACTGCACATCACGCTCTTCATCGCCTGGTCACCTGACCACTCGCCCGTAAGACATCACTGCACATCACGCTCTTCATCGCCTGGTCACCTGACCACTCGCCCGTAAGACATCACTGCACATCACACTCTTCATCGCCTGGTCACCTGACCACTCGCCCGTAAGACATCACTGCACATCACGCTCTTCATCGCCTGGTCACCTGACCACTCGCCCGTAAGACATCACTGCACATCACACTCTTCATCGCCTGGTCACCTGACCACTCGCCCGTAAGACATCACTGCACATCACGCTCTTCATCGCCTGGTCACCTGACCACTCGCCCGTAAGACATCACTGCACATCACACTCTTCATCGCCTGGTCACCTGACCACTCGCCCGTAAGACATCACTGCACATCACACTCTTCATCGCCTGGTCACCTGACCACTCGCCCGTAAGACATCACTGCACATCACACTCTTCATCGCCTGGTCACCTGACCACTCGCCCGTAAGACATCACTGCACATCACACTCTTCATCGCCTGGTCACCTGACCACTCGCCCGTAAGACATCACTGCACATCACGCTCTTCATCGCCTGGTCACCTGACCACTCGCCCGTAAGACATCACTGCACATCACACTCTTCATCGCCTGGTCACCTGACCACTCGCCCGTAAGACATCACTGCACATCACGCTCTTCATCGCCTGGTCACCTGACCACTCGCCCGTAAGACATCACTGCACATCACACTCTTCATCGCCTGGTCACCTGACCACTCGCCCGTAAGACATCACTGCACATCACGCTCTTCATCGCCTGGTCACCTGACCACTCGCCCGTAAGACATCACTGCACATCACACTCTTCATCGCCTGGTCACCTGACCACTCGCCCGTAAGACATCACTGCACATCACACTCTTCATCGCCTGGTCACCTGACCACTCGCCCGTAAGACATCACTGCACATCACACTCTTCATCGCCTGGTCACCTGACCACTCGCCCGTAAGACATCACTGCACATCACACTCTTCATCGCCTGGTCACCTGACCACTCGCCCGTAAGACATCACTGCACATCACGCTCTTCATCGCCTGGTCACCTGACCACTCGCCCGTAAGACATCACTGCACATCACACTCTTCATCGCCTGGTCACCTGACCACTCGCCCGTAAGACATCACTGCACATCACGCTCTTCATCGCCTGGTCACCTGACCACTCGCCCGTAAGACATCACTGCACATCACACTCTTCATCGCCTGGTCACCTGACCACTCGCCCGTAAGACATCACTGCACATCACGCTCTTCATCGCCTGGTCACCTGACCACTCGCCCGTAAGACATCACTGCACATCACACTCTTCATCGCCTGGTCACCTGACCACTCGCCCGTAAGACATCACTGCACATCACGCTCTTCATCGCCTGGTCACCTGACCACTCGCCCGTAAGACATCACTGCACATCACGCTCTTCATCGCCTGGTCACCTGACCACTCGCCCGTAAGACATCACTGCACATCACGCTCTTCATCGCCTGGTCACCTGACCACTCGCCCGTAAGACATCACTGCACATCACACTCTTCATCGCCTGGTCACCTGACCACTCGCCCGTAAGACATCACTGCACATCACACTCTTCATCGCCTGGTCACCTGACCACTCGCCCGTAAGACATCACTGCACATCACACTCTTCATCGCCTGGTCACCTGACCACTCGCCCGTAAGACATCACTGCACATCACACTCTTCATCGCCTGGTCACCTGACCACTCGCCCGTAAGACATCACTGCACATCACACTCTTCATCGCCTGGTCACCTGACCACTCGCCCGTAAGACATCACTGCACATCACACTCTTCATCGCCTGGTCACCTGACCACTCGCCCGTAAGACATCACTGCACATCACACTCTTCATCGCCTGGTCACCTGACCACTCGCCCGTAAGACATCACTGCACATCACGCTCTTCATCGCCTGGTCACCTGACCACTCGCCCGTAAGACATCACTGCACATCACACTCTTCATCGCCTGGTCACCTGACCACTCGCCCGTAAGACATCACTGCACATCACACTCTTCATCGCCTGGTCACCTGACCACTCGCCCGTAAGACATCACTGCACATCACACTCTTCATCGCCTGGTCACCTGACCACTCGCCCGTAAGACATCACTGCACATCACACTCTTCATCGCCTGGTCACCTGACCACTCGCCCGTAAGACATCACTGCACATCACACTCTTCATCGCCTGGTCACCTGACCACTCGCCCGTAAGACATCACTGCACATCACACTCTTCATCGCCTGGTCACCTGACCACTCGCCCGTAAGACATCACTGCACATCACACTCTTCATCGCCTGGTCACCTGACCACTCGCCCGTAAGACATCACTGCACATCACACTCTTCATCGCCTGGTCACCTGACCACTCGCCCGTAAGACATCACTGCACATCACACTCTTCATCGCCTGGTCACCTGACCACTCGCCCGTAAGACATCACTGCACATCACACTCTTCATCGCCTGGTCACCTGACCACTCGCCCGTAAGACATCACTGCACATCACACTCTTCATCGCCTGGTCACCTGACCACTCGCCCGTAAGACATCACTGCACATCACACTCTTCATCGCCTGGTCACCTGACCACTCGCCCGTAAGACATCACTGCACATCACACTCTTCATCGCCTGGTCACCTGACCACTCGCCCGTAAGACATCACTGCACATCACACTCTTCATCGCCTGGTCACCTGACCACTCGCCCGTAAGACATCACTGCACATCACGCTCTTCATCGCCTGGTCACCTGACCACTCGCCCGTAAGACATCACTGCACATCACGCTCTTCATCGCCTGGTCACCTGACCACTCGCCCGTAAGACATCACTGCACATCACGCTCTTCATCGCCTGGTCACCTGACCACTCGCCCGTAAGACATCACTGCACATCACGCTCTTCATCGCCTGGTCACCTGACCACTCGCCCGTAAGACATCACTGCACATCACGCTCTTCATCGCCTGGTCACCTGACCACTCGCCCGTAAGACATCACTGCACATCACGCTCTTCATCGCCTGGTCACCTGACCACTCGCCCGTAAGACATCACTGCACATCACGCTCTTCATCGCCTGGTCACCTGACCACTCGCCCGTAAGACATCACTGCACATCACGCTCTTCATCGCCTGGTCACCTGACCACTCGCCCGTAAGACATCACTGCACATCACGCTCTTCATCGCCTGGTCACCTGACCACTCGCCCGTAAGACATCACTGCACATCACACTCTTCATCGCCTGGTCACCTGACCACTCGCCTGTAAGACATCACTGCACATCACACTCTTCATCGCCTGGTCACCTGACCACTCGCCCGTAAGACATCACTGCACATCACACTCTTCATCGCCTGGTCACCTGACCACTCGCCCGTAAGACATCACTGCACATCACACTCTTCATCGCCTGGTCACCTGTCAGGTGACATCACAATAGACCCCTTTTCAGTTAGTAAACATTGTGACATTTTTTGTGGGCGGGGCTTAGGTGGAGGCAGAACGGTTCCTCTGGCTAGTTGGTTAAGTTTTGTTAGCTTGTTTTTTTAACAATGACTGGAGAAAATCCGAAATCCGATTTTATCTTAAAGGTGCACTGTGTAACATTGAGGAGGATCTGTTGACAGAAATGCATCATCATATACATAACTATGTTTTCAGTGGTGTATAAAGACCTTACATAATGAACCATTATGTGTTTATTAGCTTAGAATGAGGCATTTCTCTCTACACACACCGCGGGTCTCCTTACATCCACATGTTTCTACGGTGGCCCTGAGTGGACAAACGCGTTTCGTCACTATGTTGTTCTTCGTGTAACGAAGCTATAGCTAAAGTCAGCGAATAAAACACTGACACAATGATGAACAAGTGACAGTAATATTCGCAATAACATCTTTTTCCTGAATAATTAAGTAAACGTAATTTCTTAATTAATCTCTGTTAGGGATGTTAATCGATGACCGTTTGACCGATGGTTGACCGTATCAACGTTAACCGATCAAAGTTGTCGGTAGTCGGTAAAAAAAAAAAAAAAGTGATTTCTAAATTAGGCTATTATAGACAGTGGGCTAAACGCTGCTACAGTTAGCCATCTCATTCCAAGATCTTTTTGTGTGAAGTGAACAATTCCCTCTCACTCAATTTTTCATAACTCGCCTGTTTGTACTTAATAAACCAATAAAAACATTTGGCGCAAGGTCACAGCATTTGGGTTCGCGCGCTCACAAGGTTTGCGAAAAGTAAAGGCCACAGGCTAAAACACTCAAGGTTAGAGCCAGGGCAGACGACAGGATGAAGTGTGCAAAGAAAAGTAGTGTGTGGGACCATTTCACCAAAAAGAATGACACAGATGTAAGTTGCAACGTGTGTGATACAGTGCTTAAATACAGTAGTAGCACATCATCTATGATGTATCACCTGAAAACGCAACACCTGATGATCATCATCTTTCTTTATTATTGTTAGCACTACCTCAAACTAAAGTGGCGTCTCTTCGGAGCTGTCATTTTCTTAAATGAGCCGCGGCAATGTTTCAAATGAGCTTCTAACGCTAGACAAACGCCTTTATTTTCAACGCGATCACCTTGTACCCAAACCATTTCGAAACTAAGGAGCCATTTGTCCTCCGATTACATACAAGCTCCTCGGCGCCGCGTTTGCGGGACTCATGTTTCGCGCTGTAGGGGATTTAAAAAAAAAGTGACGTGTGTGGAAGGGCCGGGAGGCAGAGCGGCAGAGAGAGTTGCGAAATTGCAGGCGCGGCTCTAAATGGCTGTTATTTCAAACAGTGTAGCATATTTTAAACTAATCGGTTAACCGGTTTCAACCGGCTAATGAGGCTCGGTGGTCGGTCAAGAAAATGTTTAGTTTTCGCCATCCCTAATCTCTGTAAAGAAACCTCATTGTTTAACTGGCTACTCTCTGCTGTCTCAGACGACGACGTCACTTCCTGTTGGGTGCAATTCGCAACATCACCACTAGATGCCGCTAAAAATCACACACTGCACCTTTAATGTGTAAAGTCGCTCGCTGTCCAGGACCGCAATATTATTTGAAAAAGTTCATTTTAACGGAGATTGGCCGACCCGTACACACTCACTGAATGACGGAGGATCTGACAGGATCAGCGTGACCTCATCGAGTGGCCCGACTTCTACACCTGATAGAGAAACTGAGGGCGGATAAATCTCTAGATGCTTATAACTATATCTGCAGAATGGTCACGTACACGACTTGTGTGGTCCGACCCGCAGTTCTGCTTAACCGGCGCCGAGGCCAGAAGACGAGTGACACTACAGTGCAACTTTAAATATGTGAATATTTTCTAGAAATAGAATTTGTTTTTAACTTTTTGTATTTGATTATTCTTTCTTACCAGGTTCTTCAAAAAGTCTAGTCGCAATCAATCACAACAACGTATCCAATCACAGATGATTCACGAATAATCACAATAGTTTAGAAAACATTATGCGATAACATTTCTAATTAAAGCCTGTACTGTATTCTGGCACACAACGACACAACACAATTACATCTTAATTACATCTTAATCTCGTTATGTAGTGAATCTGTGCTGGTCTGTATGGGCCACCTCCAGT